>CM016619.1:53668277-54268277 GCA_005393395.2 Gossypium australe | reverse complement strand
CTAAACATGTGAATATCATTTTGATCTTTTAATGCATGAATCTCGGGAATTAAGAGATGATCCTGGATTCGAGGATTAAAATCATCGTGTCCTACGTACTGGATGTGATATTTTGTTCCTTCGGAACAAGAAAATCTTGATATTCAATTCGAGAAAACTAAAATATTTCAAAAAAACAGATCGATTTTCTCTTCATTTTTTAAATTTTCAACTTTCGACATTGAGACATTAACTAATCAATTTGGTACCAACTTTGGGCGTGACGAGGGTGCTAACCCTTCCTTGCACATAACCGACTCCCGAACCCAATTTCTCAAATTTTCGTAGACCAAAAACACTGTTTTAGTAAATCAAAATGTTTTATTAAAACAAAGGTGATCCGATAACACCTAATAAAGATCGGTGGCGACTCCCATTTTTCTTTTTTATTTCCAAAACCCGAGTCGATTCCCGTCTTTTTCAAAAAAATGGTTACGACAGCTTGGCGACTCCACTGGGGAAGCTCGAGAGTCAGGCCGTAAAATTGATTATTCTTTGTCCTTTTGTCGAAAATTTGGAAATTTATTTTGAAAAATCATGCTTCCTCCGATGCATTTGAATCAAGCGTTTGAATCAAGTTTCCTTCATAGGTGATTCAAATAGTATGAGTTTGTACCTCATCCTTAAATTTCTAAATTTTCAACATAGTTATGTTAATTTTTCATATCAAAAGGTGTACTTTTATACTTATTTCTATCTTGAAAGTTTACAAGACCAACATCCCCACCATGTTCAATTATCTATTCTTTTGCAAAAGAATGCTATCAATGATATCCTTTGTACAATTATCATTTTACAGTGATCACTTTATTTTTCTTTATCACAATGGTTTCAAATTTGTATATTTTATTTATTACCTGACATCCAAGAAATTAATATCATAATTACAAAATATATGAAACCATGTAAGTTATTGTAAAGAGGCTTCAAATTCCTTGGTGAAACATGGCAACATATTTGCTATTTTTCATGGAAGATGTAACGACCCAAAATTCGTGGGCACCAGAAAAAAAAAAGTGTTATCGGGCCTCCGTCTTAGTAAACCGAGTTAGTAAATAATTATTAGGAGTAATTATGAGTCTAATAGTGTGTTTAATTAGATTTTTATTTAGTGAATTTAGCTTAATTTAAAGTAATTAGGAAAAAGGATCAAATTGAATAAGGAGTAAAAGTCTAATTGTAGATTAAAAGAAAATAAAAAGGATCAAAATGGAAAATATGCCATTTAGCATAAGTTGAGGCGGCATACATGCATAAAAATCTGAGATTTTTATGTATTAAAATATATTATTATTAATATTAGATAACTATATTAATATAATATTATATTATAAAATAAAGTAAATGAAATAATAAAAAGAAACAAAGAAGAACAGAAAGGAACGGAGAAGTTTTCGAAACAGGGGAAAGGAAAGAAAGAAAGAAAAAGAAAAGGGAAAATTGAGGTTTTAAAGCTTGGAGTTTAATTAGGTAAGTCAATCAAGTTCTATTCTCTTAATTTTGATGTTTTAGAAGCTTTAAAGCAAGATTTTGATGAAACTAAGTTGGTATTTTGAGAGTTTTTAGGTTTTTAAATATAGTTTATGTTGAAGAAAAAGATGAATTATGGATTAAATTAGATGAAATCTAAGTTAGAATTAGTAAAAGGATTAAATTGTAAAGTAAGCTATAAGTTTTCTACTATAGGGATTAATTTGGAAGAAATTATGAATTAGGGTTTTATTATGAAAATTATATAATCAAGTTGAATATGGAAGGAATTTAAGTAGAATCAAAGCATGAATTAAGTTAAGAAATAAGTAAACTTAATTAGGAGTTAATTGCAAAATAAGTTATAAGAAAACAGTTTGGGGACAGCAGCAGTAGAGCAACTTTGAAAATTCACCAAAAATCGTAGAAGTGGAATTAGAAGTTGAGTGAGATATGAAATTAAAGCTTATTGAGTCTATTTTCATATGAAAGAAACATAGAAAGAAAATAAGTTCTGTATTATGAGATATTTAAATTTTAGTGAAACTAGTTCAGGGTGATTTCGAGATCCTCTGTTCTGACTTGGAAAAATCATTAAAAATTGTATAAAAATAATTTGGGAACATAATTTATATGGTTAGATTCCTTAATGAGTCTAGTTTTATAAGAAATAAGCCATAACATCATTTGAATTCTGTACAAAAAGATAATTAAATTTTAGCAAAGAGTGATCGGAACTGTCAGACAACAGAATAGGGGTGATTTCAAAGAATAAACTGTACTTATTGGCTAAATCAAAAATTCTGAAAATTTTATGGCAAGAAGATATGTGAGTCTAGTTTCATAGAAAATTTACGGATCTTAATTTGGAATTCTGTAATTCAAGATATAGATAATTTAGTGACAATGACTCAGGTAGACAGCTTTGAAAGAACTTATAAGTAAATAATAGAATTGTGTATAAAGGATGTGGAATGAAGAGGAAGAGTAGAAATTGAATAAAATTCAATTATTTATTGTAATTTAATGTTGTAATTAATAATGTAAATTATTATTATTTTCGTAGCTAAAAAGGAACTCGAGGCATCAACCCACAAAGGAAAGGAGAAGGTTACCGAGGAATAACCAAGCAAATTCGGGTTTGTATTACTATAATTCAAACTATTTATTTATTCATTAAATGTTAGATTAATTTATGAATATGGTAAGTAAATTATAAGGTAAGTGTTTTTATTGAATTGAATGGAAATTGAGTTGAATGATGAATATGTATTAAAATTGAATTGTATGTGGTTTGAAATGGAAAAGTGTAATTGATATTGAAATTGAATTTGTTATGAAAATGAAAATGAAATTGAGAACTGAAATACCCTATTAACTAGTCGGGCTGAGTCGGATATAATTGGCATGCCATAGGATTTGGAAGAGTACGGGATTTATCGGCTTTGCCGATCAGGCACTTTATGTGTCGTAAATCAGGCACTTTATGTGTCGTATTTTAGGCACCTCGTGTGTCGTATCAGGCACCTCGTGTGTCGTTTCAGGCACTTATGTGTCGTATACTGATCAGGTACTATGTACCGTTTTAGGCACAATGTGCCGTACTGGTGTGTTTGGGTTGGAATCCGTGTATCCGTTAAAGTCCGAGTCTGTTAATAGGGGTAAATAAGGAAAAGGTTAAATTGAATAAAATGAAATGGTTGAGCCATTGGAAGAAATGCGAAAATAGAACATGAACTGAAAAAAATGTGATTGGAATATGAGTATGAGAATAGAAAGTATGAACCATTGGTTCAAGAAATGGATAGTGGCTCAACATGATTGTGTATTATTTCAATTGTTGAATAGCTAAAATTGAATTGTATGAATATATTGAGAAGGACAAACTTATATGAAAGTTATGTTTGAATTGGTTTAGTTAAATTAAAGTTATATGAATTAATGATATGATTATTATGTTTATAATTTGAATTATGGTAATACCACTGAGTATATGTATACTCAGCGTACGGTTGTTTCCGTGCGCAGGTTGTAGAAGTCAAATACTGAACCAGCATCCGAAGCCAGACCCGACTTCAGCAAACTTTTGGTGATGTATATTTCCTTTTCATAATGTGGCATGTACGTAGGTTGTGTATAAAGGTTATTATGTTTTGAATGTAAATGGTTAAAAATGTTAGTATTACAAGTTTAAGAATTATAATGAATGAAGTATATTTATTTTAATCTAACTAATATTTTGATAAATTTAAGTTGATATTATATTGATTGAGTTTGATTAGAAGGTATTTGGAATAGAAAATAAATATATGGAATGAATTGGTTATGATTGAAATGAATATGGTTTAATTTACAGGGGGTTTTATATAATAATAAGCAGAAATGTTGCCGAAATTTATATTAAACAAAATTTATATTTGTAAATTGTCTGATATGTCCGGTAATGCCTCGTAACCCTGTTCCGACGATGGTTCGGGGTTAGGGGTATTACAGAAGACCTTTAAAACTTATCATATATGCATACTCAAATAACACTATTTTTTTAACACAAAGGTGTTACATATATTGTTTTGGAACATAGTCATATTAGAGGACCATCGACCATCCAATCATTTAACTATAACATCACATATTTATACATTTTTTATCATGGACATTTTTTTGTCATTTTGTTACTATCATCAAAACTATGTCCGTCACCTAAATGGGTCAAATAGTTTCATATTATTATTTTCATAATCACAAGATCTTTTTATTCATGACTTCCAAATTGAATTTCAAATTTTCCCTATATCTCAAAATTATACCAAGACATATGTATAATACCATGTGCACAATTTGGTATGCAAAAGAGTTATTGACAAATGAATCTCGAGGATACAATGAAACCCAATGATTGTCTACGTTTTACACTAACGGAGATAGACCACTGAGCATTAAGCGAAGCATAGAAAGAGTATTAATTTCCATAAAGAACTTCTGCAATAACTCTTTATAGAACAATATTTGAATATGAAAGATGGTAAGATAATAGAAAGAAACTTTGTTTCTATGCTTTATGGTTGTCTCTTGGTATTTTCTAGTATGAAATACCATTCCTATTTATAGAAATGGCCATGTCTCTTCGTAAAGACATAATTATTCAATAGATGTCTACTTGAATAATCATGACTCTTTGTTAATAATTAAGTGACATAGCTTTTGGTAAGAAGATGTATAACTCATTACTATAAATAGTGACAACTCTTGGTTTATAACCAAGTGACATAACTTTTGGACCACTTATAACATTTTAATTATAACTATTGGAACATTATAAATATTATGAAAATGTTCCAACAATAGATAGGCTTAAATTTAAGTCGTTGATGTAATTCATTTTGTACCTTGGATATAAAAAAACTTAACTATAAATAGAAGCTTTCCCTACTTTATTTTATTTCTTATCTCATTCATTACTCAATAATGCAAGATAGCATTTACTCAAAACTTTTATTTTTTGAGTCTTTGTTCGTTTCTTGCTTGTTTCGTTTAGTCCCTTTATAATTAACTTATGAAATCAAAGTGAATTCACTGCATGAAGTTATACAATTTACTAAGCTAAAGGCCAAGAGGATGACACTTGCTGAAATCATTAGTTAATTAAACTCAACGTTAAAAGGATTACATAAAAAAGGAAATTGTTAATATTAATTGAACTAATATTTTAAATTTAAAATACTTGGGATCTAACATAAATTCATGATTATTTGACATCTCTAATTCCCCACATAAATTCATGTTAAAAGTAATATGCTAAAGCAAAAAGAGGATGTTGCTTTACAAAGTTGTGCTATATAATATATAGTTAGTGGGGATTCACAATGTCATTCTGTAATCTTTTGCTAATTTCAATATGTCACCAAAATCATTAAAGCAATCTTCTTTATCTTATTTAATTACATATTATATGTTATCATGGAACAAATGAAGTAGTAAATTATTAAGTTGGCCATCCACGGATTTGATATATAGTAGTTAATAGAGGATATGCATTGTTGTCTTGATTCAGTGAATTGCCTCTGCAGGAGGGAACTTTTACCCGCATGGCATATTTGCACTTTGAGGAATGGCCGACACTTGTCGGAGGTGAATATTGGGGATAGGGAGAGCTATGGCCTCGCCCGAAACAAAAAAAAAAAAAAAAAAAAAAAAAAAAGATTTTGATTTTGATTTTTTAAAAAAGAAGAGTAGTAAATTACATAATAGTAATTACCTCGATATCATTTTACAACTTATTCAGAACTAAAGTATGAATTTGTTAAGTAAGAGAAGCAAACTCATAGAGACTCGATTGCTAGTAAAACATCATTCCCGTTAAGGCATTAGTTGCTCCATTAGATTTCCTGTAAATATGCCCAATGCGAAGCACAAAACTCTTTTATTCTGCATCTCAGTGCCTTGTGTACTATAAATCTCAGTGCCCTGTGTACTATGCTTTTATAGTGACTATTGATTGCTTGAACTGCAGTTAAACAATCACATTCCAAGACAACCAGTTTTCATCCTTTAGATCAAAGCAATTTAAGTCCATCATTGATTACCCAAAGTTCTGCTTGTTCAACATTATAATTTTCAAATATTGCGACCATAGCCAAATATCCATCTGTCATGGCTATCTCTAGCAATCTCAACTGAGCAGACAAGTTCGGTACTAGGTTTCCTTGCACCATCTATGTTCATTTTGACGCAACCGGCTATTGGTGGCTTGCCAAATGCTTGGTCTGATTCGATTTTTAACCTTAAACGTTGGTTCCCTATTAGCTTTAACATTCACAGCTCAACTCTAAGTCCATCCCACGAGCATACCATAATTATGAGGAACATTTCCAAAAGCAAAAAATTCCTTTGTTTCCATACAAACCAGCATAGTATACTGAACGGAGTGTTCCAATTAACATCTTTGAATTGCAAATTCAATTCATTAAAAAGATTGACATTCACCCAAGATAAAAGTGACAGATATAAGAACCTGGAGTAAATTAAATTCAGAATGAACTACTTCCATAATTCCTGAGCTTTAGGACAACCGCCAAGTATATGAAAAATATTTTTTTTTCTGCAAATCCACAAAAGCAACAACTAGCGTAAATCCGCATTGGCATCTTTCTACGTTTTAGAGAAGCCACTCTTTTAAAACTAGCCATAAAAACTGTCGAACACATTGGGGTCAAGTTCCCATTTATTGTCCGAAATATCCCAAGAATCACGAGATAAAAAGGAATAGGCTGCTTTAACAGTTAATTCTCCATTCGTAGAACATGTAGATAGTAATGAATCCTAGAGGATTCCAAGATAGGTTGAGGCATGGCATGACACACTCATTGCCTTCCATTGCTCTTTTAATATTTTCAATCTTATATGTTGCTATAAATCTTCTGTTGATTCCACATTTACTCCTCATTTTGTATATTTTATTGTTAACTTAATAAAATACCCAGTACTATAAAAATAAAAATAAAAATAAAAAACCATAGATTTAAGCAGTTCAAGCAATCTGAGATTAATAGAATAAAGAAAAAGTGAGAATTCATTGATCTGAAAGCTGTACAAAAACAGACATGAACATCAACAACAAAAAACACAAAGCTCATATCTTTCCTTGGATAGGCAAAACCCTTCCTTCTCTTTCGTACAAAATCGGATTCTTTTTAGAGAGGATAAAGTAAACCTAAGACAATTGATGCCTGCGACTACTTAGAGAAAAAATAGAAGCAACAGAATGAGCGATTCCGACCAAGATAGCTACTTTCACTTTACCCCTCCTCGGGATCGGACGCCCGGCGGTTCTCGGTGAAAGGCTACCGCTGTTGTTCCTTTCTCTCCTTGCACCGGTCATTTCTTCTTCTTACAGATTAAAAGAAAATATTGACGGTGGTCTGTGATTGTTATTGGTGGAGTGAGTAGCAGGATGTTCATTACTTATATAAAAAGAACAACAAATGATTGCCCTTTGTTTGTTACTAATATTACAGTCATGCTCCCAAGAAAGAATTTGACTATATTGTCCTTTTGTCCTTGTGAACTCTTGCATTCACATTGTGCTACAGTCCGTTTTTGACTGAAGTCTTCCCTTTGTTTTAGCACTACACTTTTTTCCCTTAATTTTTTTTATTTTTATTGATTTTAGTTTCGATAAATCAGAACTTAATTGTGCTTTCAATCCTTCTATTCTTTACTTTTTTATAATTTAGTTTCTACTTGATTGATTTAAATATTAAAACCCAATTAGTAAAATATTGATAAAAATAAATATGTGATATTTTAATATTCAAATATTTGATTTAAACATCCAAATCACTTAACCATGACTTTAATTTTTAAATCAAACAAGAAAAGAGACTTGAAAATAATAATTTACTATTATTAGGGATACCCATTAGCAGCAATAGGCTTCTACCAGCTCACTGCTAGAGTTTAGGATTATGTTTCATCCTTTAATCTTCTATTTTAATGCATTGGTTGATTTTAGTTAAAAAAAAAAAAAAAAGGTACACGGTTCACATATTTGTTTTAGTAACAATATCATTACATTTAAATTATATATTTAAAATAATCTTATTACATTATAATAAAAAAATTCCTTTTTTACAAATTTTGTCAGATAATTTTTTTAGAATTACTTTTTACTAAAATTTTTACATTTCTTAACTAGTATTATTTATATTTAGTCAAACTCAAACTAAAAATAATATAACTAACTGAAGCTATTTTTAGTTAAGTCTAGAATTATTAAATTATTTTCAAATTATTTTTAATTAATTCAATCCACTTATCTTTACTATTTTTAGTCAATAAAACTCTTATATAGACTTTAGAATCGCCCAACTTGTGAATCGTTTTACCTTCATTTTCAAACACTCTTTGCTTTTTCAAAGCTTTCTAGTGTTTAATTAATTTGTTCTTCCTTATTTCCTATTATCTTTCGGTTAACAGATTAACTTATTAAATCTCGAGGATATGTTATATAACAAAATATTTTTAAAGACAACATCTAACTCGTCTCAAGTTGTTCAACTTGTATTCTTATCTCATTAAATTGATGAATATTTTCTAACAAAAATATTGTGAAAGTCTATGTAGTCTACTCCAAATGTATTTTAATAATCTATTTAAAAAATAACAAATTATCTGAACAAGAATTATACTTTTTACCTCAAATATGTAAAGAAAATTCAAATTAAAGGATTTTGATGATTAGAATTAAAATGTAGTTTATATATTCTAAATCTACTGACTCATGTCCCAAATATTACAATGAAATAAAAACCATAGAAAGAGATGGGTATAACGAAATACGAGAATAAATACTGTCACTGCCCAATTCAAACGTCGCTGTTTTGTTTGGTTTCGGTGTTGACTTGAGGGTGGTGTGAACATGGCATTCTGTAACTGCAAATTTGTGATATTATATTGCAAAGGATGTGTTGGGCTATATAGCCTATTTTACCAATAAAGCTACATTTCTAATATTATTTATGGAAATGGGTTAATCTTTTTATTATTTATTGAAAGGGTCGAAAATTATAAAACACGTCTACGTATTAGTGTTTTAGGGGAAAATTTCAGCAAATCACATTCTTGAGGGAGCGATTTTGCCATGTCAGCACAAAATGCGCTAACGTGGACTCGCTTTGCTAACGTGGAAAAATCGCTCCCTCAGGGACACGATTTAGCCCGTGTTTTTTTTTTCCAATCGGTCATTTAAAATTTTGACCGTTTGGGGGTCCAACGGTAAAAAAAAAAAAAAAACCTATAAAACCCCTCCTATTTTTTCCACACAACATTTCTTCCAAATTTCTCAAAAAAATCTCTCAAATTTCTCCCTAAATTTCTCAAAGCTCTCTTTAATTAAATTATTTCCTTTAATTTTTTTAAATTAGTATTATTTTTTTATAATTTCAAAAATATTTGATCATGTTAGCAATAGCCGGGAAATTAATTCGTCTCGATCATAAACATATATCCATCGAACAAATGAAAATGGTAAGGGTTAATTTTAATTTTGAATATTATTTAATTTTTTTCATTTATGTAATTTTAATTAATTTTTATTTTATAATTTTTTATAACAGTCTGTAGATCGAGTGTTATAATGTTATATTTGTAATATGTCTAGTTCTCCATCACCGTTGATAGAAAATTACTTGAGGGAAGCGTGTTTTTGGCACGTAGCCAATATAGGCCGGGGGTGCAAGTTGGACCCGAAACTCATCAGAGCGTTAATAGAGAGATGGAGACCCGAGATGCACACATTCCATCTTCCATGTGGAGAATGTACGATCTCTTTGGAGGGCGTACAATTACAATTGAGATTGCTGGTGGATGGGTCCGTACTCACCAGGTTTGTTCAATCTGCTGATTGGGGAGCCATATGCTACGATCTTTTGGGTGCGATTCCGGATAATATTTACGGAGGTCGGATCGGGATAGGCTGGTTACGAGACACATTCCCAGGACAAAGAAATGATTCGACTGAAGTACAAAGAATACGATATGCTCAGGCATACATCCTTGAGATGATTTGAGGTTATCTGATGCTGGACTTGTCATGAAACCTCGTACATCTGAGGTGGCTGCTGAAACTTGTTGATTTTAGAGCAGCTGGTGAACTTAGTTGGGGGTTTGCCGTGTTGGAAACATTGCACCGGAAGATGTGTGGGGCGACGCCACCAAATAAAGCCAAAACCGAAGGTTGCCTATCACTACTACAATCATGGGCTCAATTTCGCTTTCTATTTTTATGTCATTGAGTGAACCAACCATATATTTTCCCACTCATAACGAAGTAAAATTTATACAGATTTTACAATTATTACATAGATTTAAATATATAATTTTATGCTAAAAATTTATTTAATTAGGTGGACCCATTCGGTGAGTTATGTTGGAATACCTACTGCTCTTGAAGATATACAACTAGGGGTGAGCATTCGATCGAATCGAATCGAATCGAATCAAAAATTTTCGAGTTAATCGAGTTTTCGAATCGTATTTTATCATCCTAACTTAATTTGAAATTTTCTAGAATCGAGTCGAGTGAGACGAAATTCGAATCGAGTCGAATCGAATATATTTGTTCGAGTTAAATTTTAAAAAAATGACTTTAGTGTTGTTTATTTTTATGTAATTTTTCAAAAAAATAATTTTCTTTAAAGTTTTTAAACATGATCATACAACAAAAAATTAAAGTAAATAAGTAAATAAATAAAAGCAACACAACATCAACCTAAATAAACAATATGGGTCCAAATAAACAACAAAAACAATACAACAAGATTATAATAAAAAAACATAAGGAAAAACAGATTAACCATACTCTATGAAACGAACCCAGCTGGCAAATCAGAAACAAAAAAATCAAAAAATAAAATAATTTCCAGACCGTAATTAATGTTTAATTGTGCAAGGCAAGGAGAAAAGGCTAAGTACAGACTTCGAAACCAACTTGACGCTAATCAAATATCACCAGGAGGATGCTAAAGAGTAAAGACTTTTGCCAAAGTAACTCCACAATCACCAATCTGTCCAATTGTGCAAGGCAGGGAGAAAAAGCTAATTCCAGACTTCAAAACCAACTGAAGCATTTAATAATCATACAACCCTAATTGCTTTTTGAATTATAATTACAGTTATTTTTCGTACTAGATACCAACAGTAAAATTATTATTTTATGGTAGCAAGATCATCATATCAACATATGCAATATGTTACAGACAACAATTCAAATCATAATTCATAGCAACTAAATTTTAAGTTTTGAATGATGTAACAACCACTATTGGTAGACAAAGAGGTCCTAGAAATCCCAACAAAATAAAATAAGACATAAACAAATTCATATGCAATGACGAATGTAGAACATCCAAAGAGTGCATGCTCAAAAAGAGAAAGAGAGAGAGAGAAAAAAACTTACGTATCCAGTGGACACAGTGTGGTTCAGTTAAGTATCGATAAACCCAGTTAAGAATGTATAATCCTCGATATGCACTGCAATATAAGAGAAAGACCAATAAGCAAATCTGTCCATAACACAAAAATCATTTACACCTTATCTGATTACCAAAAGGAAAATTTTGTCCTTTACACACCTAAGACATCATCAAGTAAATATTCCAAAACAAAATGCTTCAAGTTTTAATTCAAAATTTCATATTAAGGTTAATGATGCATTTGTTTCTAAAACCATACCGCATATTAAACTACCAGTGCATTTAGAATCATATGCAGAATAACAGCATCAAGTTTTCATTCTTAGTTTACCAAAATTCCTTTTCTAGCTTTCTTCAATGTAGGCTATAACTCTCTGATTCAAGCCTATTGTTCTTTTCGCTTCTGGTTCGAGGCTACGGCAAAAAGGATATCTAATCTAATGAAGAGTAAACGTATCATATCATGAGCAGCAAAAATCCCAAGTCATTATCTCTTGAAAATTCAAATATAAACCTTCATAAGGTTGGGAAATTTTGAACTCACAAAGATCATTCACTTCATTGAGTCCTAAAGAACAGGAAAAGTACTGAAGAATCCAAAATGCAATGCAAAGGAAAGCCCAAAGTTTTGATACTGAGACCATGAACTCAAAAGCCCCTGGCACGCTCCCCCTTCTCTTCACTAGCGTCATCTTTAAGAATTTTTTCAATTTATCACATTCACCCAACCGGTAACCAAAATAAAACTTCAAACCAAATGCATAAATAAATAAAAAAATCTAACCAACTGACAGTAATTTAGTAGTAGACAAATAACGCACCGCCATTGAATATAACGTGGTCGAGAGTAGCTGGAGCTTTGCTGCTCAAATAAAACCCTGAATCACGAGAGGGAGAGAAAAAAATTTAGTGTTTTTAATCTAACAATGAAACGAAAAAACATCCAAATGCTGCTTAATAAACCATAAATTTGTATAATGAGCCGGAGAAATGTTATGCTCAGCAGCACTTTCATTAATCATTCATTTCCTCATTTTACAACCAACGGAACCAAAGTAAACAGTAACATAATCGCGAAAAAATGGAAACAAAGGCTCAAGTTTCAGAAACCCCAGAAAGCTTTGAAATGAATAAAGCTTTTACCTGATCTTAAGCGCGATGTAGAAAATTTGAGATTGAGATCGAACGAGAACAGAAAATAGATGCAAGGTTTTGAAATGAACGAGAACGAGAACGAGAACGAGAACGAGAATGAGAACGAGAACGAGAACGAGAAGTAAAGCCAGGGAAGAATCTGGCAATCTGCAGTGCACGATTGGAGTCTGGAGAAGATGAGAACTTTTTTTGATTTGGGGGTTTGATTTGGGGGGGAGGAATCGGGTTGGGGGATTGGGATTTGGGGAAAAAAAATAGGCTGAGTGTGACGGGCTTGGGGGGGAAATGGGTCGGTAAAAAAAGCCTAATTTTTTTTAAAAAATATATATAATTTATATTCGGTTTATTCGAATTATTCGAGTTATTCGAATTCGAAAATTCAACTCGATTCGAACTCGAAATTCGAAACTCAAAATTCGAGTTGATTCGATTAACTCGATTAACTCGATTAACTCAATTCGAATAATTCGAAATTCGAATTTTTTTTCGATTTTTTCGAATCGAATCGAGTTTTGCTCACCCCTATATACAACTTCTTTTAGACCAACGGTCGGAAGCGCATGTAAGTATTAAATAAAATATATATACATAACATAGTTGTTTCATATTTAGTATTTAGTATTATGTATATAACTAATATTTTTATCACGTTCATATAGCTTCAATGGACACCATACGAGGATCCGACAATACGGGCAGTAATTCTAGATGAATTCTTTCAAAATTCAAACATTTGACATGTTAAGGTCCCATTGGTCAACTATGTTACTGTCGAGATGCACCAGACAGAGACATTGTTGCGGCAATTTACATTCCGACAACTGATTCCCGTGGCACCTGAGGTTCTCGATGATGAGTACAAAATTGACTTACGACAATCGAATACGAATTGACCCATATTTTTCTCGGAATATATCGAAATTTAGGAAAATCGGTATGATCATATACCTACTCACAAACCGATCATTATTCCAGAGCTAGCGTGCACGTTGGACTACATGTCATGGTTTAGGATCCATGGCAAGCCATATTTACTGTCGGAAGAGCAGAGGCATCGGCAAATCTATGTTGAAAGGGAACAACGAGGCCCTTTAAATCCAAAAAGAATGGATGAAGGCACGGGCCCATCAACAGCTCCCACACAACCACTGGGCCCAACGCTTCAAGCGACGACACCCACACCACAGCCACTTCAGATTATGTCAAGTGCGTATCCTAGCCCTTATATGTTTCCTTTTCCAAGTCCTATACCAGGTCGGAATGCATGGCTTTGTGCATCTCCTTTCCTGATGACTCTGACTCAACAAATGATATATAGGCCATCGTCATCGGAGAGATCGCACGAGGCACTGTCGGGAAGCTCATCTCATTACCAATCCCAATCGCCTTATGGGATTCAAACACCTCCGCATTCTTTATTCTATCAAGGTGGGTCACCCACAACCAAAACAACCACAACCTCCGCCGGAGCAACCACAACCCCTGCTGGAAGCTGAACCAAGGAAGAATCCAGCGCGTAACCGTTGACCACCCCCATGTGGCACTGATTCCGACCGACACACTATTTTTATATTATTTCATTTAATAAAATAAAAGTTGTTTTGAATATTTTAATAGTTAATTATTTTTATATTTTATCCTATTTAATAAAATAGAAGTTCTTTGAATAAGACAATAGAAATAATACAACATAGTTTCATTACAATAATTATCAACTATTTCGATTTGGACATGTTCGAATTGTATGACCTGGGTTCCTACACCATTCGCACAACTTCTGTTGGTTCGTTCTTTCTCAGATATCCATATTATTACATATTCTACTTAAGTAAGGTCGACCTTTTGGTTTGCGACGCAATTCTATATCCGGTAACAACTTAAACGGAGCAAGCGATACAGACAAGCACTTACGTTCATCTGGGACCAGTGGGAATACGTATCTCTACACATTGTACATGTATTCTATTTTGTACATTTCGTTAGCATATCTCATGGGATCCAAACGGAGATTCTAACAAGCTACAATTGCATGAGTGCATAGATAACGAAATGCGTCAAACGTCCCACAGTCGCAAGTCCTATTTCTCATGTGTACACGATACTGCCCGCCGATAATACCTTGGTTCGGTCTGTTGAACCCTGTCACACGAAACCAGAAGTTGCCGCGATCGTGACATATTGTATGCATGGTGTTGGCCCGCACTTTCGCCTTGTTAATTTCTTGCAATACCATCCGACACCATACATGGCCTCCCTGCATTTGGCCTTTACAACTCGTTGCTCACTTTGGAAATAATGCTGCCAAAGGAAAATATGTATCTCGCACAACTAAGGTTATCGGCAAATGACGCGCTCCTTTTAGAACAGAATTTATGTATTCAGCCAGGTTTGAGGTCATATGACTATATCGTAGGCCATCGTCGTATGCTTTTGTCCACTAATCGAAAGGTATGTTACAGAGGTAGTTTGCACCTTGTTCGAACTCATTATCCAACCCAACGTCATCTACAACGTAGAAGTTCCCTCGCCGGTGGACGTTGTAGGGAGTACATCATCCCTTCTTGTAGATGTTTCGTAACGTCCCCAATTGGATGTTGATTGCCAACCACTAGAAGTTGATGTCATTCCCAAGTACAATTTCCGGCATTGAACATCGACCCATCGAAGTGCATGTCCCATCCACTAACCGAGTGTCGTGCAGGAGTTGTGTATTCCATACTGCCACTAAACGCAGACGCTTTCGTGTTCTGCCTCCCACTAACGGAGTGTCGGGTAGGGGTCGTGTATTTCTCTCAAATAGTAGTAGATGCTGAAGTCGCAAATGCTTTATTTGGCGATGAAAATTGTACATATAACTCAAGATAGGGTGATCCACTTGCGAAATAAGTCTCCACCATCGCCTCCAAGCTACAACCATCAGTGATATCAAATGATCCATATGTCACGGGATCAACTGAAGCACAAAATCGATACTTAATAGACGAAACTCTCATTGGTGTCGTTTCGAAGATTTTGCCTCTAATTATTTTATGAAGTTTTGTCAAATCTATGTTCTGATTAAAAACCAGTCGCGTTGCGTTCTTCGATAAAAAAACAACGTCGTTCTCGGTGTCACGGATCTCACCATCATAGTAAATAACAACACTAATACATTCATTCATATTCAATTTCTATTCTGCTTAGCCTCTCTAATTTTTCTTGTTGTAACTTATACAACCTGAGAATGAAATTTGGCTCATTTATAGCCTAAGGCCAAACAGGAACTACTGTAGAAAAAGAGTGTCCACGTGAGAGCTTTTTTCAGTAATTTTGCTGACAGTGCATCTTGCTTGAAGTGTTTTTGACACTGTTTTTTAGAACCGTCTTCCCAAAATTATTTTTACAGAAACTATTGTAGAAAAAGAGCGTCCACGTTGAAGCATTTTTTAGTAATTTTGCTGACAATACATCTTGCTTGAAGCGTTTTTGAAACTATTTTTTCAGAACTGTCTTCTCAAAATTATTTTTTCAAGAACTACTATAGAAAAAGAGCGTCCACGTGGGAGCTTTTCTCAGTAATTTTGCTGACAATACATCCTGCTTAAAGCGTTTTTTAAACTATTTTTTCATAACTGTCTTCTCAAAAATTATTTTTTCAGGAACTACTGTAGAAAAAGAGCACCCACGTGGGAGCTTTTTTCAGTAATTTTGCTGACAGTGCATCCTGCTTGAAGCGTTTATGACATTATATTTTCAGAACCGTCTTCTCAAAATTAATTTTTCTAAAACTACTGTAGAAAAAAAACAAAATCTTTATTATCAATATAATTTTTTTCTAAACCCTTAACCTAAACACAAAATTATTTTTTAAAAAAACTAAACCCTAATTTAATTAATTTTCTTAAAAACTCTAAACCCTAATTTGATTAATTTATTTAAAACCCCTAAAACCTAATTTAATTAATTTTTTAAAAAAACTTTAAACCCTAATTTATTTTTTAAAATTCTTAAACCCTAAATAAATAAAATCCTAAACCCTAAGCAAAACCTTAATACTACAACCCTAAAACCTTAAACCTACAAACCATAGGGACTAAACATGCAAATAGCCCTAACCCTATAAAAACATGGGCTAAATCGCGTCATTGATGGAGAGATTTTGTCATGTCAGCAAGCGCGTCCATGTCAACGCGTTTTGTGCTGACATGGCAAAATCTTCCCTCAAGGATGCGATTTGTTGAAATTTCTCCCTAAACATTTTATAGTTTTCGGCCCTTTCCGGTAAATAATGAAAAAATTGGCTCATTTCCGTAAGTAAAGTTGGAAATGAGCCTTTATTAGTAAAATGATCGGTTATATAGACATTGCCACCAAATATAAAATTATTTGGGTGGTTTAAATTATTAATAAAAGTGAAGTTTGAGTTAAACTTTTTTTAAAAAAAATATTTTAACTTTTTATTTAATTTTTCAGTTTTTAATTTATTTTTTATCAAATTATTTCAAAATCGATGAAAAAATTAATGTTCTTTAATTTTGTTGATGTGACATACACGTCATTTAATTAATCTTTGAGAATCTAAAATTTTAAAAATTAATTTTTTTTATAATAAATTACTGGGTTTTCATAAATATGGGCCAAATCTTCAAAACCAAAACAAAATTCAAGACAGAAACAAACATTAAAACAAAACTATTCTAGAAACTAAAACTCCTAAGCCCAAAATCAAAACACAACAGTAGTAAAACTTAAAAGACAAAACAAAATTCGACCCATATACCCACAAAGACCAGCACCAGAAAACGATGGGGATGCTTTAGGGAATTTGCGTCCCAGCTGTTGTCCACTTTTACCCCATCTTGAAACGCTCAAAGTGTGTTGAAGAAGTTATCAGCACCACATTTAATGGCCTTCATCATTTCCAAAAAGAAACCACCAGAATTCACTGTCTCTTTTCGAAAATTTTTAAAACTTATCAGCAAAAGAAAACTTCCAAACACCAGCAGTACCTCTCAGAAACCGTTCATTATCTTCTTCAAACATCTTCGCCAGGTTTCCTCTTACTCCGTTGTCGTTCGCCTGCGATCTTCCATCACTGCCGATTCAACACCAGTCGGAGCTCTACCTGTCAGATAAGTACTTTCTCTCCTCTTTAAGCCCTCTGAGGCAATTTTATGCGCAGCCTCATTTGCTTCCCTATTTAGAAACAGAAAAACACAAGTTCTGAATTGCAGAGCCATTTCCTTCGAATCTTTTATATAAGCCGCGATTTCCGATCTGTCTTCTTCCTTTCCTTGCAGTTTTCTGATCACTGTCCTGGCATCTCCCTCGATTTCCACCTCCCGTAGCCCCAAGTTGGAGTCCCAGTTCAATGGCCTGAAAACATGCTAACGCCTCAGCAGCGAACGCAGACGGTATATTCTGATTCATAATGGACTTTGAACACAAAACTTCTGCTCTTTCATTTCTAATCACTAACCCAGAGCACGATTCATTTCTTTGTCTGTCAAAAGCCGCATCAAAATTAATCCGCAAACACATTCCAGTCGGTGCTTTCCAAATGCTTTTGTATGCGCTTCTACTAGGTAAGATCTGTTTTATCCCATCAAGCTCCCTTAAATAGTTTGAAACGAACTCTGCAATTTGGATCCTTGTTTTTATTTCATTCTCATGAATGAGTTTGTTCCTGAAAGTCCAAATCCCCCACAATGCACAAACAAATTTTCTGCACTTGTTCAGCGAGTTTACTTCAAAAAAAAATTCCATAACCATTCATTAAACTCCATGTTTTCTTCTGATACAGAAGCACCAATGTCTAAGCTTTCCCATGTTTCCTTTGTAACAAGACAGTCCCTGAATAAATGCTCCCTCGTCTCCGCTTCCATATTGCATCTGCGGCAGTTGACAGCTCCCATTAACCTTCTGTAATATAAATTACTATAGTTAAGCAAATAGTTACAAGAGCCTAGCCAAACTGTAATCTTAATTTTAGCTGGTAGATCTAGGTCCCACAATCATCTGTAAAATTTGTTGAAATTGTCTTGTATTTGAGTCTGTCCATTTTGTGCAAGAAGTCGATGTCCACTGCGAACTGAGAACTCCCCAGTTGGTTCTTCTTGCCAAATAACAAGGTCTTCATGTGGAGTCCTGGACAACGGAATACATAAGATCTTCTCAGCATCTCTTTCAGTGAAGGTATTACGTACCAACTCTTCATTCCACTTCCTTGTGTTCGATTCTAACAAATCTGCAACTTTTTCAAGACCTGAAAACATACTTGAGTTCTGACCATTGATCACTTCATTTCCAGGGATCCATTTGTCCTCCCAAATAGAGACCTTCGTCCCATCTCCAATCCTCCAACCCATCCCTTGCAACAGAAGACCCTTTGCCATCCACAAACTCTTCCAGGTGAGAGAAGGTAAGTTACCCAATGTAGATTTGAGAAAATCCGAGTCTTTGTAATATTTTGCCTTCAAAGTCCGCGCTAGTAATGAATTAGGGTTTCGCAATAAATGCCAACCCTATTTGGCAAGCAAAGCAACATTAAACGAATTTAAATCACAAAAACCCATACCACCTCCTTCCTTAGACACACTTAGCGCTTTCCAATTACACCAATGCATTCCTCTCTTTCCATTGCTTTTGTTCCACCAAAATGAACTCATTATATTTTCTAATTCTGAACACTAAGATTTTGGCAGAAGAAAACAAGACATCGCATATGTAGGAATAGCCTGCAAAACAGCTTTTATAAAGACTTCCTTACCACCTTGTGAGATAAACTTGGTACTCCAGTTGTGAATTCTCTGTTTCATCCTATCTTTTAAAACATGGAAAGCCAATTTTCTTTTTCGTCCCACCATGTTTGGAAGGCCTAAATATCTCTCGGGATCATTCGAACATTGGACACCAAGAACCTGAACCACCAAATTCTTATCCTGGTCAGTTACATTTGGGCTGAAAAAAACCGTCGATTTTTCGAAATTAACACACTGCCCCGAACATGCTTCATATTCCGAGAGAATATCTTTAAAAACGTTAACTCCTCTATTCGAAGCTTCCCCAAAAAGGATACAGTCATCTGCAAACATAAGATGAGTAACTGTTGGGGCACCTCTACATACCTTTGCGCCGCTGATCTCATTAAAAATTAATTTTAAACATTAAAAATTATTAAAAATATATAAAAATTATAAAAATAAAAAACTAATTAAATGTGAAATTTCATTCCCGCTAGCATTAAGTTTTTCATAAATTTTAAAGTGATTTGTTAAAAATAAATAAAAGTTCAATAAGGACGAAAAAATTAAATAAAATATTAAAATAATTTTTCAAAGTTAAAAGATAAGAAAAAGTGATTATGATATAAATTATTGATGTGTGTTAAAACACGTGCTCCACTGTGTTCCCATTATCTAAAAATGAAAAGCAAAGCCCATTAGTGGATTTGTATGCACCCCAAAGTCCCAACGGTGACAAAGTGTCAGGGCCAATTCCCCTACCGAATAAAAAAATCGAAATATTTGCGCCGTTTATAAAATATAGTAAAAATAATTTAAGTCTTTTTTTTTACTAAATTACCAAATAAAGTTTTTATTTTTAAATTACAAAAATAGGTCGAATTTTTTGAAAATTTATGTGAATGAGTCGATTTTGATAAAATGCTTCTGTGTATGACCAGTAAAATACTTCCACATCAACACTAAAAGTGACAATATCATTTTTTTTTTGGGTGTCACCTATGGAAATAAAACTTACGAAATATGAATTTATATAGATTCAAAGTCTCATTTCCCTTGTTTTTCTAAGTAATATGAGATATGTGATATTTGTATATATAGACTCATAATAAGTTTGCAGCTTATTCCTAGACAATATAGAATTGCTTCTTCTTTCAACAAACAACATAAGGTTAAAGGCTACGCTATATTTTATAAATTTTTTTACTTATAGAGTTCAAAATTTTTATTGATAATGTAACAAATGTTTTCCTTTTATATTTTAGTTTTTTTTAGAAAAATTTTACATGTTGATAGTTTTATTTATATTTTGCATAATTTGTTATTATAGTTTATTTTAAATAAAATTTTATTTAAAACGATGTGTTTGAAATTTATTACAATTTTATTTACAATATCAATTCATAATATTATTTTTTATTTGTTCGGAGTTTTATAAATTTTTATATATTTTACACATTAATAATTCATTTATATAGATATCACAGTCACTATCAAGAAGCAAGATCAAATCCCATTTTCAGTAGCTCTTAAGCATATATCAAACCTTGTCTCCCACTATAAAACGATCTATGCAGTAGCTCATAATAGAGGATAACACTACGCTGCTGCCTTCTTTTTCTTTCTCTTAACTCTTTTCTTATAGAAACACCCCATTCCCGGTGGCTCTTCATGATCACAAGTGAACCACCACTCCCTCCACCACCTACTTCCTCAAGTTAATCTGATTGATTAATAATACTCAACTTATTAGAAAAATAAAAAATAAAAAATATATTTTTTAAAACTACTCTTTTAATTTTTTGAGATTCTTTTATTTAACGCAATGCATTTATAGGGTTTTTACATCAAAAATATAAAATAAATAAATAAATACCAAAAAAGGATAAATGGATTAATATTCACGAAACTAGGCAAAGACAACAGTAAATAATTGGTGCTGCCTGACCAATCGGCAGCATCACTTTCTTCTTTAAAAAAAATAATTTTTTTGGGTGCAGCCTGACCAATTGACGGCACCCATATTTAAAATCCAAAATACAAGTTCTTTTAACAGTATATGCATAAAAATGAAAAAAAATATTTTTTATTAATGTCACCAATGTGTTAAGCGGCACCCTATTATTTTTAATAAAATATTTTTTAAGCTGAAAAAACACTATTATAATAAAATTTATTGGGTATTGGAACCTCAACCGTGACCAATAAGTCACATCAATGACAAGCCGTCAAGTAGGTGCCGTAGAACTAACCCGTCAGCTACGATTTGGGTTCCAATAATCGATAAATTTATTACATCAAATTTTTTTAACTTTAAGTTTAAAAAATATATAATATAAACATTTTATTTATTATTATAAGAGGGGTTGGTTTGGTCCCCAACCCCCACACATCTAAAGTAAAAAACGAAAAAGAAAAAAGGAGAGTTTGAAGTTACTGTTAAGGTTCCCCCTCTCTCCACCGAAGGTAAGGTTTGTTTTAAATCTTTTTTAGTATAATTAGATATTTTTATAATAGTTTATTATTATTAAAGCATGTGATTTTGTTAAAAATTTAGTACTTACTTATTATCTTCCGAAAATCAAAACAAAATTAGTTAAATTAGCAGATATTTAGTATTAAGGTAGGATATTTGTGTTATAAGGTTAATATTAATTATTTTATATTACAAGCCTCCTCCAACAGATTAAGGTGTCTAAAAAAACAGGTACGTATTTTTTTCTAATACTATAATTATTATTAATAGTTTAGAATTATGTTTTTTTAATAATATGTTAACTTTGAAACAAAAATAGAATTGTGTTAGTTAGATATTTGTAATAGTAGTATATATTTTTAATTTGTTATTACTCTTAGTTTTGCATTGGTTGTAAAAGTGTACTATATCTTGTTTACTTGTTGGTGCCGTTAAAATTGTGTTAGTTTAGATATTTGTAAAAGTGTTCCATATTTCACATTATTATTGGTTGATATTATTTTTAAGGTAGAAGTAATTATGTTAGTTTAGATATTTGTAATAGTATTATTTATTGTGTTAAGTCGAATATTAAAGAAAATTTTAATTGTTTTTGCAAATATCAATATGGGTTCTTTAATTACTGCAGAAGATCACAGAGTTAGGACAGTCCTTTATAGATATGATAATTTTCTAATGTTGCACGTATTTTTTGGCATAGTTGCACGTAAATTTCTATTTAATTGTGAGATCTTAACCAATTTTATAATATGACTAGGGTCCGTACCGCGTGTTGAGGCCGTGTGGCCATGGTCCGAGCTACCGACCTGACGCACGGATTATGCCCTACTTAGGTGTCGTGGGATTTGGATTAGCGGCATTAATCTGTGTGTTTGAGTTGAGGGGCGACTTAATATCATCACTAGTTGAGCAGTGGTGTCTAGAGATGCACACCTTTCATTTACTATGTGGGAAATGCACCATCGCATTGAAGGATGTCGCAATGCAATTAAGGCTCCACGTGGACGGTGATGCGATAACCGGTTCAAGCGGCATAGCAAATCCTGCGGCTCTCTGCTATGACTTTCTTGGATGTTCTCCTAGTGATGGTACCGACAAATTTACGGGTTTAAATTTTTTATGGCTAAAGGCAAATTTTGAAACATTATCAGATTATGCAACCGAGATAGAGAAGATACAAGCTGCTCAAGCCTATATACTACAGCTTATAGATGGTACTTATGCTGGATTCCAATAATAATAGAGTCCACTTGATGTACCTGCTTTTACTTAGTAATTTGCAAGGTGCCCGTTCATACAATTGGGGTTCAGTAGCACTGGCTAGACTATATCATGAGCTTTGTCAAGCGATAAAGCATAGAACTGTCGATATAAGTGGCTGCCTGATACTTTTACAATCTTGGGCACTATACAGAATGTCATTTCTGGCATCAATGGGTTACCAAGGACATGTGTTCCCACTTGTGAATAAGTAAAAAAAAAAAATTAAACTTGGATTAAGATTTTTTTTATAAAAATATTTTCTACTGAGTTTGGTTTATATTTTTTAGTTGGTATACATGTCTGAACATCGGGAAGTTGGAAACACTCATTGTATACCGACAGATGATTGAGACATACGCCGAGGATGGGGTAATTTAATTTCAAATCCTTAAATTATATTAATGTTATGTAATTAGTTTATTTATTAAATTACGCTGTAATTATTATTTTAATCATGTATTTAATTGTGCAGTTTGTGTGGATGTCGTATACCACGTCGGATGTTGCTTCCGTCATTCATCTATCGGTTAAAGCACATGCAATCGTGCTGTGTGTTAACGCACCTATTATCAATTTTTAAATAGTGGAGTGGTATGTCGGGGATCGGGTGCTTCGTCATGATACAACCACACCCCTAGAGTGCCTTTGGACCAGCTTAACCTTAGCTTAATGAGCTCGTTCTTAGCTCAATGAGCTCGTTTTTAGCTTATTTGAGCTTGCGTTAATATGCTGGAATTAATAATTAAAATTGCTTGACTTAACTAAATAATTATTTTTAAGCTTAGTTAATTTAGTTACTGCCCTTTAAGTAAAATTTAATTTGTGTTATAATAAATATGTTTAATTTTATTTCATGTGTTTTTTTTATGTTATAAATATTACATGTTATTAATTTGTCTTAGTTTAGTACAAGTTTTTAATGTGTCTTGTTCAGCTGAATTTAATGTGTAAAGCAATTAAGTTGTCTTAGCTATTGCATGTTTTAATTATGTCCTAAGTGTGGCTGCTGAATTTAATGTGTCTTGCTTCCAATCTAATGAATTAATTGTCTGAATTAATTAGGTATAGGTACAAGAACATTGGGACGACATTAAAGAAGAAGGCTGCTGGTTGCTTGTAACACCTTGAATATTTGGGTCTGTGCATTTTATGTGTTTGACTGATTAAAGTATTAAATTAAGGATTTAAGGTACTAATTGGGCTCAGGAGTGGGCTAAAATCTCAGTAAAATATTTATGTTTAGGTCAATAGGAAGGGAGCTAGAAATAATAATGTCAAATGTGGGCTTGGGGCCCAAAGTTTAGGGGCGCCACAAGGTAGGAGAGGGTGGCGTCAATTGTGCTTAATGAAGGCCCAAATTTTGGTTGATTTAGGCCCAAGTTTTTGGGTCAAAAATTTGGCAGCCTAGGGGAGTTAGGTAGGACAGCACACTTGCTACAATTTAGGGGTTTTAATTCTTTTATTTTTTTTTTGATAAATAGGAAGATAATGAAGAGAAAGATGAGGGCTATTTTTGAGGAGCTAAAGGATTAAGATAATAGGTGGGATAAAAGCTATCAGATGACAGCAGAGTTGGCCGAAAATCCAACTCTGGGAGGGGGATTGATTTGCCGAAATTAATATCCAAGTGATCATCTTTTCTTTTATTTTTTTTCTCTTCTTCCTCACCTAGCCAAAATTCTCTTCTCCCATTTGTTTTAGTTTCTTCTCAAAACCGAAATTCCCTAATTGTTTTCTCCTCTCCTCAATATTTTCCTTAAAAGTCGAATTCCCTTTGTTCATACTTTCTTTCTCTCTTAGCCAAATCTTCAAGATTGGTTTTTCCCGAAGGTGCACCATAGCCAAATCTCCCTTAGTCATTCCTTTAATTTTTAGTTCTTTCAAAAAAGCCGAAAGCGCGACAGATCATCTTCCCGGGATTTTTCCTAGAAGCTGAAACTCATAGATTTCAAATAGGGTAAGTAGCGATTTGGATTTCTTTTAATTTTTCAGCTTTTGGAGGCCATAGTCGATTGGCTATATGGAACTAACCTTGTGTTTTCTTTTCGGCATTCCAGGATTTGAAGGAGTAAATCGCATAGAGCTCTAAGTTGTAGAATCGTGATACTTTCGGGATTCGACAAATAAGGTAAGAGATCTATTAGTTTTAATGTGTAGGTTGAGATTTACTAACCTTAGCCGAATGTTGAAGGGACTAAATCTTCGGGTGATTTTTCGGTTTTTGAGCAAGGCTTTACATTGAGGGTAGTAGATTTGGATATCAACTAAGGATAGTAGATTTCGTGATATCAGGTGTGTAATACTTCCCCACCATCTAGATCTGATTATTAATGTATGTTCATAAGTTTTATATGTTATGATAAATACCGAAGTCTCGGTTTAATGACGAAAGCCAAAGAGGGTAAAAGCAAACCACCAGGTTAGTGAGTAATCTGATTAAATGTTAAAAGTAAATTGCTTGTATGTGATTGCATGGGTTGGGTTGATGACAGGAGGAAGTTATACGTTATATGTGTAGCGGTTTCTACCGAGATCTGTTGTAGCGGCTAATGCCGTGATCTGTTATAAGGGCTTCGGCCATGATATGTTGATGAGCAGCATGACTGCCATCTTGGCATGTAGCGGTGTGGGTTGATTGTAGAAATCCCCAATGGTGTGAACGGTTGGTACGGGGGCGTGTAGCGGATGGAAACTTAGGTAAACGGGTTGGGCCTTGCATATTATTTGTTATTTATACAAATGAAATTATTAATCTGTTTTATGGGCCTAAGGCCCAAAATCTAGTGGTGCATGAGGGTTGCACACTGAGTCTCGCGACTCACCCTTTTAATTAACATTTCAGGTGATACCTAGTGCTTTGGACCGGGCTGGAGAGGAACGCAAGGTGGCCATGCAGAAGAATATGTAGATTTGCCAAAAAGACTCCAGTTAATTATTTTATATTGTATTTTAACTAATGGATTTTAAACTTCGATGTAATAAGGCCATGGGCCACTAGTTTTATTTCCTTTTATTATGGGTTTAAATTTATTTTTGTTTTAGTTATCGGAACCATTAATTTTAATTAAACTAAGGCATGTAATTAAGTTTGGGTTTTATTTTACAAAGGCATATTCTATAAAAAAAATATACTTGGGCTTTTCTGAAAATTCGACACGTTTGACAAAATTTTTCTTAGTGACATACCAGATCCGGTTGTAGTGTTTGGGCCGGGTTTGAGGTGTTACAAATTGGTATCAGAGCCCGGTTCAAAACTCGACTCTGGGGTTTTGGGCTCAAAATGTTTCCTAAAAATGGGCTTTTGAAATATGGATGTTTTTAAGAGATATCAGGTCTGCTAGCTCGGCATGGCACCTGCGTCTCCAGCCCAAGTCCGCCAGGTAAGTACTCTGAACCATTGTGTGATCTTTATATATGTGGGCTTAATGGGCCTAGTGGGACGTAGATTAGTTAGAATTAGAACTTGATGGACTCTAGGCTTAGTACAAGCCACTTCTTAACATTTCATAAAACTTAATTTCACTAAACAAACCCGTTAACGAGCCGCAAGACTAGGGTGTGGTAACCTTCATACGCATGTCTAGGAAGGATCCGGAAGAGCCTGGTATTTAAGCAGTCCTAGTGACTCACCTCCTCTTCGCTGGAATCCTACCTGGTGCTTAGTGACTGTTCACCTTAGCCAAGTTAGGGTGTGGCAATAGGCATACGCATGTCTAGGAGTGGATTCAGGGAGAGCTTGGTACTTAAGCAGTCCTAGCGACTTACCTCCTCTTCACTAGAATCCTACCTGGTGCGTAGTGACTATTCACCCTAGTTACAAGGACTTGTTGATGGGCTAAACCTTATAACTAAAACCCGAAAGGGACCAACCACCCTATTTTTGAAAAAAAAATCCCAAGGTTTTGTAAAATTTTTAAAACATTTTTGATTTGTGAAAATTTCCAATCAACCATGAATTTATAAAATACCTATGTTTCGAAAATTTACCCGAAAATCTCACGTTTACAAGAATAACCCGGACCATGAAACTAGATTTTACCAAAAGTACCCCGGTTTAAAAAAAACCTCAAAGTTTGAAAAATTACCAAACTACCCTTGTTTTGCAAAATGACCAAAATACCCCTAGTGGGTAAAATTACCGAAATACCCCCGGATTTCCAAATTATCGAAATACCCCCAAATTTCGAAATTACCGAAATACCCCCGGGATTGCAAAATTACCAAAATACCCCTATTTCATAAAATCACCAAGGACCCTATTTTGAAAAATTACGAAAATACCCCTGTAGGATAAAATTACGAAAATACCCCTGGGTAGTGGAAAACAACAACAACACCACCTTTCTATAATGAACGTGGGTTCATGGATGTTGATGATTGAATGTATGAACTTGAGACTGTATTGTGAGTATGAATCCGAAAGAACTACTTTTTAAAACTATTATCCATAAAACTGTTCGCGATAAATTAGTGGAAAGAATTAATGATTCATAAAATTCTTAATCAGATAATCGCAAATTGGAAGAATGAGTACAAGGGGTCGAGGACGTCCGCCGCGTGGACGCGGTAGGGGTAGAATGACCTTGTCTAAGCCAGTAGGGTCTGGCCACGGGTCAGGAAACGAACTGCCGGATCCTCCAGCTGTGGAGGGAGAGTTGCGAGATCAGAAGACCGGAGATGATGCTGTATCTCAGGCGATGTTGTGAGTCCTTGAGAGAGTTGCTAAAGTAGGCATGGGCACAGGAGCCCGGAAATCTGTGCCGGAGCGGCTTAAGGCCAATGGGGCAGAAGTGTTTAGGGGAGTTTCTGGTGTAGCCCCTAACACAGCTGAGTACTGGATAGAAGCGACTGAGCGCATAATGGATGACTTAGACTTTACGGTAGAAGAAAAGTTGAAAGGGGTCGTGTCTCTCCTCCGAGACGAGGCTTACCAATGGTGGCTCACGGTGAAAGAAGGTACTGCTGCAGATCTGATTGACTGGGATTTCTTTAAGGAGTCATTCCAGGGAAAGTATGTTGGGGCCAGCTATATTGATGCATAAAGGAAAGCATTCTTGAACCTGGTACAGGGAAGTAAGACTGTGGCTGAATATGAGGCAGAGTTTCTGCGTTTGAGCCGCTACACTCGGGGAATGGTAGCAACAGAGTATGAACGCTGTGTTCGGTTCGAGGATGGGCTACGAAGTGATTTAAAGGTTCTGATAGTGCCGCGGCAAGAGAGAATTTTTGCAGTTTTGGTAGATAAGGTTAAAATAGCTGAGGAAGTGAAACGGGTTGAGAGACAAGAAAGGGATAAGGATCGGGGTAAGAATAAGAGGAGTTTTGGGCCATCAAGAGCATCTGGGAATTTTCAGAAGAGGCCTAGGGCTGATGGGCCAGTTCATGCTCCGACAAGTCAAAATCAAGCATGTTCTACATGTGGGAGGACGCATTATGGAGAGTGCAGAATAAAAACAGGTGGATGCTTTAGGTGTGGATCCACAGAAAATCTGACTAAGGGCTGTCCTCAGATGGATCAGGTGCAGCCAGCGGGCTGAGGTGCTGATCAAGTGAGGAGAGGTGATCAACCTGGACCAAGGGGTCGGGGTGCAGGTAGAGGAGGAAATGGGGTTGGTCGTGGTCGTGGAGCACCTGGTAGAGGTGCCGGTAATGTAGATGCAAGGCAGCCGGGTCTAGTTTATGCAGTTCGTCGATAGGAGGATGGTGACGCACCGGATGTCATAACTGGTACGTTTCTTATTGCTGATAGGCCTTTGCTTGCTTTGATTGATATTGGGTCAACCCACTCCTATGTTGCATGTTCGATATCTGAGACCTTAAGTATAGATTCTGAAACAACTACTAGGAAGATGACTGTGGTTAGTCCCCTAGGACAATCTAGGGTAGTGGACAAGCTATTTAAGGATGTACCTTTAGAGACTGAAGGGGTAGTGTTTCCGGCAGACTTAATGGAATTGCCATTTGGAGAGTTCGATCTTATCCTAGAAATGGATTGGTTGTCAAATCATCGAGCTAAGATGGATTGTGGGTCTAAGCGCATGGTGTTAAGTACCCCGGAAGGCGGAGAGGTGGTTGTGTTAGGAGAAAGAAAGAACTATTTGTCCAACGTAATGTCGGCCTTGAAAGCTGTTAAGATGATTCAGAAAGGATGTAACGCCTTTTTAGCATTTATTAGTGCTTTGGATGTTAAGGAGGTGACTGTCGATGGGGTTCGAACAGTCAAAGATTTCGCAGACGTCTTTCCGGAGGAGTTGCCAGGATTACCCCCGGATCGTGAAGTAGAGTTTGGAATAGAACTACTCCCGGGTACGGCTCTGGTATCTATTGCCCCTTATCAAATGGCGTCGAAGGAGCTGGTGGAGCTCAAAGCTCAGATTCAGGAGCTATTGGATCGAAGATTCATCCGACCGAGTGTGTCTCCATGGGGAGCGCCGGTTCTATTCGTGAAAAAGAAGGACGGATCCATGCGCATGTGCGTGGACTATCGTCAACTGAATAAGTTGACGATAAAGAACAAGTATCTATTACTGAGAATCGACGATTTGTTCGATCAAATCAAAGGAGCTTCGGTCTTTTCTAAGATTGATCTAAGGTCGGGATATCACCAGTTAAAGGTGAAGGAAGGAGACATTCATAAGACGGCATTTCAAATACGCTACGGTCATTATGAGTTTTTAGTGATGTCGTTCGGGTTGACAAACGCACCAGCCGCTTTTATAGATATGATGAACAGGGTATTTCAGCCATATCTTGATCGGTTCGTCGTAGTATTCATCGACGATATCCTGGTATATTCCAAGTCTAAAGAGGAGCATGATGCATATCTTTGTGTGGTGTTGCAAATTCTGAGGGAGAAGCAGCTGTACGCAAAGTTCAGTAAGTGTGAGTTCTGGCTGAAGGAAGTGACTTTCTTAGGGCATGTAGTTTCTGCAGAGGGAATTAGGGTGGACCTGCGGAAGATAGAAGCTGTTTTAGATTGGAAGTCGCCGAAGTCTGTGGCAAAAATACGAAGTTTCTTAGGATTAGCAGGGTATTATCGAAGGTTCGTTGAGGGGTTCTCTTCAATAGCGGCACCTTTAACTAAGTTGTTGAGGAAGGGTGTATCGTTTGTGTGGACTGGCAAACAATAGAAGAGCTTTGAGAAGCTGAAGAGGATTTTGACCGAAGCACCGGTGTTAATTCAGCCAGAGGCAGGAAAAGAATTTACCGTTTACTGTGATGCGTCGCACACAGGTTTAGGGTGTGTGTTGATGCAAGATGGAAAAGTTGTGGCATATGCGTCTTGACAGTTAAGACCACATGAGCTAAACTATCCTACTCATGATCTGGAGTTGGCGGCAGTAGTGTTCGCCCTGAAGATTTAGAGACACTACTTGTATGAGGAAAAGTCAGTTATTTATACTGACCATAAAAGTCTGAAGTATCTCCTTACTCAGAAGGAGTTGAACCTAAGGCAGAGAAGGTGGATCGAGCTATTAAAGAACTATGACTGCTCGATTGAGTACCACCCGGGCAAGACTAATGTGGAGGCGGATGCGTTGAGTAGGAAGGCGATAACGGATTTAAGAGCAATGTTCGCACAGCTTAGCCTGTATGAGGATGGTAGGTTGGTAGCTGAACTACAAGTAAGACTTATGTGGACAAGTCAAATCAAGGAGAAGCAACTTGTGGATGATGTCTTAGGTACTCGAATCCAACAAGTGCAGAAAGGTGAAGTAAAGGATTACAGTCTGAACAATGATGGAGTTCTATGTTTCCGTGGAAAGGTTTGTATGCCAAAAGATGAGGGGCTAAGACAGATGATTCTTCAGGAATCGCATAATAGCCCTTATGCTATGCATCCTTGAGGAGTTAAGATGTATCGGGATTTGCGAGAGCAGTTCTGGTGGCCAGGGTTGAAGTGAGAAGTTACGGAATATGTGGGGAAGTGTTTGACGTGTCAGCAAGTCAAAGCTGAACACCAGTTGCCTTCAGGGTTGTTGCAACCGGTGAACATTCCCCAATGGAAATGGGAAAGAATTACGATGGATTTCGTGGTTACCCCTCACGCCCACTAAGAAAGATTCAATTTTGGTAATTGTGGATCGGCTGACAAAGTCTGCCCACTTCATACCGATTCGAGTGGATTTCTCTCTACAAAAGTTGGCTAAGTTGTACGTGGCTGAGGTTGTAAGATTACACGGTGTACCAGTATCGATCATATCAGATAGGGACCCAAGGTTCACGTCACGATTTTGGAAGGCTCTTCATCAAGCAATGGGAACAAGGTTAGACTTTAGTACCGCTTTTCACCCACAGACTGATGGTCAGTCTGAGAGGGTAATTCAAATTTTGAAGGATATGCTAAGGGGTTGCATCATCGACTTTAGGGGCAGTTGGGAAGAGTATTTGTCCTTGGCAGAATTCGCATATAACAATAGTTATCAAGCTATCATTCAGATGGCGCCGTATGAAGCGTTATATGGGAGGAGATGTCGTACTCCAACTTGTTGGACAGAGTTGGGAGAACGTAAGGTGTTAGGTCCAGAATTAGTTTCGGAAACAGAGGAGAAAGTTAAGCTAATACGGGATAGGTTGAAAGAAGCGTCTGATCGGCAAAAGTCGTATGCGGATCTAAAGCGAAAGGAAGTAGAATTTGAGGTAGGAGATCAAGTCTTTTTGAAGGTATCTCCGTGGAAAAAGGTGATGAGATTTGGACGGAAGGGTAAGCTAAGTCCACGGTTTATTGGGCCTTATCGGGTACGAGAACGTGTGGGCCCAGTGGCTTATCGGTTGGAGTTGCCTTCGGAGTTGGAACAGATACATGATGTGTTCCATGTCTCGATGCTGAGACGTTATCGTTCTGATCCATCGCATGTGGTGCCGGTGGAAGAGATTGAAGTAAGGCCAGATTTATCCTTTGAGGAAGAACCGGTGCAAATCTTGGATCGAGACGTAAAAGTGTTGAGAAGGAAGTTCGTTCCTTTGGTCAAAGTTCTATGGTGAAATCATGGCACAGAAGAGGCGATATGAGAGCCAGAGGATGTTATGCGACAACAATATCCCCATCTCTTCTGATCAGGTAAATTTCGAGGACGAAATTTATTTTAAGGGGGGATGAACTGTAACACCCTGAATATTTGGGTTTGTGCATTTTATGTGTTTGACTGATTAAAGTATTAAATTGAGGATTTAGGGTACTAATTGGGCTCAGAAGTGGGCTAAAATCTCAGTAAAATATTTATGTTTGGGTCAATAAGAAGGGAGCTAGAAATAATAATGTCAAATGTGAGCTTGGGGCTCAAAGTTTAGGGGCGCCACAAGGTAGGAGAGGGTGGCGTCAATTGTGCTTAATGAAGGCCCAAATTTTGGTTGATTTAGGCCCAAGTTTTTGGGTCAAAAATTTGGCAGCCTAGGGGAGTTAGGTAGGACGACACACTTGCTACAATTTACGGGTTTTAATTCTTTTTTCTTTTGATAAATAGGAAGATAATGAAGAGAAAGATGAGGGCTATTTTTGAGGAGCTAAGGGATTAAGATAATAGGTGGGACAAAAGTTATCAGATGACAGCAGAGTTGGCCGAAAATCCAACTCTGGGAGGGGGATTGATTTGCCGAATTTAATAGCCAAGTGATCATCTTTTCTTTTATTTTTTTTCTCTTCTTCCTCACCTAGCCGAAATTCCCTTCTTCCATTTGCTTTAGTTTCTTCTCAAAACCGAAATTCCCTAGTTGTTTTCTCCTCTCCTCAATATTTTCCTTAAAAGCCGAATTCCCTTTGCTCATACTTTCTTTCTCTCTTAGCCAAATCTTCAAGATTGGTTTTTCCCGAAGGTGCACCATAGCCGAATCTCCCTTGGTCATTCCTTTAATTTTTAGTTCTTTCAAAAAAGCCGAAAGCGCGACAGATCATCTTCTCGGGATTTTTCCTAGAAGCCGAAACTCATAGATTTCAAATAGGGTAAGTAGCGATTTGGATTTCTTTTAATTTCTCGGCTTTTGGAGGCCATAGTCGATTGGCTATATGGAACTAACCTTGTGTTTTCTTTTCGGCATTCCGGGATTTGAAGAAGGAGTAAATCGCATAGAGCTCTAAGTTGTAGAATCGTGATACTTTCGGGATTTGACAAATAAGGTAAGAGATCTATTAGTTTTAATGTGTAGGTTGAGATTTACTAACCTTATCTTCGGGTGATTTTCCGGTTTTTGAGAAAGGCTTTACACTGAGGGTAGTAGATTTGGATATCAACTAAGGATAGTAGATTTCGTGATATCAGGTGTGTAATACTTCCCCACCATCTAGATCTGATTATTAATGTATGTTCATAAGTTTTATATGTTATGATAAATACTGAAGTCTCGGTTTAATGACGAAAGCCAAAGAGGGTAAAAGCAAACCACCAGGTTAGTGAGTAATCTGATTAAATGTTAAAAGTAAATTGCTTGTATGTGATTGCATGGGTTGGGTTGATGACAGGAGGAAGTTATACGTTATATGTGTAGCGGTTTCTACCGTGATCTGTTGTAGCGGCTAATGCCATGATCTGTTATAAGGGCTTCGGCCATGATATGTTGATGAGCAGCATGACTGCCATCTTGGCGTGTAGCGGTGTGGGTTGATTGTAGAAATCCCCAATGGTGTGAACTGTTGGTACGGGGGCGTGTAGCGGATGGAAACCTGGGCAAACGGGTTGGGCCTTGCATATTATTTGTTATTTATACAAATGAAATTATTAATCTGTTTTATGGGCCTAAGGCCCAAAATCTAGTGGTGAATGAGGGTTGCACACTGAGTCTCGCGACTCACCCCTTAAATTAACATTTCAAGTGATACCTAGTGCTTCGGACCGGGCTGGAGAGGAACGCAAGGTGGCCATGCAGAAGAATATGTAGATTTGGCAAAAAGACTCCAGTTAATTATTTTATATTGTATTTTAATTAATGGATTTTAAACTTCGATGTAATAAGGCCATGGGCCACTAGTTTTATTTCCTTTTATTATGGGTTTAAATTTATTTTTGTTTTAGTTATCGGAACCATTTATTTTAATTAAACAAAGGCATGTAATTAAGTTTGGGTTTTATTTTACAAAGGCATATTCTATAAAAAAAATATATTTGGGCTTTTCTGAAAATTCGACACGTTTGACAAAATTTTTCTTAGTGACATACCAGATCCGGTTGTAGTGTTTGGGCCGGGTTTGGGGTGTTACATTGCTAACCTCCAAGCAACCCTTCAGGAATGGCAAGGGACAATGGTGAGCTGCTGTTCCTTTTCCCAAGTTGATTAGTCAGCTCACCCATGCAACATTAAATCTCCCCAACAGCCGAATATTCCCTTTCCCACCATCAGACCAATCAATTTTGTGTGTTCACATGCAAGGCTACTCAATTTCACATTTTCACACATAAAAACTGTTGGAGAACTCCACGCAGAATTTAAGAGCTTCAAAACTGTCAAGCTGATCAAATGAGCCAAATTAAAGAGAATACAAGTCCCTAGGCCGAACCTACATGCACCAATCAGCTACCAAAGCACTCCAAATTAATTCAGCTGATTTTCTAGGCATCTGGAAGATGATTTTCAGAATTCCCAATGCACAAGGAAGCAACCTGGAATTTTCAAGAACTTTTAGCTCAATTAAGTGAATTAAAAGCTGAATTTTCAGCTAAGTAATTTAGTCCATTCTGCTGGCCTAATTTTGGCTATAAATATTATGCCCAAAACATGTAATAGGGACTTTTTGATACTTTAATAAATTGCTTTCGATTTTATGAGATAATTTTCTCTCAAATTTTGTCTGAGACCCGAATTGACTTATCTAGCTTCTAGTGGCGTCAACCGAGTCTCCTTGAACTTATCACTCCCTAAACCTGAGTGTGGCGTTCATTGATTTATACCTTTGGTTTGTACTTACCTAAGTAACAGGTCAAGGTCCCAAATTACCCTATCGAAACCCCCTTAAGAGTCCTATAAGTTTCGAGTCAACACTCGTTTATAGTGTTGGTTCACTCTTAACTCTTAAGTCCCAATTCTTTTCCATCCTTCTGTAATTCCTTTTCTTTTCAGTTCCTTTAAAACCGAACCTATAACCCTTCAATCTTCATTATTCTGAACCATCTTTGCTACCTAGACCAATACTTAGCCTAATTTTGACTAAGCTTTAAGTTCGAACGAAACTTCTTCGTTTTAACGATTGGGTACATAACAACTATAATAAATATACGGAACTGAGGTTGCATCATTTGGCATCATAGCTACCTAAAACGAGAAGTACGGACGTTCGTGCCAATCTCGAAATAGGTTCGTATTAAAAAAATTAAAATTAAAAAAAAATTCAGTTGTATTTTTAAAACTCCTCATTGTACTTATTTTGTGTATTTGAAGTTAAAAAAAAAGAGAAAAAAAAAGAATTACGAAAAAGAAAAAGTGTAGTTCTTGCAAGTTTGTTGTTATCAATCTCTTCTACTACTCCCGATCAACCCAAAGCATTCTACCCTCAATTCTTTTACCCTAACGTCACATCTAAACCGAATTAACTTTTTTTCTTTCAGCCTCCCCACAACCCTACAATTAATTCATTGTAAACCCATTTGAAGCCGACCTCCTAGATTACGATAACGTCCCACCGAGTCTCTTACGAAGTCACGAGAAAAAGACGAGTGGAAAAAGACACGAGTGAGTGAGCGCATTAGAGAGGATGTAAAACCCGAAAAAGAGCGCAAACACGAGTGTGAGTGACATCTGCTTTTCTGTCTGAGCGATTGAGAGAATTTGTGGTAAGGAATAAATTTATTCATGTCACGAAGCCCGAAGCGCAACATGGAGGAAAGAATCGAGAGGCAACTTGTTTGAAACGTATCGGACCTTAACCTCTAAACGTTGTTGCAAAAAATGGAACGTTTGTTCAATCACAAGCTCGAGCCAATCCAAGAAAGGCTCGACCAAGTCGAGGAACGTGCCCACCGAGAAAGAATGCCTCAAAGTCCACCAAGGCGACGTGGAAGGCAACGAGCACTCGAAGAAGAATGGACCGAGCCAAGTGATGCCGAGAGTGATCGTGGATCCAACTTTAGCGGACGATAAAGAGGCCAGCAAAACTGTGGCCAACGAGATCGAGGCCGAGTAGATGACGATTTGAAAAACATCAAATTGTCAATACCCCCGTTCCAAGGCAAATTCGATCTGGAGGCGTACTTAGAGTGGGAAAAGAAGATCGAATTAGTTTTTGAGTGTCATAACTACTCAGAAAGCAAGAAGGTGAAGATAGCGGCCATCGAATTCTCTGATTACGCAATGGTTTGGTGGGATCAATTAACCACTAGCCGGAGAAGGAACGGGGAGAGGCCAATCAACACATGGGCCGAAATGAAGGCCTTGATGCACAAAAGGTTTATCCCGACATACTATCATCGAGAGTTGTACCAAAAGTTACAACACTTTATTCAAGGCAATCATAGTATGGACGATTATTACAAAGAGATGGAGATTGCCATGATCCGAGCCAACATCGAGGAGGACCGGGAGACCACCATGGCAATATTTTTGGCTGGTTTGAATAAAGACATCGCCAATGTAGTCGAACTCCAACACTACGTTGAGATCGAAGAAATGGTGCATATGGCAATCAAGGTTGAGAAGTAACTCAAAAGGAAAGGTGCTGTTCGTGGTTATTCAACTCCGAATGCGCCTAAGTAGAACCAAGGCCCAAGCAAGAATGCTTCGGCAAGTGAAGCTAAGGAGCCCATCATGCCGGCGAAAACAACCAAGCCTTTGGCCGAAACCAGCAAAGGCAAAGCCATCGACAATAATAAAAATCAGACGCGTGATATCAAATGCTTTAAGTGTCTGGAAAGAGGACACATTGTGAGTCAATGTCCAAATTGAAGCGCGATGGTGATTCGATCCAACGGAGACATAGAATCGGAACAGGAAGACGACGAGAAAAAAATGAGGATGAAAACCCTTCCGAGGAAAACGACGAGCTAGAATATGCGATGGAAGGCTAGATGCTCGTCGTAAAAAGAAGTCTTAGTACACAAAGCTCCGTGAGTGAACCTCAACGATAAAACCTTTTTCATACTCGTTGTCATGTGCACGGAAAGGTATGTAGTTTGGTTATAAATGGAGGCAGTTGCACAAATGTCGCGAGTACACTCTTGGTAGAGAAATTATCCTTGCCGACTACCAAACACCCGAGACCATACAAGCTACAATGGCTCAACGAGGGTGTTGAACTAAGAGTGACGAAGCAAGCGTCGATTTCGTTTACAATCAGAAAATACCAAGACCAAGTCCTTTGTGATGTAGTGTCAATTTACGGGGGGCATCTATTGCTCAGAAGGCCATGGCAGTTTGACCGGCGAGTCAAACACGACGGATTCACCTACCAATACTCCTTCAAGCACAATGGCAAAAACATCACTTTGGCCCCTTTATCTCTACAACAAGTGTTGGAAGATCAACAAAGTTTGAAACATTCTGTGGAACAATGGCGGGAGAAAGAAAGGAATAATGATTCAAAAGAAAAGAAAGAAGAAAAGTCGAGAGAAAAGGACAAAAATTGTGAGAAAAACAAGAGTGGAGAAAAAGAAAAAGAAAGTGAAAGAAAAATGAATGAGAAAAAGAAAGATGTTTTAATTAACCGATGTCTCCATATTTCTTCATCTTTTCAGGTTAATTCCACCAATGAGCTTTGATTACATTATATCCCCGAAGAGAGAAGGTTCGTGTTGCGAGAAAATGGTAAAATCAATCCTCAAATCCATAATCTTAAAGATAAACAAGGTTTGGTTTCCAAAGAACTAAAAACATCTCTGTCTTGTTCGAAAAGTGATGACATTTGTGATTATGATAAGTTTGTTGAAGAAGTGAAAGATAATTGGCCACTGCTAAGCTTAAATGTGCAAAACTTGATTCGATTAAGTGATCTTGTTTGTTCTGGCCGAGTGATACTTGTTCCACATGATTACTTGAATGAATACTTGTGGTTTCTCTTTAAAATCAATTCATTCATTGGATGAGACTTTGCATGGTGAATGTGTGACAAATCAATTTAGTTGTTTGACTTATGAGTGTTCGAATCTGTATGATCGAGTAAGATGTAGAATATGTGTTTATTTGAATGATCTTCTCATATTCTTAGAATTATTTCCCATGTCTAGATCATTGGTGAACTTGGAAAATCAATTTGAAAATGTAAGACCCATTTATACTCTTGAATTCGGTAATGGTTTATTTGCTCAAGTTGTGATTGAAAGTTCGGAAAGAGTTTGTAAGTTTTTAATTCATCGTGTCCTTCATCCTTTTCTTTATCTTGTAGATGACACTTTGAAACGGTTCATCCCTAAAGAGGGAGGGCAAGTGACTAACTTATTTCCTTTTCGAGTTGTGCGTGATATTCAGGTCATTTGGAGCACTTATGTCAAATGTGACAACCAAGGGCCTTGTGTCACTGAACGCTTTGTTGTGAGCAAGTGGCCCGATTTGGGGACAAATAGCTTCAAAAAGGGAGGGGATGATACGACCACGCCCCGGGGACGCCCTTGGACCAGCTCAACCTTAGCTCAATGAGCTCGTTTTTAGCTAATTTGAGCTTGCATTAATATGCTCGAATTAATAATTAAAATTGCTGGACTTAACTAAATAATTATTTTTAAGCTTAGTTAATTTAGTTACAGCCCTTTAAGCATAATTTAATTTGTGTTATAATAAATATGTTTAATTTTATTTCATTTGTTTTTTATATTATAAATATTACATGTTATTAATTTATCTTAGTTTAGTACAAGTTTTTAACATGTCTTGTTCAACCGAATTTAATGTGTAAAGCAATTAAGTTGTCTTAGCTATTACATGTTTTAATTATGTCCTAAGTGTGGCTGCTGAATTTAATGTGTCTTGCTGCCAATCTAATGAATTAATTGTTTGACTTAATTAGGTGCACGTACAAGAACATTGGGACGACATTAAAGAAGAAGGCTGCTGGTTGCTAACCTCCAAGCAACCCTTCGGGAATGGCAAGGGCCAATGGTGAGCTATTGTTCCTTTTCCCAAGCTGATTATTCAGCTCACCCATGCAACATTAAATCTCCCCAACAGCCGAATATTCCCTTTCCCACCATCAAACCAATCAGTTTTGTGAGTTCACACGCAAGGCTACTCAATTTCAAGTTTTCACATATAAAAACTATTGGAGAACCCCAAGTAGAATTTAAGAGCTTCAAAACTGTCCAGTTGATCAAAGGAGTCAAATTAAAGAGAATGTAAGTCCTTAGGCCGAACCTACATGCACCAATCAGCTACCAAAGCACCCCAAATTAATTCAGCTGATTTTCTAGGCATCTAGAAGATGATTTTCGGAATTCCCAATGCACAAAGAAGCAACCTGGAATTTTCAAGAACTTTCAGCTCAATTAAGTGAATTAAAAGCTGACTTTTCAACTAAGTAATTTAGTCCATTCGACTGGCCTAATTTTGGCTATAAATATTATGCCCAAAACATGTAATAGGAACATTTTGATAATTTAATGAATTGCTGCCGATTTTATGAGATAATTTTCTCTCAAATTTCGTCTGAGACCCAAATTGACTTATCTAGCTTCTAGTGGCGTCAACCAAGTCTCCTTGAACTTATCACTCCCTAAACCTGAGTGTGGCATTCATTGATTTATACCTTTGATTCGTACTTACCTAAGTAACAGGTCAAGGTCCCGAATTACCTTATCGAAACCCCCTTAAGAGTCATATAAGTTTCGGGTCAACACTCGTTTATAGTGTTGGTTCACTCTTGACCCTTAAGTCCCAATTCGTTTCCATCATTCCGTAATTCCTTTTCTTTTCAGTTCCTTTAAAACCGAACCTATAATCATTCTATCTTCATTATTCCGAACCATTTTTGTTACCTAGACCAATACTTAGCCTAATTTCGACTAAGCTTCAAGTTCGAATGAAACTTCTCCGTTTTAACAATCGGGCACATAATGACTCGGATAAATCTACGGAATCAAGATCGCATCACGTCAATTCAAGTGTCGCCAACATATTCCGGATGTTCCTATACAATTGGGAAAAGATGTCCACGAAATTGACAATAAGAGGAAACATGCAAAGAATTAAGCATTAGAGCATCAACCATATATTGTGTTGTGGAATACCCGGTAGGAGAGAAGGCTTTATTTGGAATATGTTTTCCTGATTTCACTCCCTCAAGGGACTACCAGTAGTGGTACGTGTGGAATGGGTTGCCCTACTTATATGATGGTCGATTGATGTTAGTCCCTCCACATATGTAACGAAAAGGTCCCCTATAAAGCCTTCTCCATCAGCAATCTCCTCCACCACCCGAGCTCCAACCTAATCCGACACCTTCGTTGTCATACACATGCTCGACTGACAGTTCCTATCACCCATAGATGGGTTAGCCCCAGTTCGAGCCGACACCTTCATTGTCATACACACACTCGACCGGTAGTTCCTATCACCCGGAGATGGATGGTTATAGTTTTGCCCCAGAGTACTTGGGTTACGCAATAGACCTAGAGATGGGTGGTTGCAGTTCTTATTAGTAGCTGAGCTCACCAACAATGTTTGACATGTTTAACCTATCCCCACCCCAGTATTACACCCTTCTTGAGTCAATGTTTGTAACCAATTATTATGCGAGTTTTCTTAGCACACCCTAGGGATCGCCTATGGGTGATGACACTGTAGTTTTGAGTGAGATAGGCATTGACCGTCAGGAGCACCTACAACGTGAAAGAAGGACACCACAGCAATACACCCCATGGACAACCTTGTCAAACCATAGATTTTGATGGTTTTAATTCAAATAGTTTGATTTATTGTAATGTTTTGTTTATTTAAAATTTGACATATTTTATTTCAAGCTAAAGTTTGCCTCATGTTAATGAAATGTTTGAAATAATTTCATGTAAATATATGTGCCCATCAAGTTCATTCAAATATTTTACAAGTTCATGAAAATAACTAAAATTGATACAAGAATGAAAATTCAATAAAAGAATAAATACACAATGCAAATATATGTAAATAATTGAAGTTGATATAAGAATGAAAATTTAATACATAATTTACATTCTATTTGGTCGAGACGACTCTCTCGGGTGGTAGTTTTAATGCGGGTATTTACTTCGATTATGACCCGCTGATCTACACACGCTACAATGTTTAGTGTCGACCCTTTCCATTATGTCCATGTCATTACTTATCCGAGTGACATGCGGGCAACCTTTGGGCTTTCTAAGGAGATTGCAGTTAACACCAACTCAAAAGTCTGCGGGGGAACTTCCCATGTTAACACATCCCACATTCTTAGGAACTCATCTCCCCAAATACATAACGTGTGTTCCAGTGTGTATACCATATCGATATGTTGTTTGATATCGATAGAGGCATCAACACATGTTGCAACGACGTGCGCACGCGGGAAATGAAGTGTCTAGAATTTTCCACAGTCGCATCCCTATTTAGGAGATCAACTCCTTATAACCTAGGTGGGATACTCGGTCGACAACCGACAGTCTCTGTCACCCGAAACGTTTCATAATGTCAAGAATATAATTGAACGTTCATTGTCCTCGCTTTTCGGCTATTGACCGCCATTGCTTTCCTAACAACCTCAATGTAACACCCCTATACCATGTTCGACTCAAGGAACCTAATATCGGAATATTACATTTGGTGCCAAAGTAATTCTTGGATAATTACTATTATATTTGAACATAAAAACAGATAAATAATAAATTTAAATAATTTAAATTTAAATCCATTACTACTGCTTGGGACATACTGTAACAGCTCGATTTAGGGCGTAGCCGGAATAGTGGTGCAAGACCACAAATCCGAGTTAGTAAAATGAGTTTTAAGGTATTTGAGATGTTTGCATAATGATATGAAAGTTTCATGTAGAAATTTTATGAAAATTTCCATTAAAGGGTCCATTAGGACTAAATTGCAAAAGTTGCAAAATATGAGTTTCTAGAAGATTTTTGTATTAAAAAGCTTTAGAATATTTATTAGAAGTCCTTAAATAGAAATTTTCCCAAATTATAATTTTTGGACAAAATTGAACATGAGTTAGAAATTTGTAAAAGTTTAATGAGAAGGACATTTTGGTCATTTATCTATTAAATGATTAAAATAGGATAAAGATGACAAAAATCATTCTCATCTTCTTCCTCAAGTGCCGAAAATTTGAAGGAAGCCATAGCTAAGGTTCTTCAATTTTTCAAGCTTGCTAATAAGTTCATCTTAGCCCCGTTTTTAATATTCTTCGTGTTTTTGGAGTCCTCATAATATGAATTAGCTATTTTTAGCTATAAGTTGAGCTAAGATGCATGTTCAAAAATCTACCCATGTATGAAATATTTGTAAAATGATGTTTTATGGAAGATTATGAGAGTTTGATGTTAGATAAAAATCTTTTTGTAAGTGAATTTCATGAGAAATGCTAGTAAGGACTAGTTTGTAATTATTATAAAATTTGCCATACATGGTAGAAATAGTGAGATTTTGTTATTGCTATAGTTGAGAAAATGAATCAGCTAAGCATGAATTTCACAAAAGATGAATAAAAATCACTTTACAAGCCTTGGGGCAAAAGTGTAATTATGAGAAATTTTAGGGGCAAAATAGTAATTTTGCCAAAGTATGTGTTAAGAGTCATTTTAATCAATGTGATTATTAAATGATCTAAACTATTATTATAGATCAAGAAAAATGAAGCCCGGATAGAAACCGAGGCAAGAACAAAGTCGAGGACTAAATTGCATATCTACATACATTCTGTATATCGAGGTAAGTTTGTATGATTTCTAAGCTTTATGATTACTATCATTGAATTGATTAGTATAATGTACATTATTACCATAGAAATGCTTAATGCTATGTTAAATAAAGAAATCAATGAGATTAAGCATGAGAAAGTCCCGATTGAAGTTGAATTACTTAGGATACTCGATCTACCACATGAGATAAGAAAGTCCGTATAAGACCAAGCCAAGGCATGGTATCGGCAATCAAGTAAAGTTATCATGTAAGTCCAAGACAAGTCTTGGCATTGAAGAGTTATTATGAGATGAAGACCTATGTAAGCCCAAGCCAAGGCATGGCATTGGTGAGTCTCCAAGCAAAGATGTCATGTAAGTCCAAGACAAGTCTTGGCATTGAAAAGCTATCATGAGATAGAGATCCCATGTAAGTCCAAGCCAAGGCATGGCATTAGTGAGTAACAAGGAAGATTTCAAGTAAGTCCAAGCCAAGGCTCGGCATTGACCAGTTCATGAGTAAAAATACCAAATAAGACCATGTCAAGACATGGCAATCGTAAGCTCCTAAGGGAACACACAAGGAAGATTTTGAGTAAGTCCATGTCAAGACATGGCATCGATACCAAGATGAGAGAACCAATGTAAGATCATATCTAGGATATGGCTTTGGCATTGAGTTATATGTGGGATGAGATTTAGTATCCTTGGTTATTCATAGAAATTCATCGGACAAATGAGTAAAGCTTAAATGAGATAGCAAGAAAATTAAGTAAGCAAAGCTATTATCAAGTTGGAAATGAGTATTATTCATGTTATCAATGATGAATTAGAGATTATGATTATTATAGTAAAGTATGCTTATCTATGTGATGAAGTGATACAAGTACCTTGTTTACCTCACGAGCATGAGACTAGTAAGTATCATGAGACATGTAAGAATCAATAAGAGTAAGTAAGCTTAAATAGCTGAAATTATGATGCCATTGTTTATGCCAAATGGTTTATGTTAAACAAGTATGATGTTATGTGAATTATATGCAAACTTACTAAGCTAAATGCTTACATCTTTTATTCTTTCTTTCCATGTAGTCCCGCCAAGCTAATCTCGTGGATCATCGTCATCGGAGCTCGAAGCACACTATCAATCGCTATTTTGGTATAGCCAAGATGTTTATATTAAGTATGGCATGTATAGGAACATTTTATTTTGAGAATATGTCTTAAAAAAGGGCAAAAGTATGGGCTATCAAGTTTATTATTCTTTTATATATGGCTAAGTGATTGGCCAAGATTGACTAAGTATGTATGTTTATCGATATCAATGAAGCATGTAGTATTGTTCATGAAAGATGTAGTAATTTGAGTTGTTGGATTGAATATGAGATTGATCTTGATTTCAGGGTGGCAATTGGCTTGGTAAATAACCTTCAAGTGCCCACACGAATAGACACACGGGTGTGTGTCTAGGCCGTGCGTCCCCTGCACCTTAGTACTTTAAGTTAGATTAGACTACGGGCTAATCCCACTGCCGTTTGTTTAGGCCGTGTGTGACACACGGTCAGAACATGGGCGTGTGCCCCAGGCCGTGTGAATATAGTCAGTGTCGACCACGGTCTAAATCCACGGTTGTGTCAAGGCTGTGTGAATATAGTCAATGTCGACCACGGTTGGAAGACATGGGCGTGTCTTAGGGGTACAAGGGCGTGTCCCAAGCCACATGGGCGTGTGACCCCTGTTTTAAGGAAAAGTTTTCGATTGAATTCCGAAAGTTTCCAGATATGTGTTTAAGGCCTCGTAGGCCTATGAGATGAATGAGTTGTTTAAGAAAGAGAAGTTTTTAATTTGGAACGAAATTTTATAGCCCGTAAATACAAGTTTAAGCAAGTTCAAGCATAGTAATGTCTCGTATCCGGTCTTAGCCTCGGACTCGGGTATGGGGTGTTACACATACTTAATTTTTCCTAACTACGTACCATTCTATTCAAAATTTTAAAACGTACCCTGTTGTTGCTTGAAGATGTGATGAGATGAAAGCTTGCAATCTCAAAGTCGACTCTTAAAAATTTCTGTACCTAGTCTGTGCATGAAAACAAACTACACGCTGAGTATACACCCAGTGGTATTACTATAATTCAAATACTTAAGGTAAAAACAATATATATACACATTAAATCTTACCACTATTTTACCTTCAATAAATCATTCATGCGTTTAAACTTTAAATTTATTCTAATAATATGTATCTTAAATAGCTTTTCTTTATTTTAATTTATATATCTTCTTATCATATCAATATCCATTTCATGCATTCCATCAACAACCATTTCATAAAATCATTATTTCATATATTTCATTTCTATATCCTAATTCAATAACATATTCTATTCCATATCTAAAACCTTACAACATTAGTCTTTCAATAATTATTTAAACCAACATTTTTCAATAAAAATAATTATAATTAATTCATAAAATTATATTCAATTAACTCATACACTATTTCATTATTTCCAATTCATTCTATTTTCACTCTTATTTTGATATCTCAATTTCAATTCACATTTCAATTCATAATTTCACTTTCTCATATTTTTAATAGTACGATCAATCAAACTTATTTAATTTTCTCATTTTAGTTATTCACCCTATTAACAAACCCAGACTTTGACTGATACATGGATTCCAACCCAAACACACCAGTTCGGCACATTGTGCCTAAAACGGTACATAGTACCTGATCAGTATACCACACATAAGTGCCTGAAATGACACATGAGGTGCCTGATACGACACGTGAGGTGCCTGAAATACGACACATAAAGTGCCTGATATACGCATATAAAGTGCCTGATCGGCAAAGCAGATATATCCCGTACTCTTCCAAATCTTATGGCATGCCAACTATATACGACTCAAACCGACTAGTTAATAGGGTATTCAAATAGTTTTTTCATTTATTTCAAATTCTCTTTCAATTCAATCACAATTCAATTCAAGTTCACCTTTTCACTTTCTAATCAATATACAATTCAATACCAATACATATTTCAGATAATCACATATAATCATACTTTGATTCAATTCAACCCACTTTTCAATCAATACAGAATTCACATATTCATCATATTCATAATTTAATTCACTTTTATTCAATTCATATTTTCGATTCATTTTTCAATCAAGTTCAAATCACTAATCACTTTTCAATTAATATACATTTCAAATAATCACTTATTTTTTTCATTCAATTTATTTTTATTCAATTCAAATCACTTTTAATTTCCAATTTGTTCACATTCAATTTCAATAGCCATAAACATTTTTAAATCAATTTCATGCAAATCATTATCATTATTTCAATTACTTTCTTAAATTTATCTACCATGCATTTTAATTAAAATATAACAATTAATAATAAATAGATTTGAATTATAGTAATACAAAACAGGATTTGTTCGATTACTCCTCGATAACTTTTCCTTTTCTTTCGGTGCCGATGCCTCGGGTTCTTTGCTAACTATGAAAATAATAATAATAATAATTTACACTTATTAATTGCAGTACTAGTTTATAATAAATGGTTGAATTTCTATTCAATTTATACCCTAATTCCAATTTAATCCTAATTAACTCATTTACTTTTATAATTCAATTCATACTTCATTTCTATTCAATTTCCTTTCACATTTCACTTAACTATCTAATGTTCATAATAAAATTATAATTTAAAATTTCTTTCAATTTAGTCCTTTAAACACAAAACTTATAGCTTCTTTTACAATTCAATCCCTTACCAAATCTAACTTGAAATTCATTCAATTAAATCCCTAATTCATCTTTTTGTTCAACATGAACTATACTTATAAACCTATGAACTTTCGAAGTATCAACTTAATTGACTTAATTGACTTAATTGACTTACCTAAAGCTTCTAAAACATCAAAATTAAGTAAAAAATACTTAATTGACTTACCTATTAAAACTTTAAACCTTCAAACCCTAGTTTTCCCCTTTTTCTTTTCTTTCCCCTTTCTTTCTTCTTGTTTTCGAATAGTTTATGCTATTCTTTCTTTTGCTTTCTTTCTTTCTTTCATTTCTTTTATATCTTATATATATATATATATATATATATTAGTTAATATGATAATAATTATAATAAATATCTTTTAATAACACACATTTACATTACATTTGTCACCACTTAATTTGTTTATCATACACAAAAATCTCATAATATAATAATTTAATTAATAACTATCTTTTACTTAATTTTCAAGTAAATAAATAAATATAATACAAATGTATGTATTTACATTATTACAATTGTCACTATCCAATTTGTTTATTATACAAAAATCTCACAATTTAATTATTTATCTAATAAATATCTTTTAAATAATAAATATCTATTTACTAATTAAATATGTATTACAAATGTACATATATTTTTTTTACAATTGTACAATATCATCACCATCCATTTGGCAAATTTTTGATTTATTCATATAATAATATTTTTAATTTATAACTAATATAAATTACCATATAATAAAATAATTATATACATTATAATTTAATAATAATTAAACAATAAAAATCTTAGATTTTTATCAACATTGCCGCCTCATTTATGGTGAATGGTATATTTCCCATTTTGGTCCCCCTTTCTTTTTATTAATTTATAATTCTACTTTTACCCCTTATTCAATTTAGCCCTTTTTCCTAATTTCTCTTAATTAAGCTAAATTCACTTAATTAAAGACTAATTAAACACACAACTAGCCTCACAAATATTCCTAACAAATATTTACAAACTCGGTTCACTAAGACGGAGGCCCTATAACTCGCTTTTTCAGTGCTCGTGAATTTTGAGTCATTACACTCAACGTGCATGAACCTCATATTCATTTGATTTTCTTGTCTGAGCCCCATTCTCGACATTAGTGTGGCCATCCGATAGAAAGTAGCTGATAATATAGATACAATTGGGAGATGTTGTGTACACCTCAATACCGCATTAACAGCCTCTGCCAGATTGGTGGTCATATGACTATATCTCGAACAGCTATCGAAACTTTGAGCCCATTGCCAGGGCTTCATACTCCCAAACCACTCCTATAATGTAGTAGTCATTTGACCATGCATATCAGCTTCGAGGTCAGCCCATCTTCGTCTGAATTGATGTCGCTCCACCTCGTACGTTGAACTGTTACAACATGTTATGTGTCATTTGGCAAACTCTAAACATATGAAAAAAAAAATATAATTTACCTATGTTCAAACTTGTCTTCGCCAATCTACATTTTTTAATTCTTTATGGAAGTTTATCGCAATGTGCCTGATGCAGTAAATGGATCTTTACGGAACACCCAAACGCCTAATTGCGGCAACTAGCCCCTTTGAATTATCGAAAATTATGCAAACATTGTCTTGAATGACAACATATCTTTGCAAGTTCTCCACGAAAAATTCTCACAACTCCGAGTTCTTTCTTTCGACAATGGAAAAGACTATCGGTAGAATGTTCTGATTCCCGTCTTGTGCAACCGCAATGAGGAGGATCTAAGTATATTTCCCATACAGTCAATTCTCATCTACCTGCACAAGTGGCTTACAGTGGGGAAAGGCCTGAATGCATGGATTGAATGTCCAAACATGCTCAATGCAGACATACCAAGATACATGCTTACATGCTAAAATACAGTTATCAATTATTCATACAGATCACATGATATAGGGTCTAAGTAACGCTTACCGACCCTACAGTAGGTTCACAGTCAACTCGGGCGACCATTGCAACCCTAGGAAATATTTAAGCTAAATGGGCCCACACGGCCACACATTGGCTATCACACGGCCGTGTCTTGCGCACGGCCTGTCCTTCGTCGATCACACGATCGTGTTGTCGCACACGGCCTACCACACGGGTGACCACAAGCCCGGGTGGCGTCGATAGTGGCCTTTTTTGACTTTTGCTGAAAGCTCGATTTCTGCGTTTCGGGTACACACCTAGTTCATTTTTGACATAAAAACACTCCCAAGACCACTAGAACCTCAAATTGTCAAATCAAAATCCCAATTCAGTCTTAAATCTCAATAATTCGAAATCACGAAACCGGTAAAACTTCGATTCGAGTGTTCTGCGCTTACCCCAACACACCGAACAGTTGACTACGATTCACTGAGAGCAAAGTCACGCCCTTCACGATTTGCTGCTACCAAAATAACCATATAATCCCAATCAAATGATGGAAACAACGCAAGTTACAGAAAAGGAAAAACCTCACTTACCCGAACATGTGATAAAAGCCGAAATAACAAAACAAAGATGCGGCAGTCAACAAAAATAAAACAAAATCGGTAATGGAAAAGAAGAAAAAACGACAGAGAAACCCAAACTAGCGTCAGAATTTTGGGAAAAAGAAATCGAAATTTGAAAAAAAATTGAAACAAAAGGGAAAAGAGACAGATAACAGATATGATTCACATCCCTAATTTCTCTCCCTCAAACCCACTACTCAACAACTTCTATAGAATTTCAACTCAACCCAAACTCTCACCGTTAACAAAGTAAAAATAATCTCCCACGCTCGTGCAATGATTCGAACTCCAGATCCCCAACACACCAGCACACATCTTAACCACTAGACCAGTAGGCTCATTCTGATATGGTTTTACAAATAATTTAATATAAGCCCGCTGAACAAATATAAGGCTTAAGTCAGAAAAATACCAAAATTCGCCAAAGCTAAGGATTGAACTCGGGACCTCTTACACACACCTAGAATACTAAACCACTGAAGCAGATACACAGTTGTGTCACATCTTACAAAAGCCTAAATAGAAATTTTTGGGGCGTTACATTCCACTTCTCGTCTTATGTAACCGCAATGAGGAGGATCTAAGTATATTTCCTGTACAGTCAGGTCTCATCTACTTGCACAAGCGGTTTACAGTGGGGAAAGGCCTGAATGTATGGACTGAATGTCCAAAACATACGGTGAAAATTTTTTTTCCTCGGATGTTGTTGGTTGCCCCGGTCGTAATAAGGTAATGTCTGCAACTCAATGACAGTCCTTAGAACCTACTCTTGCATTGTGGGAATCCACCATTGGAGTTCGATGTAAGACGCATCCCAATTTCCGTATAACTGATTCATGACCATTTGTTTAGCCAACCATGCCTTCCGGTATGAAACTTGGTATTGGAATTATTCTTGCATTTCGACAATCAATACAATAATGGTGGGGTCGTCTTTAACCATTGCCAATATGCAGTTGCAGATGGTTTTTGAATTAAGCTTGCGGTGGTCCTACATCATACGAGCAGAAGTGCATGTATAAGACCCAACATATTTTTGCATCTTCCACTGTTGGGACCTCTAGATGAATGCAGCTTGTACCCATCACTTACACCCTTCTTTCAACTTCCAACACTCACTGATATAGATCGTCGATTTAGAGTCAGCCACCTTGTAGTCGACAGATACCTTCAAACTATAACACTTGATGGCACTGACACATTCGTCTTTGCTCACGAATCTTTGACCCACGAACAACTCATTTGACTTAAGATATTGTAACATCAGGCGAGCAAGTATGATGTCTAGGTACTCGGGGAACTCAGAAGCATGCACCGCATCGAGATCGATGATCAACATATGGGCCGTATAACGATGCCATGACTTGGGTTTCCTACCAAAGGGGCGTGATCATTTCCATCATTCGGTCCTTCGTTGTCGATATCGTCTGGGACATCGTCTAAATCAGGGCCACTAAAATCTTCACCTTCGTGATTAGAACAATCATTATCATTGGATCCATCTTCACCAAGCACATTGGTTTCAATAACGACTGGATGTATCTGTAATCCACTACCGTATTGATATGAACATCTAACATTGAGATTGATGTCAAAACCGTGCACAGACGACTTGGGAACTTCTGCACGCGGGTCTTCAACTCCATATTGTTGACCTAATTGTGTTACAATTTTAATGGGCTTCGCATCTGCTAACTCAACAAATAACTGAATTGGTTCAGTGTTCAACCTCCCTAGCGGACAATACAATGCGACCATTGTCTTGACGTCGTTATCGTTTAGAAATTCCATCTCGGTAAATTTGATAGGATTTAACGAAGCTAGGAATTCGTAAAATAGTTTCATCATCCTTCTTCCACAACGCGGGAAAATTTTTCTACTGACGTTCTCATTCATATCACCGACGGACACATTCCTATCGGATCTCATTTCGATTTTTTGACGAGTTTCAAAAATACAACCAACGGTTGTTTCTAAAATAACACAATTGAAATGAATTGCTATAAAAAATTGATTCTCCATTTTTTTTAAAATGAAAAAATAGAAAAAAAAACTTAATAAAATAACAATAAAAGGTAAACGTACACAGTTATAATAAAATAACTAACGATTAAAAAAGAAAAAATATCAGACTATACTTTAAAGCATAGCAAACAAAATAAATTATAATATAAAAAAATTAAAATGCCAAAACAGTCAGTATTAACATTTTAAATTATCAGTGAGAAAACTTAACTGCAATTTTCGAATGAGGTAGGGGAGGAGCTTCAAAACTTTTTTTCTCACTTCAACTCAATAACTGATGTGTGGGGGTTGGGGGACCAAACGAAACCCCCTTTTATAATAAAAAATAATAATATAATAAAAAGTTTTTTTAAAGTTGAAAAGAAAAAAAAAACAATGGTATTTTAATTTTTGGGTATTGGAACCCGGGCCCCATGACTGACAGATCACATCAGCGGCAACTCGATGCCAGCGGCGAATGTGACCCATCTTACAGCCCGACGGCATCGGGTTGCCGTGGATGTGACTCGTCAGTCATGGTTCGAGTTCCAATACCCGATAAATCTTATTATATCAGTGTGTTTTTTTAGCTTAAAAAATAATAATAAGGTGTCGCTTGACACATCGACGACAATAATAAAAAAATATTTTTTCGTTTTTATGCATATACTGTTAAAAAAAAAACTCTTATTTTGAGTTTTAAATACGGGTGTCGTTGGTTGGTCAAGCTGTACCCAAAAAAATTAATTTCTTTAAACAGGAAAGTGGTGTCGTCGATTGGTTAGTTTTATACATTTAATTAATTAAATTCTGAAAAAAAGTAATTTATTAAACATATTAAGAAATTCATATTTTGTTATTAACAGGTTTATTAATTAGTAGTAATTTTGTTAGGATATAATATTACTTTTATTTTTTTAAATAAAATTGTTACTTATAATTTGAAATTAGTTCAAATATTGCTCAAGGTCATTAAATTATTATTAAGTTTATGTTTTAGTCACTCAACTTTAAAAAATTATAAAATGATCATTGAACTATTTAAAAGTTTTTATTTAAGTCATTAAGTTGTTAAAGCTTTTTCTTAAAAAAAAAAAGTCTGGCTAGCAAGCTTCAACTAGTGATTTGACAACCGGGTACTGTTGATTAGTGCCAATCGATGAGTAGAAGAATATGTCTTAAGTCCAAGTCAATCTGTGTCAGAAACCAGAGGAAAGTCGATTTGCGACGTTCAAAATTGTTTTGTGAAAAAAATGAATTGAAGTAAAGAAGGGAAATGAGAGCTTTCGATTGGTATAGTCGACACGAATAGAGAATAATTTTAATTGCACAGATAGTTTTGAATAGTTTAGTAACAATTTTGTAACTTTTTAAAATTAAGTAAGTAAAACATAAAATTACTAATAGTTTAACAAGATTGAAGTATTTTATTATTTTTTGAGAATAAAATATTTGTAAAATCAAAATTCCGCCAGACCAAACTCAAAAATCGAGTAACAATCTCATTCACAAAAATCATTATTTAATTACTCAACAAATTAAGTATTAAGTTAGTGAAAAAGGGGATATGCATAGTTGGCTTCATTCAGCCAACTCCTCCAAATATTTGTTAAGGTAGATACACTAAATCAAAGTTTATTAATTTAATAATGCCCAACTAAGCTCTTTAGAGATAACGTTGTATTAAATTTGGAGAAAATAACTACTTTTAAACCCATGTAGGAGATATTTTAAGGTTCGCATTGCCATGAGAGCACTTTCTCTTCCTAAAGAAATGCATTGGAAAGGATGTTTCAGTATCCCACAAAAAAGATTTGGATTTCATAGATACATGTTCATGGCTAATGCAGACAATGCAATGAGGAGACCTGATTTCGTTGGACAATCTGGGAATACATGGAAGAAGCAACAACAAATGGATGAACAATCACAGAATAAACAAGAAGATGATGTAGGTAATAGACATAATGGCAAGCCATGGGAAATTGAGAATCATTGTCACAATCTAGAATGATGATGGTATGAGGAATTTGTTTCATATGGGCTATCCAAATCTTGGTATTGATGAAATGGGCTTAGCCAATCGAAGCTCTAAGAGGGCTTTATGGTGATCGCGAGGTAGGCAAATCTAAATCTTCAAGTGCCATTCAAATTTTGGAAGGGTACGATGAAATATTAGTTGGGTTCAGAGATGAACATTTAAGGTTTGAGTTTGGTCGAATCTAATTCGTTTTTTTAATTTTGTAATGTATTATATTATGTTATTTTTATAAGAAAGTGATCCACTTAAATTAGTGTAAAACTTATGCGGTTTTACACAATTCCATAATATTTTATGCGATTAATAATTTATCAATCCAACCATTAAAATTGTCAAAATGTTTGTATTGATCATGCATCTAAATTTTTGAATCAATTTGACATCTCTATCATATCGATATAAAATGTTGTTCATATTAATATATATTTAATGGTTGAATTTTTTTACATAAAATAAGTAGTTAGAAATTTTTAATTTACGTCAAACTTAACATACATGATCTGCGTGAATGGAGAATGAAATATGACGGTTGGATTGATAAAATATTAATTGTATAAAAAATTATAAAAGAGTGTAAAACCATTTAAGTTTTATATCGGTATAAGTGGATCCCTAACCAATTTTATATATTATTAATTTATAACATATGAAAATTAAATATATAGTAATACATAATGCTACTATAATGTGCACCTCAGAAAATGTTAAGATGACTATATATATTAAAATTTATATTTAAAAAATAATATAGGTGGACCTAAAATGAGTTTGAGTTAACCATTTGTAAATACGAATGAATTTAAGTAAAACTTTTAAGTTTTAAACTCATATTTCGAAATAAATATAAAATATGGCAGAAATGAAAGAGGAGAATGATGATTTGAAGCGAAAACGAAGACTAAAAAGCTAACAAAGTCATTAGTGGAGAATGAAGATAAATAGGGTACTGGAGGAGGATGGCATGGGTGTTGATAGGTTGAATGGGCATAAGTGTGAATGTTTAGAAAATCAAATTGATAAAAATTATTGTTTGAGGTGATTATATATATAATTAATGATCACTGATTATATAGTTTGAAAATATACACACACACTTCCTGCTAATGATTTGAGTTCCAAAAATTTGGACCTAATCTTTTTAATTTTATAAGGTCCTTTTATTTTTTTTTACAAAACTATTTGGATCCCTTCCATTTGTCTCTCACTCTCTCTTCTTTGGCTTTTTTAAAATAAAATATCGAAATAATATGAATTGTGCATAAGAACCCTAAATCAGGACAATAATTGACAATTTAGGGTTGGCACAACTATATTTGGTTGTCTCAAAAATAGATAGGATACTTCAAAACTCTAAATCCACGGTCAACAAATTGACAGTCGTTTAGTGAGAGTTAATCTTCAGGTGATTCCACAATTAATTTACGATTTGGTTTAGGCATCCTCAATCACTATAACCAACTTACCAGTGAGCAAGAAGACATCCATAGTCTGTAATCAATTTTGGAACTAAGATCAACGTCGTACCCAAGGTTGGAACATTCATCAATTCAATTTATTTTATTTTATTTCAAAAATCAATTTCTATTTATTATTTTACTGTTTTCTTATTTCTATTTATTTTCATTATACTTTAATCCCCTTTCTTAATTTTATGCAAGATTGCAAGTTTTGTGGGCGTAGAACTGGTCACAAAGTGCACTTGTGAGAAATTCAAACACTATTAAAACGTTTTCTGTGGGATCGTTATATTTTGTTTTTAGGTGTAGGATTTATTTTTTGTGAATTCGATACCTATTATCAATAATAAAATTAAATTTATACAAAATTATAAAATATTTTAATTAATATATAAGAAAACTAGTATAATATAAAAGAAGGAATGTAAACAAATATGGAAACAATGGATTTTGGGTTAGTTTTTAAAATTTCAAAATACTTCTTTTTTAGTTATATTTAAAATGGGTTCCATTTTTAGATTTAATAATAAAATATAATATAATAAAGTAAATATTATTTTAATTTACATTTGGTTTTTTAAGCAAGTAAATATATTATTTTACCTCTAATAGTGTAATCTCTAGTAGAAAAATAATTTGTTGTACAATCTCATTATAGGTTCTGTTCATATAATACTATTTTTTAGATAATGTCTAAAATTTCTTATAGCCCCTCACCAATCCATAAATAAGAGGATAATGCATTTCAGCGTACTCAAACCCACGTCCTCTTAGATTGACAACAATACCCATGCCAATTGAGCTAAGACTCAACCAACTTGTTGTACAATTATTTGGTTTTAACTAATTTACAAAATAAAAATAAATAATATACAACTTCACTAAAATTTATAGAATATCATTATATTAATAATCAGAGTTTGATATTGATTTTTTATAAATATTTAAATATTTCTTTTCTTCAATTAATTTATAGAAGGCAAACAAATTGTTTTTAACTTTATCAATTTAAATGTAAGTATATAAGGATGAAAAAGAATTTATTCAAAGTAATTATATTGCAGCAATTTACAGTTATAGTCATTTTTAATATATACAATTAACTCACACATCATATATTAATTAGAGTTGAATAGAAAAAAGTTTATACTAATTAGAGGGACTCCTTCCAACTTTAAAAATGTTTTTTTTTTTTAAATTTTATAATATTTATTTTAGACTTCACGAAAAACATTACAAGTTGTTAACGTGTTCATATAATATTAAAAGAATTAATTAAAAATCACAAATGTTATTCTTTAATCATACTCGTGGAATTAAAAATTTTCATTCACATATTTTTAATAATTTCTTTTAAAAAATGGATATATGGGTTGGTCTGTATGGTGTTGGAGGCCCAAACGCTTGACTACTATGATGGATTAGACGACTTCACTTGTTGATGGCTCATTGGCCAAGAGGAAAATGGATGTCTTCGTCTTTAGTAAAAAGAATGGTTGCTAAATAAATAATTGATAAAATTATCTGTATGTATAACATAATGATTTTTTATACTAGTTTATTGCCTAATTCACTCTGCTGTTTATTTTTAGTGCGATGCGTTTAGTTTTCTTTTTATTTTATGTTACGGTATCGTATCTCACCACCACCACTACTATTTTTATACTAATCGCAAGTAAACGCACTGACCATCCAAAGAAGTCCTAATATATACATTAATAAATTTTTAAAAATAAAAAGGCAAGCATAACATAAACTATTTGATAAACTGAAAAATTAAGTGTTCAAAATTAAATAGTGAATTTTATTATAAGTAATAAATTTATATTAGAAAATTGTTTGGTAAATTAGTAAAAATGATGTATGGAATATTTTGTTTGATAAAAAGTAAATATTTATTTTTAAAAATGATTTAATTCTTAATTCTGATAATATTTTAAAAATTGTTGGATAGAAGTTAAATATCTCATGGTTTTAATCTATTTCAAATATAGATTTTTGAAAAGAAATTACAATTAACAATTGCAGCTATTTACTGAAATATGATTATTAAACAAAGTGGGTAAAATAATATGTTTTAGTTGAAAAAGTGAAGATGATGATATGTGAAAGAGAAGAAGATTATGAATGTTAATAATGAAGCATTCACGTCATGATAACGAATGCTGAAGTAGGCGTAAATGATGAAGTGAAAAGTGATTAAATTTAATGGACTGCAAAGGGAAAAAGTTAGGCTTCAAACATGAACTAGCTTTTTGGGTTTGAATAAAAATTGCCTGATAAATCCAAGCACAGTGCTTGGAGGATTTCCCACTGCCCCCATATCTAAATGGTTTAATTGCTTTGGTTGTGAGATCAGATCAAGCACTGGCATAATGCAACCGAGATTTAGTGGCCAACCCAAAGCTTATCTCTTTTGCTTCACAAATCAATCTTACTCTCATTCTGCATGTAACATCTGCTCATTCCTTTCACACACATATAGTATAGGAATCATTTTCATGTCTTCTTTGAAAGATATCCATATTAATGTCTCTTTTTATCATAACTGACATGTTTGTTTCACCTAACCAAGTTTTTTTTTTTTTTTTTGGAACAAAAGAAGAGCTTAATGGTTAAATCATGCAAGATTTGGTACTTAAAAAGAATATGTTTGCATCTTACTTATTGGTTGATTATCCATACAAGAGTTATTATGAAGTATGAATAGTGTAGGTCATCAATCTATTTCCATCATATCTTTTATTCCAATTATTTTAATCACCCAACATCCCCGTCTCCATTATTGTGCAAAATATCATAAACAGGAAAACAAAATTGCTGTTCTTTGATGAGTATACAAATTTTATATTCTTTTTGCCTTGTTGCTTTGGATTATACCAAAATTATTAATCTAATATTGTATTAAAAATAATAATAACCTGGCATCATGTAATAAAAAGAAAATTAAAGGTTTCAATTGGGTGCGTTTTTTTTTGTCACTGAGCGCTCAATTAAGTATACTTTTTCATGGTTACTCCCCTTTTTTTTTTGTCAATACTGAGAACTCAATTGGGTACACTTTTTCATGAAATAAAAAAAGTGAAAGGGTTAACCAACAGTTTTTGTTAACCGAAGGGGCCGATTGCTTCATTAGAGGCATTGTGTAATAAAAAATCAATTGAGTGCACATTTTTCATAAATGCTCAATTAATTTTTTGATGTTTTAATGAGGGCCTTTTTGACCTCTTAGCCTAAAAAATATTAGAAATGGGTGTCTATTAAGGGTACTCAAATCCAATATCTCCCACTCGTACATAACTAGCACAATACTCTCGTGCTTAAGCATTAGGAGATCATTATCACCTCTCTATTTTCTCTTTTAAGTTTCATACTAGAAGTCATGAGACCAACACACTTTATCCTTGAGAGTTGGCTATTATATGATCGTGCCCCGGCTGTCGACGGGCAAACATCGAGGATGAGAAATCAACACTAACACAATCAAATAATAAAGCGGTCAGTTGTAATATTTCTAATGTTTAATGAAACACCGGAGTATTCCAAGGATTGAACCCATAGAAGTCGACGATTAAGCGATTCCTAAACTACGAACATGCAATTAAAGGAGTATAGCTAACTACTCACTAAGCAATTATATTAAGACAAACCATACAAAAGGTTAATTACACTAATTAATTATCTAGAAACAAACAAAGACTAAATTGTAAATCAAGCAAAGTATGAAACTAACAGATACGATAATAGAAAGTGGTTGGTTGATTTCCATGTGGTTGGTTAACCTTTGAATTAGGGATCTAAATCGTTATTACTTCTAAATTGGCTCAATTTTACTTTCCAACCTCAATTTTACCAATTTAGACAAATTAGTTACCCAACATTTCCATCAACCAACCACCTATGATTTCGTTACCCAAACTCAAATTTAAACAAACAAAGACACAATAATCACACACAATAGACATAAATAAAAACACAAGAAAAATGAGAAAAGCTTAGGCTTTTCTTGAGGAAGCTTGAAAACAATAACAATGGTAGCCAAAAATATGTAGAAAAACACTTAAAAATCAATTTTTTGATGCTGAAACTAAAAGGAAATTGAGTTGCATTGAAACTAGGATTAAACTGAAAAATTCAAGGAGCTTGAAGTACTAAACAAGTAAATAAACACTAGCTACAGTAATAACTAACTTAATTAACAGCTATGGAAACTAAGTAAAACCAGAAACAAACATGAACTAAAACCCTAAAGCGAAGAAGAAGAAAACTAAATCCTAAAAGACGAAGAGAAAAATTCTAAAACATGAGGTGTGTTGTGTCCTAGTGTATATTTTGTCCAACCAATTTTTGGCCTTTTTTAGTAGATTACAGACCTAAAAAATAGTGACCAAATTACCCCTGATCGTCTAATTTTGGTTGGGGGACATATTGGATAAGGACTACCATTGCGATCATTTTTTGCTGAAACTTGCTTGCCTTGGGACTTCAAATGGCTAACTGTGAGCGCAAGCTTTCTCACTTGCTTATCTAACTCCTGCAAATGTATGTTAGTTTTTTGTTCAAACTTCTCAGTACTATTTGTAGCCTTTCCTGTAACACCCCAAAATTTCTATTTTTGTTTCTGTTAAAATAGGACACAACTGTGTATCTGCTTTAGTGGTTAAGTGTTCTGGGTGTGTGTGAGAGATCCCAAGTTCAAGCCTCAGCTTTGGCAAATTTTGGTATTTTTCTGATATAAGCATTATCTCTATTCAGTGGGCTTATATTTAATTATTTATTAAACCATGTTAGAATGGGCCTGTTGGTTTGGTGGTTAAGTGGGGAGTCATGTAACATCCCGAAATTGGGCCTAGTAGGATTGGGCCGATTGGGCTTTGGGTTTAGGAGAGATTAAAACCTTTAAGAATCTAAGAATTAGTTAAATGGATTTGGAAGGTTACGAGGTTTCTATGAATTCTCGGGTATATTTGGGTGCTTAGTATAGTTTTGTGAAGGCTTGGAATTATTAGCTAAGTTAGAATAATTTTTAGTTTGAAGAAATTAATGAAGTGGATTAAGTGAACTTGACACTTAAGTTAATTTAAGTGTTAGATTAAACACATGTGGAGTTAGTGGCAAGGTGGTTAGGATGCATGAAGAGTAGCTTGAGGTTAGAGGTTCGAGTAGCATGTTTAACATTTTGAAGACTTTTTTTTTATGCATCCTAGCATTAAGTGTTGGCTAAGTTCAAATTATGGAAGGTTGGACTTTCAATTTTTGGTAAGTTGAATATTGGTTTAGGAAAGTTTGTACTTTGGGAAAGGAATCTTAAGGTTTATGGAAGGATGGGGGGACATAAGGTTTGGCTTAAGGGAGTTGTTTTGGAAACTCTCCTATGGCCATTAGTGCATGTATGTGGACGGCATGTGTGGCTAGGGGGGTGGCCGAATGTTGATAGGAAGTTAAGGGGGGAATAGTTGGTAAACTTTAGCATTTTGTGCATCATTTGGTATTTTTCTCTTCCTCTCCAAAAACTCCCTCTTTGGCCGAATGTACTTTAGGCATTTTTCTGCAATTTTGCTTTTGATTTGGCTCTCATTTGTGTTTGAACCAAATTCTAATTTTCTTTCTCTCTTTTCCCTTTTGAAACCGAAACCACATTTTGCATTTTTGTGCACTTTTCATCTTTGGTAAATTAGGTGTTGGCCGAACCTCTTACTCCCATTTTGCTCTTTTCTTTCTTTTGATATTGTTCAAAACCACTTTCTTTTTGCTTTTCTTGGCCGAATCTTCCTTCTCCCCATTCCTCTTTTCTTTTCTTCCACTTTTGTTCAAAACCGAAAACATCCATTTTCATTCTATTTTCTTCTTCCATTTTCTTCTTTCTTTTATTTTCGAAATCTCCTTCTCCTATTTTATTTTCACTTTATTTTCCTTTCTTTTTTCTCCACTCTAGTCGAATCCTAATTGTGTCTCACTCAACCACATTGCCGAAATTGTTTTGCCTTGAGAGGATCTTTTTGACCGAATTCATTATCTTTTCTCTTTCAACAAACCTTTTATTTTGGTAGTGGTACAGTGGAGTATTGATCATTTCTTTATTGATAGTTGACCATAGTCATACAAAGATCGTGTGGAAAAAGGATTTCATCATTCAAGGATTTTGACAAACTCCATAGGCAAGTGACGATTTTCGGATTTGAATCGAAGTGTTAAGGTATGGATTTTTATACTTGTTATATCGTTTTAGATGGGCTACTAATCGATTTTGTTCGCTCGATTATTATCTTCTTTCCGTGAACGTTAGATTTTGGAGAATCAAGTATGGGTTCGAAGAGAGCAGTTAATAGTGTTTGGAAGAGGGGTGGTTCTGCTATACCCTCAAATTTCAAACGAAGGGCTGTGTCGGGAGTCCGAGACTTTCCACCGGGATGTGGACCCTCTACTGGCGATAATCGGTTATTTGAAGTCGTACGTACCCCCGAGCCATTGTTCGTTCGTGGTTCTTCATCGGGTTATGAACCATCAATCGGAGAGAAATCGCATATAGTTGTTATTCGAGATTCCGAGGGTATCGGCGAGCGGGAAAGTTTAGTTATCACCATTATCAGGTGTGTATCTTACACACTTTATAATTCGGTGATATGTATTTATATATATACTAATCGTTTTATTAAAGTGAAAAACTATGAGATATTGATTTGATACCTTGAAGGGTATGTGCAAGGATTCGGGTAAGTCCGTTTCAATATGATGTTAATATATGTTGATTGATATCATGATCTATTATTTAAATATGTTATATTATCATATCAAAGTATGATGGCATGATTTATATTATTAATACATTGGTTTGGGAACATGAGTGGAGGGGGAAGGATTTGATATCCGTGTCTTTGGACACCAGAGGTTTGGCACCTCCAGTGATTTGGTATCACATTTGTGTCTTTGGGACACCAGAGGTTTGGCACCTCATAGCGACTCGTCCCCGTGGTTTAGCACCACCGTGGGTTGGCCCCACTTTTGAGATATGGGATTGTCGCCAGTGATTTGGTATCAACAACTTGATTATTTGTGACTTTGGTCACCAGTGATTTGGTATCACATTTGTGTCTTTGGGACACCAGAGGTTTGGCACCTCATAGCGACTCGTCCCTGTGGATTAACACCACCGTGGGTTGGCCCCACTTTTGAGATATGGGATCGTCGCCAGTGATTTGGTATCACAAGTGGGTTGGCCCCACAGATGGATTATTCGTGACTTTGAGTCACCAGTGATTTGGTATCACATTTTTGGATATCGTGACATTGGGTCACCAGTGGTTTGGCACCACCAGTGGTTTGGTACCACACGGGGTAGAAAAGGAGTTATAGATGGCTAGGTTGGGTGCATTTTATATATATGTTGCTTGATTATAAATTGTGTAAGAATGTTGCATTAACCGGGAGAGGGATTATGCACTGAGTCTTGGTGACTCACCTTCTCCCTTACTTTTTCAGGTGATTCGTAAATTCGCGGATATGGAGCCGGATGAACTCGAGGAGGCCATGCAATGAAATTTGGGTTTACATGAACTTCCATTTGGGTACTTTATTTTAATTTGGTTTTCATCTTTTTATGGTTTGTAATAAGGCCTCTTTTATTATGTTTTGGATTATTCATATGCTTTGGATTTGATTTAAATATGGCTTACAAATTATATGGTTGAATTAATGGTATGTGCAGAAAGTTTTCTAAAATACAAAACGCGATAGTTTTCAAACTGTTACCATCGGGTAACATAAATCATTTGATAAAATTTAACATCTTAAGTGTTTTCGATAACTTATACTATTTTCCAAAACTTAAGTTTCCAAATTTCTATTAGATACGATTTTCAACCTAATTGCTTTAGTTTCTCTTTAATTTATAAATGGTTTACGAATCTAAGCTGCAACTAAGTTTTAAAGATTTAATTACGGAATTTCAAAATAATTTATCAGATTTCAATTTAATTTTCTACAAACTTAGAACAACAAAAAGTTTTTCACAAAAATTTAATCGTTAACTCGTCTTTCTTCAAAACATTTTCCTTCGTGGCATGCCAGATTCGGTCATGGCGCATTGACCGGGTTTGGGGTGTTACAAGTCAGATTGCTGAAGGTCTTGTGTTCAAATCCCTGCACGAGCGTGGGAGTCTATTTTTGCTCGTTTGATCGAAAGAGTTTCGGTCAAACAAGAATTCTGAGTAGTGGGTTAGTGGAGATAATTAAGGGATGTGGGGGAGGTTATTAGATTTTAGTTTGTTTTTATTTTTATTCTTTTTCAAAAATTCGGTTTTTTTCTCAGCTCGGACGTTTTCAAAAATTTTTGAGTCTTCTCTGCCAAGTTTTTCTCTACTTTCTTCATCTCTTTTCTGGTTTTGCAATTGTCTTCCTTTTTATTCGACGTTGTATACGCTCGATTGGTAAGTAACTTTTCTGCCGCTATCTTAAGGTTGAGGTTAGTGTTGTAACAGGAATTGTTTGTGCTTATTTCCGATTAGGGGAAAATCCAGAGGCTCGAAATCATTTGTCGGGGAATTAGTGGTGTGGAAGCACTATTGTTTAATTGAAGGTAAGGTGTGGTTGCTCAATCTACTGAATAACTCATTTGGGATTGGTTTAGTTATCATTTTAAGCAATTAATTCGGAGGCATTTTGGATGTTTTTAGGTTCTGGAGTGCTCGTAGTTGCAGTAGCATCGAAACCTACCAGGTGTGTACCCAAAAATGTAGAAAACAAGGTTTCAACAAAAGTCGAAAACCCCACTATCGACGCTACACAGGCGTGTGGTCGTCCATGTGGTAGGCCGTGTGCTATAACACGGGTGTGTGATCGATGAGGCCAGGCCGTGCGCTCAAAACACGACCGTGTGATGGCCTGGTAGGCCGTATGTGACACACGGGCTAGACTGATTTGGGCCGTGTGGGCCACACGAGCGTGTGAGAATTTGGGCCAGGTCGTGTGATCCATACGGGCCAAGGCCAATCTGGGTGTATGGGCCTACATGGGCGTGTGAGCCCATTTAACCGAAATGTGTTCTAAGGTTGCACGGGTCGTCCAAGTCAACTGTGAACCTACTGTAGGGTCGGTAAGCACTACTTAGACCCCTAAATGCATGAATTGTTTGTATTATGTATGTACTGGGCATGATGATTATATGAATGAATATTGAATTGTATTTGTGTTAGCATGTCATATACTATATGTTGCATTGCATTGGGTTGGGATGTTGATATTTGGAGGAAGTGTACTGAAAGGCTCTTGAGCCTAATATTTGGCAGCTCAGCTGCAATTTACTGATTATGTGCTGCATTCGGTACTACTTGGAGTGTAGGGATGGGTGGGTGTTTTAAACCCCACATGGAGTGTAAGGATGGACGGATATGGTGTGTAGAGGCTGGTTGGGTAGGATTTTGTTATTGATAAATGTATATATGATACTGTTACTGTGACGGGCTTAGGCCCTAATGCATATCTATTACTGAAACTAAAATGGGTTAAGGCCCGAACTGTTACTAAAATTGAAATGGGCTTAGGCCCAGACTGCATTTGATTGTTTGTTGTGACTGACTGTATGCATGTGATTTGTAGGGATTACACACTGAGTTAATGTAAACTCACTCATTTTTATTTTATCTGTACAGGTAATCCCCAGAATTAGACGGATCGGTGCGGCGGAGGACTCTATAGTGACTACACAATTATTGGACTGATTTAATTTTTATTATTTTGGGAGTAATTTGTTGTAAATTGGACTTTTTGGGACTGTTTACCTTTACTTTGGCCTTTAACTGTTTTCATGAACTTTTGAACTACAATGAAAACTCGATTTCCTTTAAAATAATGTTTTTCTAAACGCGAACGATTTTCTTTAAATCTCACAGTTTTAAAAGCTTCGGCCATAAAATATGTGTTTAAATGAGTCAAATTAACGATAAAAGGATTTTGAAACCAACGAGAGATTAATAGAAGATAATAAACGAAACGGTTTTAACTTGACACTTTCGCTTTCAAATTCCATTCCATGTGACATCGTCAGATTCAACCATAACGTCTAGGTTGGGTTTGGGGTGTTACATTTCCACTATGACTTTCAAAGACGACTTTGGGGGTGGTAATTGTTGGTTCGGAGGCTGCCTTTGTTGGTAAGCTTGATTGAATAGAGGATTTGGCCTGTAACTTATATTTGAGTGATCTTTCCACCTCACATTATATGTGCTCGAGTAAGGATCATATCACCTTTGGGGTAGCCCTGGAAAGTTTTTGATAGCATTTACTTGTTTTGTCGAGTCTTCACGTAAAATCGGACATGAGTCCGTCGGGTGGTTTGGCATAGCGCAAATTTTGCACAACCGTGCTGGGCTTGTTTTATCTGTAAGCAAATTTTGAACAATGTTGATCATCTTATCAATTTTATCTTCTAGAGATAGAGAACTTAACCCATGAACCCATCTCATGGGTTCTGTAGTTGGTCGGAATTGTTCAGTGTTCGCAGCCATTGTCAAAATCAACTCTCGTGTTCTCCGAAGAGTCATATTAACGAGTGCCCCTCTACTTGCAGCATCTATCATTTTCATTTCCATCAGGAGCAACCCCTCATAGAAGTACTTCAAGAGTGACTATTCAGTTAGTCCATGTTGTGGGCAACTTGTACACAACTTTTTGTACCACTTCTAGTAATTGTAGAGTGATTCAGTCTTTTTTTGACGGATTCCTACAATGTCCCTCCTTAGATCGACTGCTCGATATGCTGGAAAAATCCTGTCAAGAAATAAACGAGACATGTCAGACCATGTATTGACAAATCCCAGTGGTAAATAAAATAGTCATTCTCTAGCAAAGTCAGCTAACTAGATAGGAAAAGCAAGAAGTTTAATTTGATCATCGGTTACTCCCTAAGGCTTCATGTTTGTGCAGACCATATGGAATTCTTTGAGATGAGTGTGCAGATTTTCATTTTGTAATTCGTGAAAGGTGGGCAATAGATGAATCAAGCCTGCTCTCAACTCAAACGGTGTTCCTCCCGTCGGATAAGTTATACATAGGGGATGTTGTTCATCTAGGGCTACAGCGAGTTGGCGTATAGTTTGCTCTGCCATCTTGTCTGGTTCTGTAACATCCTGAAATAGGGCCTAAACGGAATAGTGGTTGCGAAACCACAAATCCGAGTCAGTAAAATATTTTAATATTATTTTCAGTGCTTATAATGTGTGAATTATTATGTGTGAAAGTTTCGTGAATTAATTTTATTGTTAGTGTGCTTAATTTAAAGAAAAGGACCAAATCGCATAAGTGGCAAAAGTAGCCTTATAGCTTAATTAAGTGGTTGAATTGATGTGTTTATCTATAAGGGAGGACTTAAGTTATAAATTGTTCATTTGATAGCATAGTGGACTGCATCATGGCTTTAATTTTATATTATTTTGTTTTTATAAGCATAAAACATATGCTAAAGTTATATATATTATAATATAAGATAATAATAAAGATATGACAAAAAAAAAAAGAAGCCATTATCTTTCTCCTTGGCCGAAAGTAAGAAAAAAGGAAGAAAGTTGTTAGTGGGTGGAAATAATGTATAATAAGTAAAGTTAAAATATAAGTAATAATATGTATATATTATATCATAGATTAAAAAAAAAAAGAACAACCATGCAAGTTCTTTGTTTCTGCCGAAACTAAAGAACATAAGAAAGAAAAGAAAGCTTTAAGAGTTTGGCAACTTATTAAGCTCAATCAAGGTATGTAATCAGCTCGGTTTTTGATAATTTTTACGTTTTTGAGATCGTTGCTATGAGATCTACAAAACCCATGCTTGAATTTTTGATTTTGGTGAATATTTTGAATTATGCCATTGTTGAGAACTTGTGATTTTTGATGATTGATGGTAGATTTTGCATGTTTATGAGTAGAGGAATGATTTTTATTAAGTGATTTTCGGTAAAAACGAGCTAATTAGTAAAAGTTGTTATTGTTCATAAGTATGTGTTATAGTAAGAATTTGAAGTTGCTATAGAAGGGAAAAATGTTCAGCATGTTAGAAAACATAAGAATAAGGGCTGAAATTTAATTTTCGAGCCTAGGGGCAAAATCGTAAATATATAAAAGTTTAGGGGCAAAATTTAGAGTTAAGGACTGTTTTGATAAATGTGAGTATTAAATAAGCTAAATTTGCTATTATAAATCAAGAAGAACGAAATCCAGAGTTAGATCGGGGAAAGAAAAAGATAGTGGACTAAATCGATATAGTTTATCGATTTTGTTTCGAGGTAAGTTTGCGGTAAATAAATGCAATATTCTGTTATTTTACATTTAATATTATGAAATTCCAGCATTTACATATTTATTCTGTAAATTTATTATTTAAAGACTCAAGTATGAATTGACGGAAAAGTTATCTTAGAAAGTTCCAGTTGAACCTTAGGAATGTGTAGGATACAAATGTCATGACATTAGGGTTTGAGGAAATCATGTAAGACCATGTCAAGACATGGCATTGATAAGTTACTATAAGGCAAAGGTCCCATGTAAGACCATGCCAAGGCATGGCATTGGTGAATTTATAAGGCAAAGGTCCCATGTAAGACCATGCCAAGGCATGGCATTGATGAGTTCACAAGGCAAGGATACCACGTAAGACCATGTCAAGACATGGCAATGGTTAAGTTTCATAAGGAAAGGTACCCGCGTATCCTTAGTATTCCAAGTGGTTCAACGGGAATATTCCAAGAGTAAACCAAAGTAAAGGTAAGACAAGTTCAAGCTAAAAAGGTAAGTTAAGACAAGTTCAAGCTAAAAAGTAAAGGTAAGACAAGTTCAAGCTAAAAAGGTAAGTTAAGACAAGTTCAAGCTAAAAAGGTAAGGTAAGATAAATTCATGTTAAAAAGGTAAGGTAAGATAAATTCATGTTAAAAGGCAAGGTAAGAATACAAGTTTAAGTATATTGAGTTAAAAGCTTAAGTGATCTTGATAAGAAAAGAATAAGATAATTCATTAAGAATGTTGTTATCTATTTACATGTAAACTTACTAAGCTTTATGCTTACTCCCATTCTTTATTTTTTTTTATATAGTATTGTAAGCCAACTCGGGGATCGAAAGGACGTCGGAGATCGTTACACACTATCAAAGGATTATATTGGTATTTTGTGACTCGAACGTTTTAAGTAATGGCATGTATAGGGACTTAGCCATTTTATGTGTGTGACCTTATGATATGGCTTATTATGGACTTGTAAATGCTTGGTAATGATTAGCCATTAAGATGGTTAACTAAGAACATTTTTTGGATGATATGATATGCCTATTTCTTAGTTATTTTAAAGAAATTATGTAATTATATGCAGGGGAATAGTTGGACAGCAGCAGTGATGTGATTTTGAAAAATCACCAAAAATAGTAGAAATTGAATTAGGTTGTGCATGAGATATAGAATTAAATCTTATTGAGTCTATTTTCATATAAAGTAAACGGTGTAGGAAAAAGAGTTGTAATATTATGAGATAATTAATTTTTAGTGAAGAGAGGTCAGAACTGTCAAACTGTGTAACAGGGGAGACTTTAACTAATAAACTGTACTAATTGGCCACACCAAAAATTCTGGAAAAATTATAGTAAGAAGATATATGAGTCTAGTTTCAGGGAAAATTTACGGATCTTGATTTCGAGTTTCGTAACTCGAGTTATAATTAATTTAGTGGACATGACGCAGACGGACAGTTTCAATTTTTATGCCCAGAACTAGTAAGTTAAGTCTAGTAATGCCTGGTGCTCGACTCCGGCAACGGTCTCGGGTAAGGGGTGTTACAGGTTCGTCGAAAAAGAAAATGTCATCGGTGTAAAATACGATTTTGAACTCGAGATGTGGTCGTTTACCGCGTTGAATAACTTCTCTTCGTAGTTTTCGAGCTAACTTCTCTATTTCTGGTTCAAATCTAGAGCTTCCGGTTCTGATCTAGCCATAAGGAAAACAAACAGAAGTTAGAAGAATATTTTCAATCCCCGACAACAGCGCCAAATTTTGATGGACGTCGAAAGCACCAAAAATAATTTCTACAATTAAAATAACTCTTAAACAGTAGTAAAAAGTAGTCGAGTCCACAGAGATTGAATATTATGATCAACTTCCGTGTTTTTCTTGTGAACAGAATTTCGGTCAAGTCAATAATCGTGGCAATAGTCGTGTCTATGACTCTAAACCAATCTACTGAAAAATAAATTAAATAAATTAAGGGAGTTTTGAAATGACTAGAAAATAAATGAAATAGCATAAATAAACAATTAAATGAATTGAAAATTAAATTAAATTGGGAAAAAATTTGGATTTTGTAAACAGAGTTATAAAGCCTTAGCCTTAGCCTTAGACTTGGTGGGTTCCAATTTTTGAATCGATGCTCGAAAATAAGTTTTCTCCTCCAAACAATAAGCTGGTTATAGAGGCTAAGAATGTCTTAACCACCAATTCTTCCTCTCATAGTTGATCCCGGTACGCCCTGCAAATCAACCCTTACCGATTGTCTAACCGTGATACATGCGTTCGCAATTCAAGACCCTGGAAGCCTTGCGTTATGAAAAATCCAACTCGGATTAACGGCCTCAACCGTGCGAGATGTTTAAATTCGATCACTATCTCCCTTAACTTGTTCGCGGAAATCTGAATATAGCACGACGACTCGTCTTCCCAACTGTACGCCAAAACGACTCCAACCCAACGCGCTTTTTAAATTGAAATCGAGTTAACTTTAAGGGATGAATTTGTTGATCCTGATATTCCGGGGAGATTGTGAATATCGATTTGAAGGATTTTTAGTTCAAATACAATTTCTCATGATTTTTTATCGAAAAGAATATCGGCCTAAAGCTAATTTAAATTTAGTGAAGCATGAATTTAATTATGTTTTGGTTGGTTATGGAGTGGATTTGAATAAAAATGGTAGAAGTTTGGAAGGGACGGGACTTGGAAAGCAATTAAACAATTTTGCAAAGAAATAAGGAAATGGAAATGGAATAGCAATATGCTACTGACGCATGAAATTGGAAGGGAAAAAATAATTCTATTCAATTCAAGTGAATTCAAGTGTGATTTTTCAAGTGTACCATACCACTTATTTATACATAAACCAGATACTAATATTAGGCTAGTTCCACCTACCCACTAATTATATGAAATAGTATCATATTTTATTTTCTAAATTTGGCTTTTACAAGGTCAAAAATTTGGCCAGCCCCTTAAATGTCCCACATTCACGATTCGCTCCTCTTCTATTTCCCATGCTTCAATTTAATCTCTTCTTTGCTTGTCTTTAGTTTAAAGCACCTAATTTCGTCTCTGTCATTATTTAAACACAATTCACCAATTAGCAGGAACTAATTCAAGAACAAGTCGAGTTAAGCACGAAAAATATGTAAAATGAACAAGCTATTACTTGGTAAAGAAGAGATATTCAATCATTCACATTCATCATTATGTAGTGTGATTGAATAAACTTTTGGTGTTTTGAAAAAAAAGGGTCATTTTAAGGGATATGCGAAGTTATAATTTTGAAAAGCAAACGATGATCGTTGTTACTACAATGGTGATACACAATTTTATCCGAAAACATGTTGGTCGAAATGATATAAATTTTATGGAATACGAAAATATTAACAGAGCTTATAAGAATATTATTGATCCAGAAGATGTGCATGATGGAAAAAATGATGATGATGATGGTGGTGGTGGTGGTGGTGAATCAAATAATTCAAGTGGTTTTGAAATGGAATTAACAAGAAATGCTATAGCTTCTAATTTATGATATCACTTTAAATTTTAATGCTAATGTAAAATTTTTAGTATTTATATTTGGTATATAAATATTACTCATTTTTGAAAAATTAATCCAAATAAATGTAATATTTTAATTTGTTAGGTTTATGTATTCTATGTTATGTTAATATCTAATATGGATTATATATTCAAATTACATTTTAAAATAAAATAAATAAAAATATGTTAAAATCATTAATTAAAAATAAAAAGCATTTTAAAATAATACAACTGTGTTAATATTTAATTACAAATATTTAATGAGTATCTTTAAATATTTAAAATATAGTTTATATATTCTAATTAAATTTTATAAATAATTAATATTAATTACTTAGAAATATTTAAATTTAATATGTTATATATTAAAAAATATTAACAATAAGTTATAATAAATCATTTTTTATATTCTTGCTAAAATATCATAATATTAACTAATTTGAACATTATTTAAATGCATATTTGTTACTTTATAATACCATGTCTAAAATAGACATTTTATTTCTCAAAAGCACTTTTCCACAACACTTTTTAAAAATACTTGTCAAAAACAATGCTAAACTAGCCCTAAGATGAGTGCACCTATCAATTAATAGTATAGCTATGATGAGCACATATATCATTCTCTCGAGGACTACAATTTCTAGTAATTATCACCTTTTTATTATTTAACCTAACAATTTAAAGGGTCAATTAAAATTTAAAATAAACTATCTAAATTAACTAATGAATGCATCAAAGAATAAAGCACAAACACAGTCAAATAGCAACCAAGTGACAAAATAATACCTAAATAAGAATCCACCTAAATTTCATCTATAATTCTCAATCTAATTTATGCAACTTTTCTTAGTTTTTTTTATCCATAGAAATCCCTAATTTATGCTAATATCTCTTTCGAGCAAAAGAGTAACTAACTCTAGATTGATTTTTCTTTATAATTAAAACCCCTATTATTGCAAATTCGCTCTATGAATCCCCCTATTAGATCTGACTATAATCTAGTAGATTTATGTTGTTCTATTTATAGGTTTGCAGGCAATTCCATTCAATAATACATGATCTAATATTAAGAAGGATTTATTCAACCTTAGACTTAAGCATATCAAACATGGATCAACATTGTAGAATTATCAACCCAAGAACAATTAAGTATTTCATAATTGAAAACAAAGAAACTAAGGTTTTATTGCATAAAACTAGAAATCAAACAATAAAATCCATCCTAGGATTTATCTCCCCTAGGTATTAAGAGAATTAGTTCATACTTACAAAAGTAAACACCAAAAATATAATAAAACCACCAAAATAAAAGAAAACCATGATAACTCCCTTGAAAATTAACTTGGACTCTTGAATCTTGATGGAAAATTGCTTAGAAATCGGCTTCAATAGTATTCGTTGGGTAATTTTTGTGCTATCTTTTGACGGTTGCTTATTCCCTCATTTATGTCCTTATTTATACCTTCTTAAAGTGCCAAAAAAAACCTAAAAATTGCAACTTTCAACTGTTAGTGCACATGGATCTCGAGATCGACATGCCCTAGACACACGGTTGTGTGGATTGTCCTTGTGAAACTTTGCTGCATGTGTACAACTTCTGGAATACTCCAATCAGGGCGAAGCTAAAAAATTTTTTAGGGGGGCCGAAATGAAATTTTAATTTTTAATAGTTTATATATTTATAATTTTAAAAATTAAATCAATTTTTTATAATTTTAGAGGGGTAAAGTGAAATTTTACCTTTACTAATTTAAATTTTAAAATTTTCTAAAGTGCATAAATAGCAATTTTCCATTTTAGGGTGGGCCGGGGCCCCTACTAGCCCCCCTAAATTCGTCTCTGGCTCAAATGTTCTAATTTCCATCGTTTTTCGCTCCTGTTGTTCCCAAGTGCCCTATTAAGCATCAACACATGAATATAAAGGATTAAGAGTATATAATTCATAATTAATGTCACATAATCACCTAAAACTGCACTAAGAATGAGGCTAAATTTAGTTACTTTTGACACTTTTCAGGTTTTAGAATTAGACTGGTGGTCGAACCAATCATGCTACTAGTATGCCACTTTGACTGGTATGTCCAGATCAATTAGATAAAACATTAAAAATAAAAAATCAGTTCAACCGTTTGATTCCCAAGTCAACTGATCTAATGGCTTTCTTTGGACAAATACCCTTATTGATTTCAATCTAATTATTTTGATCGATCATGTCCTGATCAAGTTTTCATGGTCTTTTTTAAAATTTCTACAAGTTTATATCAAATTTATTATTTTAATATTTGTATTTTTTTATGATTTTTGTATGGTTTTAAGAATTTTATGCATTTTTAAATATGTTTTATTAATTTTATAAAATAATTAATGATTTATTAGATATTTTATATTTTATAATATTGATAAGTTTGTGTTATTTTTTATAAGTTTATATAAAATTTAATATTTATAATTTTCTATTCTTTTATAAATTTTTTTTATGATTTTTAAATATTCTTATGGTAAAATATTAGATTAAAATAAAAGTTATCATATGTTATTATTAAAGCAATGGTTGAATTGACTTTTATTTTTTTGAATAAAAGAGTATAAGAATTTAATATTTCTATGAATAGATTTTTGACATAAAATTGTTTGTTTTAATACAGCTGAGGTTGAATAAAATTGAAGTTAGCGTTAAAAGTTTGGATTTCAAAAATAAATGTGTGAAGCATTTAAGTTGAATTAAATGTAAAAAATAAAAATAAAAAATTAAGCCTGTCTTATATCAGCACCACTTAGATTAACTTCAAACGTATTGATGAAATCAGGATGACCCCAAAAAGCAAAGAATTATTGCCGTGGAATTTAGAGTATTAATGTTGATAACGCTTGCAAGCTTCTACCTTGGGATGATTGACCACCAATATCAAGAGAGACGTGCTCACTTATAACCCATCCATCATGCTAATCACCATTACTATAAGCTCAATTAATGAGGACAACTGAGAAGGAAACATTTATTGGTGAATGCAAGCTGCTGCTCTCCATTACTTTTGACACAAAACAGGACCATCCCCTAGGGAGACAACACCCTGGGTGGCACTCAAATCATTCGCTATTTTTGGATTTAAATTTTAGGTATAGTTATTGTCCTTGTTAAAATTAGTTTTATTAAATTTATCGGTTATTATTTTAAAATTAAAAAAATTATTGAATAAAAAAATAACATTAAAAATATTAATGTACTAATGACATTAATTAATTATTATCGAAAAAATTATATATTTTAATAAAAAAAAGTTAACGGATGATATTACAAAAAAATATAGGAGTAAATTATATTAAAAATATAAATATTAAAGGTCAGAATAATCAAAATGGTTAAAGAGAAGAGAGAGATGTGAATGGAGACTTTTGGTTTATATATAGAGTTATTGGGTGTGAGTTGAAAATCTCATTGCAATGAGACATTGAGATATTATATGCAGAAATTTACACCCAACCTGAGTGTAATTTGTTTCACAATTACAATAAACCATTATCTGGTTTATTTGTTTTTATATTTATAGGTCTCCTCAACGCAAAACAAAGAAGAGAGTGAGAGTATCTAATCATTCCCAAATGCCTTTAAATTGCTCAACCCTTGGTTTCAGAGTCCCCCATCTCCTGCCACAAACCAACTACATAGCTTCCACTACCTACTTAGGAAGCTGCTTCCCTGCGCATAGGACAAAAACCCACCCACACAACTTCCACATTGTTTCTCAGTTAAAGTCTAACCAAAACTTCTCTTCTCCTTCTTCTTCTTCTTCTTCTTCCTCAGTAATGGAAGAGCAGAGAGAGCTTGTTGTTTCACCAGCTCAAGCACAAGAAGCATATGCCAAGGAATTGGATGTCGCTATCAGGGCTGTTCAAATGGCCTCTTCTCTCTCTCTCAATCTTCAACACACTTCACTTCATTCCAAACATGACAACTCTCTTCTCACTCTGCCAGGTACATCAATCTCCTTTTCTTTCCTTTTAACTCTGCATCTTGGGTGGTTAAATGTAACCCAGAACGTGGATACTTCCAGTATAAGGAACAAAGAACTAAAATACCATTCACTATTTCTATAACATGTAATTTTCGATCTATTTAGCAGGAACGAAATACGATTTATTGGACATAAAATTTTGGGGAATTTGCGCATATAGTTTGTGTTTATGTGAACCCAATTTTACATAAATAAATTTCGAAATTTGTCAAGTCTTACTTTATACTTTTGTATTATATTATATGTTAATACAATCAGATTTACAAAATTGGATCACTAGTGTTTCTATGTACCGATTCGAAGTTAATGATTTTTAGTACAAGTTGAAATTGATATATGAGGATAATTGTTGCTTTGCCAATGTTTTGTTGACAAATAAGGTCATGAAAAGGATTTGATGCCTACAGTTAAAATGCTGACCACATCTCTCATTTAATTGGGCTTTAAACTTTTGAGTGGGAGGAACTATTCCTGGTCACCCATTACGTGTGGAGCAATGCTTGAGAATGGAGAGATCAGTAGGTCCATTAACATACCCTAACTTCAATCCTATAACAAATTGATGGCCATTCAATGAAGTACTATGTTACTCATATTTGGATGGATACATGTCTGACATGAGTTTATTAAACTTTTTTCCAACTATTTTTTCATCTACTTGAAGATCCTTGGAAAGTCATATCCCCACACTCTTATTTCCGTTGCTTATGCTTGCAAAATCCATCTTAGATTAACCAGAGATTCCTACTTTCTAGATTGGAGCGTCCATGCAGCGGTAAGCTGGATACTTTCTGAATCCTTCGGCTGCCAAAATGTGTCTATTCTTGGCAACAAAGATGTTCAAAGCCTCTCTAAAGCTGATGCAGCTGACCTGTTAGATGCTGTGGTGAAAACAGTCAATGATTGTCTAGCCGAGGCACCTCATTTTGGGCTTAAGGGTCCTGAAACGCCACTCGGGAGTTTGGATGTGCTCGAAGCTATTAGTCGCTGCAATTCATCAGGAGGTCCTACTGGAAGATTTTGGGCACTTGGCCACCTTGATGGTACATTCGGGTTTGTACGTGATGATCAATATGCTGTTGCTTTAGCATTGATAGAGGATGGGGAAGTTGTTCTTGGTGTTCTTGGTTGCCCAAATTATCCAATGAAGAAGGAATGGCTAACGTATCATCACCGCTATCACCGGATCCTATCTAAACTCACCCCACCAACATCCAAATCGTGGGATAAAGGTTGTGTAATTCATGCAAGGAAAGGCAGTGGTGAGGCTTGGATACAACCTATACACCAGAAGAATAAGCTAGTACCATGGGCGAACTCTGCAATACGGGTTCAAGTATCCTCAATCGATTATCCGGCATTGGCTACATTTTGTGAACCAATTGACAAGTTAAATTCAGCCCATTCCTTCACAGCAGGATTAGCTCACAGTGTTGGCCTTAGGTGCATACATATTTTTTCATGTTTGATCTCATTAGCATATACAAACTTCATATGCATAACAAAAACTACGATCATCCCTATTACCAATGCAGGAAGCAACCGCTGCGTGTGTACAGCATGGTGAAATATGCGGCCATAGCTCGAGGGGATGCCGAAATATTTATGAAGTTTGCAAGGACCGGGAGCAAGGAGAAGATATGGGATCATGCAGCTGGTGTTATTATCATACAGGAAGCTGGTGGTGTTGTAACAGATGCAGGGGGATCTCCGCTGGACTTTTCGAAAGGTATGTTCTTAGAAGGTGTGGATCGAGGTATAATCGCTAGTGCCGGAGCTAAACTACATGAAGAAATCATCATTGGTATTGACGCTAGCTGGAACTCCTCCAATCTGTGATCAATTTTACATTGCATATAAATGTTAAGTTATGAAATGGTTATGTATATAAATGTTTAAGTTATGAGATTGCATCATCCAATAAGTTTGGTTTTTAAGTTGTAATAATAACTCTGTACAGAAAGGGCTGTTCATATGGTCGCTTTTAGTAAGTGCCATTGCAAGTTGGAGATTCAAGTCTTCATATTTTGTATTATAAAAAATAAAGGTTGTTTTCCAATGTTCTTCTATCATTTTTGCTTATAAGTAAAAAGAAAAATGGATTAATAGCAGAAGAATGCAATTAAAAAATATGAATGGGGGTCGTTTTCAACAAAATTATCCAAAAATGAAATGGGTGATTTTGAGCCGACTTTACAAGGATAAGTGTAGCATGAATGCGCTCTTCCTAAAATAACCACTCATTGATCATTTATGAGACGGCATATGCTACTAAGCTCATGTTTATATTAAGGAAATTTGAAAAATGACATTGGCATGCATCTCCCCACCTAATCTGTCTCCAGCAAACACACAAACATTTATGACTATTTTTTTCAAACAAATTTAATTAGCCCCCACCAGGTATCTTTGACTGCAATGGGCTAACCCCATTCATTTTATATTTTAAAATATATATAATTGATTAGGAAAATTAATGATAATTATAATAATATAGAGTTATTTTTATTAAATTTAATATTTTAGTTTAATTTTAAAGTTCGGTTTTATATTAGATTATATAATTTTTTTTTATTTATGCATTAGTGTTGCTTTAGAAACATCTCTTAAGAGCACGCGTAAAACATAGCCTAAAAAGTATCTTGAAAACAGAGGTTTGAAGAAAGCTTATTTTTGGAACTTAGTTTATCATGTAGAGTGTATAAGAAAAATGAGAACAAAAATAAAAGTGCAAGCAATAAGGTGAGGGAACAAGGAATTTGAAAGAAAAGAAGAAAATGGTAGGGTTTTTTTAAAAGAAAAATAGGGTAGTTTATAATAATAATAAAAAGAAGAAGCAAATAGTTGGAATTGCAACAAAATAATTTTCATCTCCAAAATTAGTAGAGGGGGAGGGATTTTCAAATTAGGATGAATACTTATAAAGTTTGAGGGAAGGTTTTAAAATTATGATTAAATTGATATAATATGTAAAATTTGAGAGTTAAATTTATTATTATATCAATTTTTAATTGACACATCAACTTGTCGTTTCTGATTTTAACGAAAGTGACCGAAATGACTAAACTATGTAATGTGAGTGCTTAAATTGTAAGCTTTTTTTTATTTTTGGTGCCTAAAATGATTTTTTTCATAGTTGGATGACCATCTATGTAGTTTAGCCATAAATTATTAAATACATTATAATATAAATAATATATATATATATATATATATTAAATTGTGTATGGGTAAAAATTTAAATTTATTATTTTTAAATGTGTGGGTATAAATAGATTGGATTATTGATTTATAAATATTGGAAAATTTGGATAAAATTTGAAATTTATATTTAAAATAAAATTAAACTTAAAAGTAAATGTATATATAAACCTGATGGAAGTAGGTGGCATGAACCAATTTTAAGTTTGGTTTGATAAAATTTTAATATTAATCTTTAGGTTCTTATCATATTTATTGTTTTTGATATAATATTTAAAACTATTCATATCTCTTTCCAACACTTAAATAGGAGGATAATGTACTTCAGCACGTTTAAACTCACGTTCTTTTATATAGATAATAATATTTTTTTATATATACAACAATATTTATATCAATTGAATTAAGATTAATATTATAATTGTGATTAAGTGGGGATACTTCTAGCAAAAACAACATGGGTGGAGAAAATGAGTGAGATAGTGGGCGTATGTATAAAAATGTCAAATATAGGATCCATGTGCGGTCCGGGTATTCAATGATTTCAATCAAACTTGGTGAACTAGTGTGCCTTAAAAATATCATTAACAAATCAGGTTTCAGTGAGCTGCCATTCACCATCTTCCAAGACAAAATGCACCCAAAAAAAACCATGGACCCATTTTCATAAACATCTAAATCCATGGTATGAGAATGGAAAAGATGCAATGCCAAGCAGCCTAATTATGGCAATTAGTCACCCACAAAATTATAATAATAATGCATCATTTTATATATTGATTATGGTTTAAAAAATATGGGTATCATATAATTTTCCTAAAAATATTATATGACTCAACTTGATTTGGACTAAATCAGAAATTTTATGCAAGTATAGATACGAAATTTTCCGTTTACGTTAAGGTGGTGATGGTGAATTATAGATTCTATGGAGTTGATTCTGGGACTAATCCTATAATGGTCTACAGTTTTCCTAAATTAGGAAGAATTAATGGGTTACTCAAAATTACATCTAAGCTTGTTAATTATCTATCCTCTTTACTTTTCCACATAATCAAACACATGTTAAAATCGAAAGACCAGGAAACCTGTAGTTTGTAGATCGGAAGTTGGATGCATTAATGGCATGTTTGAGACATTGCAAGAAATTTAATGTTTTGTTGTTGTGTTGAGTAGAATCCCATAAATTTCTTTTATTGCTGACAGGTAATATTTGGTGTGGGAGGAGTACTTCTTAGTTAATTAAGCTCTATATTTGTATTTCATCTCTCTCCAATAACTCTATTAAAAAAAAAAAAAAAACAGGTATGGTTGGATTAAAATAGTAATTAAGCTAAGATTAAGGAGAGAGAGTGAATTAAACATAAGAAATATAAGATAGGGTCATAATTGTGCCCAACCTACTCAACTGTCTCTACCACTCTCTCTCTCTTTCCGCTGCATAAATGTCGTTTCTTCTTTAAATATCTCCTCCTATTCTCTCCCAAAAGAGGTAAACTGAAACTACAAGCAAAATCCTCTCAAAGAATGATGAACAACACCAAAAGCACCTTCATCCTGGCTATTCTTATGATGGCAGCAGCTTCAGTATGCACAGCCACTGGGCCTGATTTTTTCGATCCCTTTTCATCATCGTCCGATCAAAAGCGCAAAACCCACCAGAACCAAGTTGGTGGGGATGATGGGTTCTACGGACCAAACGATTTTGATATTCCAGGGTTTGGAAAAGGGTGGGGAAACGGGATCATGGGTGGTGGTTACGGTGGTGGGTTCGGGGGTCCGAGTGGAAGTTTCTCCAAAGGTGGCATCGTTAGGCCTAGTGTTGTTTGTAAGGAAAAGGGTCCTTGTTACAACAAGAAGCTGACCTGCCCTGCTAAGTGCTTCACCTCATTTAGCCGTTCAGGGAAAGGGTATGGCGTGGGTGGCGGTGGTGGTGGGTGCAGCATGGATTGTAAGGAAAAATGTATTGCTTATTGTTAAGAGGGTGATATAAACATATTAAAAATGAGTAGCCCTATACCATGTATGATTTTATATGATCAGATGCATGGAGTTTATAATTAAAAATCATAATATTTATGTGGTTGTAGATTTGGAGAAAGAGTTTTTCTACTTTTACTGCTGGGATATAAACTATGGTGTTAGTTTAAATAAATAAATATATGAGAGAATATGGTTGTAAATTCTCAGTCTTTTTTTTTTCTTTAATTTCTGTAAATATATTGAAGGTACTGTTGATGTGTCTATGTATGAGTAAAATTACACCGGCGGTATTGATCTCCTCCGTGAATGAACAAGGTTTCAGGATAGATTAGTTCAGTAACGATGGAAAATGTTCATCAAGTTCTGCTTCCTTCGTTATATAGTTTATGATTATACGAGACATATATATATATATATATATAAAAGAATATCTATATAATTATTTACAATTCAAGAAAAATTAATAAACAATTGGGTTACACTTAATATTCTTAATTTGATTTAATTTTTTCTCATAATTTAAATTAATTTTTTATACATATTGCATGTGTGCTTTTGTTATTATGTGGTCCACTACACCTAAAATCATTAAATTATTAGTAAATTTATGTTTTGAAAAAGTTACAAAATATTTATTGAACTACTGAAAAGTTTTTATTTAAGTCACCAAATTGTTTAAACCGTTATTATATAGGCTTTTTTGTTTGCACTGCCTATACTAATCAAAATCTCTCATTTCTCTTGTCTTTTATAGTTTTTTTTTATGAAACAGATTTGAATATCACGAATCTACGAATTAAAATTCAAATAACTTTCTTCACTGATTGTCAGCATTAATTGTCAGATCGGCTTGGATCTAGGATACATTTTTCGACTTGTTGATGGGTGTTGATCTATCATATCAATCGTCGAAGCATTGCTTGGAGCTAGCTAGCCAAACTTCAAAAAAATTAACAACTCAGTGACTTAAATGAAAACTTTTAAATAGTTTAGTGATCAATTTGTAATTTTTAGAAGTTGAATAACTAAAATATAAATTTATTAATAGTTTAGTGAGTTGAGTGTAGTTTTTTTTTTTTTTTGAATTTTATAATTCATTATTTTTAAACTTAAATAAATGATTTGAAGAGGTGTGAGATAATGGAGGTGATCCATCGTTTCTTTCTTTGGTGGTTTTACTTGAAAGTAAATAGCGTGACGTGAGACATCACAGTTTGCAGTGTTGATTGCATGAAATTAGAAAAATGCTTTGGAACAAGGTTGTATTATAAATATTTGAGATTAGATTAAATAGTAGTTCCAGTGTATATTTTGGGGAAAGGTGGAAATAGAATGTTATTGAGTGAAAGGATGATTCTATTTTTATGTTTAATTCACTAATACCATAAGAAGTCCTACTTCATACCATGGTAGAAAATAAAACCAAAATATATATACTATTTTGTGATAAGCAATATTCTTGATCGAATAGGTTAAATTTGTGTGTGTGTGAATTCATGACGATGGTAGAAAGTGGAGATATATATTCAAAAACCAGCTGCTTACAAAAATAGGAGGAGGGATGAAGAAAACGTTAATGCTTAGATTTAGACCAAAGGTAGCCTCAACTTTGAATTTAGTTGATAATCTTAAGAAGAAGAAGTCGTCAAAGGAAAATGATGGGTGGAATTTGAAACTCTTCTTTATTCCTTCCGGTGGGTGGAAGCAATGGATTCATGGTCCCCGCCTAGGTTTAACGTTTCATATATTTTGTGTTGTTCAATTCTCCAAATTATGCCCATATAATTTAATACAAATCTGCTTATATTGGTAAAAGAATTAAGGAGGTTCTTATATTAGAAGGATTACATTTTGTTTCCTCAATTCAAAAAATGGGTAAATTAATCTTTGTACATTAGATATCAGAGCGAACCGGTCCTTCTGTTAACATTTTTTTCATTTCTACTGTTAAAATTTGGTCTCTGTATGTCAGCATACGGTATACATGGCACACTACATATCACTATCTTATTATTCCATCATCCACGTCAATTTTTAATAGTACAAATGAATAAAAAATTTAACAAAAATGACCAATTTGCTCTTTGATTTAATTTAACGTGACTAATTTTGTAACACTCCTAACCCTTTATCGACACCGGATTTGGGTTACAGAATATTACGAAGAATTTCCCATCAATTATCCTTAATTACAAATCTATATTCCAATGTAATTATCAATAAACAAATCACATTCAATTTAAGCCAAACATGCATCTACGGGCCTTAAACCGAACTTACGGGGCCCTAAAAATAATTTGGAAATATTCTGGGGTCAATTTGAAACAAATAAGAAAAGTTATGAAGAAATTGAAAATTTTAGAAATACGGGTCACACAGTCGTATGGCCAGGCCATGTGACACCAGCCAGCCTGTATGGCCAAAAACATGTCCGTGTGTCTAACTCACACTCCCGTGTGGCTAATCCACACGCTCGTATTCTCAACCCGTGTAACTCACTAACTAGGGCCACACGACCGTGTCCCAGCCTGTGTGATTACCCGTGTGTATTCAAAATTGTCATACGACCGTGTAACTCACTCTTTCGGGACACACAGCCATGTCGCAGGCCAGGTATCGGACCGTGCGAAACCTGCACCTGAAACTTAAAAGACACACAGCCGTACAAACAGACCGTGTGTGACAACGGTCATGTGACAACCTGTGTCTCGGGCCGTGTGTACCAAAATATACCTTAATAGTCAAGTTTACCAAAAATGTTTTCTTGTGCCTCAAACATACCATTAGCCAATCCTTAGACCTATTCAATACTTATTTAAACAAGACCTAAACATGCCAAAATCACACATACACAACCTATTTTCATCAACCCACCAATGTACCCTTATTAGTACCACATGTAATTATTCAATCAAACCCAAACACCAACAAGTTCAGTATATCAATTATTGCTTATTATATATGTATAACACATCATGTTTCCATATATGAACACCAAATTATCAAACACACTATACTAACATCAAAATGACCATTTTCAACTTTCTAGTTCAACCACATATTATATCATAATACCATAAGACCTTTTAGTTACATGCCACTTTTAACCAACTCAAAATGCACAAAATAACTATTAAAGTATGGATGATAGTGAGTGAACTCTCGAACAGATCCAACCGGTGATACAATTCCAAGAGACCTACAAAATGAAATCAACCAAGTAAGCTTAACATAGCTTAGTAAGTTCGGGTAATTAACCTAATTACTTCACAGCTCAATTCAAAGTTTTATAAAACATCAATAAATTAAAAAACTTGATTCACCGGCACAAAGCCTATTAGGCACCAAGCCTGCTATGCACTAAACTTGATAAATTCACCGGCACAAAGCCTGCTAGGTACAAAGCCCGATAACTACATCGGCACAAAGCTTGCTAAGCACTAAGCTTGATAAATTCATTAACACGAAGCCTGCTAATTTCATAACATACCAAATACTCAGTGAAATTTCTCACAATCAACATACAATAATACAACATCAAAGTTAAAAGAATTAACCATAATTTAATGATACGAACTTACCTTGATTCCTGTGATTTCAAAAATGAAGTTTAAGATTAGTCCAAGACTTTAGCTTTTCCCTAATTTATATCCGGTTATTGTTTGTCTTGATCTAAATAATAAATTTACTTAATTAAATGTTTCCAACAACTTCAAATATTAGATCCAAACCTATATTCCATATTTACTATAAATTTTCAACATTACTCCCACACATTTCAACTTTTAAACAATTTAGTCCCAATTTCAAAATTAACAAAAATATCATTTTTACTCTCTAGACATACTAACCAAACTTCCTAGGGACTTGTACCAACCCATTTAAATCATCAATTCACAATGAAGCCATGAAAATTTATTATGTCATACATAAGTCTCTAAATCACATAATTACTAAAATTTACTTAACAAAACTTGTATATTTAACAACTCAACTTAATAATATATTATCTAAATTCAAAACACATTCAAACCCTAGCATGGCAAGTCCTTAAACTTTTAACAACTTAACAAATTAATCCATGGGCTAAGTAAACTAAATTGAACTAAGCTCAAAAGTGTGAAAATCATCCAAAATAAAGTTCAAATACATACCATGCACTCAATTTTTGCTTAACCGAAACTCCCCCTTCTTACAACAAAGGCATTTCGGTTTGGTAAAGAAAACAAGGAAGATGACACACTTTGTCTTTCTAATTGTTTTATTTAACTATTACTTTAATTATTAACTTACAAAAATAACCTTTAAAAACAATTATAAATACATTAAAACCTATCCAAAAACCTCCACTAGCATGTCACATGATATAATTACTACTAAAGTTCCTTAGTTTACTTTTTAAAAGCTAATTAGTCTGTTTAACAAAGATAAACTCCTTTTTCAATTTAATCTTTTTTACTTAATTACTCATTTAAACTTCACAATTTCTAAATGAAAAGTTATTACGATTTTAATGTAACCATATAAACATTAAAATATTGATTCACTCGTCGGAATCGTAGTCTTGAAACCACTAAAAACAGGCTGTTACAAATTTAATCTTTTTTTGTATGAATGGACAAAATGCAATCTGACTCCTAATATAGGGATCTCCGTAATACTTTTACTGCTTATATTTGTAAATAATTAACATCCATTTTTAATATTTTAGATTGTTTCTCTTTTATTAAAAATTTATATTTAGATAACATATAATTTTATGTTCACATAATGTTATATAAATTATATATTTAATTTCATGTGATATAATCATATCATACATAAAAATAAAATATATTACAAAAGTATAAAATAGGTTTCCAGCTTTAAATGTTGACTTATATTTTAAATAAGATTAATTATTTTTTACTCAAAGTTAATTATCTAAATCCTCTCATATTTCAAATACACTTTTTAACTTAATTTAATAACCCAATTGATATATATATAATTGATGCTGAACTGTTGATATTTAGGTGAATGTAATGGCCTAAACTCAAAGTTAGTTATATGAACGCATCTCATACTCTCAGCTTGGCCCACTAAATTTGACCTCAAACCATGCTTCATTACCTATGAACAAAAATGGTGCAAGTATTTTTGAATGGCTTAATATATCTATGGTTATTAGAGTTTGAATTTTTTTTAAGTGTTACAAGTATAATTCAGATACATGTTAGAGTCATTAAATTATTACATTACGGATTGTTTAAGTAATCTTAAAATAGAATCAAACAAATAGACTAAGAACTAGTACAATCTAAATTAAAGCCAACAAATTAAACTAATTGGATTGGACTAACAAACATGGCAATTGCACATGGTGGAACTCGGAAACTCACATATATAATTGCACATGATGGGTCTCGAATCTGGGTACTCAAAATTAATAATGTTAATTGTAAAGTTTAATTCAAGTTTTAGAATAGATTCTATTAAAGTTATTTGTTAATATTATTAAGTTTTAGTTTTTATAATTTTATTAATGGAATAAATTTAACATTAATTGTGAATTTATTTAGAATTCAAATTTTAGAATTGACTTGATGAAAATTAATTGCTAATACTAGTAGTTAATTATGACTTTTCATCAAATTAACTTCAAAACCCAAATTAAACTCAAAAATCTTATCGTAGATACTTTCGAATACCAAATTATATAAATTTTATAAAACATAAGTACCATATTGGATAAAAAAAAATATAACCTTTAAATTCCAAAGCACAAACAATGGGTTGCCTTTTAAATTTTTTAATTTTTTTAAAATAATTTTATGTGGTACAATTTTAACGTGTCATATGATGAAGTTAATGCACATCAGGGGTTTACATAAAAATTAAATTTTCGACATTTTAATTGATTATTTATATTTGATTAAAGACTTAATTGAATGTTGTTGAAATGATTATTGAATTATATTGAGAAGGTTAAGCCTTATTCCAGATTTTGGAAGAGCAGGCTTGAAATTATTGTTTTAACTTTTTCTTTTATTTGTTTTACTTTTTATCTTTCAATCATTTTAATCCATTTATGACTTTTGAAGTTCTTTTTATGTTGTTAATTTATTTAAAATAATAAATAGATTTATAATATAATTAGTTGAGATATTTAAATAAATAATTTATGTTCTTAATATTTTTAAGAGTCAATTTCGTTTTCATTACATGGTCACAAATGTATTTAAAATAAAATACATATCTCTGCATAAATTTTAATCTTCTATTATTTTTAATTTGACATTTAAAATAGAGTATATTAAACCTTTTTTAATCTTTGTTAGGATTCAACAATGCCAATACGACAAATTGATGTACAAAAATCTGACTCAAATTATGGTCCCTTGATTAGATAGCCCACAACACACTTTATCTTACTCACTAATCTTACTTCCATTTATTTTATTCCTTTTGGACAGAAATTCACTTTTAATACTATAAAAATTGAATTTCTTTAATATTTTCTCTCATTATATTTTAACGTATATATATATATATATATATATATATATAATATATAAATTTTTATTTTATGTAAAAAAGTTACAATAGTTGAATATATTTAAAATTACACGAGTTTGAGTAACATTGTGCATAGTAATTAGAGACTCAAATGTCAAATCTATTTAAATAACTTTTGGCATCATGAAAAGTAATTACCTTTTTTTTTTTAATTTAATTAGTTAGAGAGTGATTCTGATGTTTTGTATATCAAATTTTAAGCCAAAACTAATCTTATTTTATATTAATTTAGAGTTAACTATTAATAAATGTAAAAAAAAAATATTGTCTCTTTTTTCCTACTTGATTTTCTTTATTACTTCAACAAATCTTTTGTAAGAAATTATTATTTTTCCCTAACTTTATTTTTTATAAACATATTTAATCATCTACCTAATATACCGTTTACATATTATACAAATTTCTTATTATTTTTTCTCTCATAAAAATTCAATTTTATTATAGTATTTATGAAAATTTAGGAGCAATAGAAAAAGAAATAAGATTTAAGTTTAGGTGTAAGATGATTTGATGATTACATTTTTATTTATAATATTATAATTTTATTGTATCCTCTTGAATTTGTTTTTTTTTTGAAAAAAAAAACAATTCTTTTATGAGAAATAGATAATAGGTTGGGTTTAAATCATTATAAAATTGAGATTTTTTGGAATATTTTCATTCTTTTTGAAATTCAACCATCCTCAAGAATAAAGAATCAAAAAAGGGCAACCAACTACAAATTTAATTTAGTATTTGTATTTATATGAAATACTTAATTTTATGAGCAAGTTTGAAACAATTTTATTCAATTAAAATTATAAAATTAAAAAATATCAATTAAATATTTAATCTAAAGTAGTTAGTGAATTAAACATGATAATATACCTTTTTTATGATTTTAATCAATACCTTTATATATATGTCAAACATTGTAAAATAATATTTTCGACCATCACATTCTAAAGAAGGAATCACATTTCATTGGAATTATAATATAAAGCACCAAACACTTCCTAAGTGTATTGAAAAGGAAATGTCTCTAATCTTGAAACTGAGATGTTCTTAACCAGACATTACACAATGAACCAACCGCAAAGTGAGACATTCTATACATGAAAATCATTCAATGTCTGTGTATAAGGTGTTTGCTAATCAAACTCCACACCCAAAAATATACATATAAAGGAAAACATTCACAGGAAATCACAGAGATCCATAAAACAAATGCGCCAGGAACGAGAAATAACAAGCTCTGTCCGTTCCTTCCTGGGTAATGTGCATATAAGGAGAATCAACACATGAGGTTACCCTATTTCTGGTTGCAGCTAGTGTCTGTGCCATTAGATGGCAGCCCTCATAGCTCCTCTGGCAGCCTCGCGCTTCATCTCAGCAGCTTTACCACTGCCGCGGAAATACATGTATACTTGCTGCAAAAGCCAATAGCCAACCATGTTAGAAATGCGACAGGCGGGGCATGCTTATGCGATCATTGATATGAATTAGGTTGGAAACTGAACGAACCTGGATCACCCAAATGCTTACTATTGATTCAACACAAAATAATCCAAAACCAATGAAGTAGAAGATCTACACAAGCAAAGTAAACTTTCATCAAAATGGTCAAGAGAAGCCAAGAACAAAACTTCTGTCAACTATTTCAGTTAGCATCAACAGCAATGTTAAGCCTAAAGCAGTAGATGCTCCACTGTTTTAATGGTGAAATCATGAAACCTGATTGTGGGTATTAAACTTTTGACAGGTTTAAGGATATACTTACCCCAACCAACGCATTGTCACTGATAAGATCTACTGCAGGTAGGATTCCACTGTACGAGACAATACAACATTGGTAAGATAAAGTTAAACTAGAATACCAATTTCACATCTCAAATACTTGCAGTACAATTGCAAATGTACTTTTTGGGAGACAAGTGCACCATGTCAAACCCAAATGCATTGATGTTGTTTATCAGTCCAAGATAAAATTGAGAATGTGAAAGATAAGTTAAAAAATAGTTTAGGAACATACGTTAGTGATTTCCCTCTAAAAACTATAGGAGGAGCCACAGCAGCAAATATGCAAAATCCGATGTGAAGCTATAAACAGGGAAAACAAAAAGGATCAAAAGAATCAGTATCTACCGACTCCATGGCAACAAAGAAACATATCTACGAGAGAAACATGAGTTAGTACCAAATCAAATAGGAAGAACCGTCCAAATGATAAAGCAGTTTCTTTCCTGCATTATAGTCGGAAGGTGAGAAAATATTTCAATTAAAATAAGGGATGATTAGAGATTAGCAAGTGCAGGGAATGTGAACAGCCAAATTTAAGGAAATGACAACGAAAGTTTGCATTAGAGGCAACCCAAAAACTGAATTGCAATATTCAGGAAAAGAGTGGAGTATTTTAAGTACCTAAAAGCACGATACAGCGGCCGATACCACAAAATATAGGCTCCTGGAACCCCTGCTATGAAGTAGATGATAGCCAAGAACCAGATCCTCACACCTAAACAAAAACAAATACAGTCAAACACAACACAATCTAACGTTATATATTCAAAGTAAAACATGAAATATAGAAATGCATTTCTAAACTAACCTTCTCCTTTGATCCATGCTGTAGTAACAGCTACAATGTTCCACAGCAGGCACAGAAACAACCCTGCATAGAATCAAAATACATTACCGTCTGTAACCCATGGCTTACACAAAAGCCCTTTCTAGCTAAAGAGTTTTTAAAAGAAAAAATAACATGGTACAAATAATCACTCAATGCAAAAACTCATTGAGTACAGCACAAATTTTCTTTTTGGACAAAAACGATGACATATGCATAGGAGCACCACGCATAAGAACATAAGGTGAAAAAGCCTAAGAAACCCTTACCTAAAAATGTTGAAAATGCAACATACTGCAATCTTTGTAGATGAACTGGTATGTCATTTGCAATATCATGATGAATGATTGGAAAAAATGGGGGCCAATTTTTCTCTTCCAAAGTAATTCCAGCTGCAAAACAGAGAAGTCAAACTCTAGCTCATGGAAGAAATGTAACAGCAACTTACCATAAAAGGAAATAGAATCAGGTCAAAATATTTTTGCAAAAGAAATGTAGTCTAGAACAGATTTTGAAATTATGAAAAAACTCAATGTTTTCTATGTGAATAGTCAAATTATAAAAAAGAGATGAAAGGTACCTCTTGCTGCTGCCTCTTCTTTCCGTCTCACTTCCTGCATCGAATAAGCTTACCAGTAAAAATTGTGGGATAAAAACATTTATAATGTGTCGGCGGGAAACAAAAATAAATCTATGATTCTGTAGATTAAGAATGAACTCTTAAGTTATAAAATTTCTTCCACAATATACCTGCTCCCGCCTTCTCAGTTCAGCCTCCTTAGCCTGAAGTTCCTTCTCCTTCTTCTTCAAATCCTAGATTTAAACAGAAAAACCAGAACAGGGAGATCAAATGCTTAACTAAACTATTGGAAAAGGCATTTAGAGACTGGTCTTCACTCTTCACTAACCTGATAACGTGATCCTCCTGAAGCTGTATCAAGAGGGATGTCAATTGTTGCCTCATGACCATAACTGAAACCAGCAGGTTCAGGAGGTAGTGGTGAAAGTCTTGAGTTTGATGCAGGCGGAGCACTTGGAACATTCTGAAAATTTATTGATAATAGGCGTTCAAGAAGCAAGTATTATTATAAAGCAAAAGGTCCAGTTTACTGATGTTTAGAAGCAACACTAAAAGGTCAAATTAGACATGACGGAATCATAACAATATAGCCACAAGCAACCCATTTTTTCTGAACTTTGATAGCTCAAACTATCAGCATCAGAAAAAGAAGTAAGTTTCTAGGTTAATCACTAAGATTTTACTTTAGAATTCCTAGCAAATTAGCAAAAGATATGGAATTTCAGTGTGCTCAAGGGATTAAATAGTGGTAGTTTAGCACAACATCATCACCTCAAGTTATGGTTTTACATAGCATAAGTTACCTAGCATCCATGTACATAAACAAGCAAAGCCACAGCTAAATTTCACATCTCACATCCATTCTAGTAGGAAATATGTCCTAAGACAGTAGCCATTTTAACATCGGAAACTAAGTTCTGAATTAAATATCCCCTTGAAACTTTATAAACAGGGATTTAGTTACCTTTGAAAATAGACCTCCACCAAATTTAGACTGACCAGATGCCTTCCCTCTCACAGCTGGATCCTGGTAGAAATTATTCAAAAGAAAAAAATCATATTAAAACTGATGTCGGCTAGCATCCGTAAACTAACTTACAATTGACAGATAATACACCCAGCAAGGCATCGTAGTCTTCATCTCTAGGATTATATGAGTTTGCTACTTCGTTAAATGCATGTTCGGTGACAAAAAAACATGAAGTCAATGAAAGGATCACACAACAACCAAGTAAAATACTTCCCATAACCGATTTCAACCAAAAATTTCAGATCAAACTGAAACCCAACAAAGCAATCAGGGAGTTAAAAACAAGTCAACCTATAATCTGCTAATAAACAGAGCTGGCTATGGCTACCATAAACTGAACTTCATGAACTCAACCCAAAACATCATCAAATAACAGAAACAAAGAAAGAGAGAGAAAAGAGAAACTGACCGAGAAAGGATTAACTTCTTCTTCTCCTTCTTCAGCGAACGGGTTTTCATCGAAACGACCAGCCATCACCTTTTTAAGTTTTTTTTTTTTTATCTATATAAACCTTATAACAATAAAAACTGAAAATGGGAGAATAATACAAGGAAGATGAAACTAGAGAGGAGAAAAAGAAGAAGAAGATTGGAGGAGAAGAGAATGGAAAAACTGAAAGGTCAAAGGAAATTTGGGGTTATGAATAAAGTTCTAGAGAGAGAAAACGTGGTTTCCCTGGGGAAGAAGAGGGGGGAATGAGAAGTTGGACTTTTCGGTTAACAGTCAGTTTTGTTGAATATAATATATTGTGACGAAACAGCGGGAAAATACATTATTCTCTATTCTCCCTTTTGTCCCTTTTATTAAATTAATTTTCAAGTGTGTAAATACAGAAAATTATAAGTGTAGATAACACAATTTTGAGATGAAAAAATAGAAACAAAATTACTTTTGTCTTTTTCTCTTCTGTTTGATGTAAACATCTACATCTCTCTCATTTTTTATTTTCCATTGATTTTTATATATTAGTATAAAAAATGGTATTACTTTTTTTTTCTTCTCACTTTTCTCCCCAATCAAACACACTCACAATTTTTTTTTTTTTGTTTATTTTCCTTTCATTCTTCTCATCTAATAGACAATTAAATCAGGTTTGAGAGCATATGGAAATATTGTGGTTTTTGACAAAAAGAAATTATGAGTTATTAGAATGATTTTTAAAATTTCCAATATATTTTTAGTGTATTTTTTTAAAAATTTTATTAAACTCTATTAAATGGATTTAGTTTAGCTAACAAATTTCTTAAAATGAATTTAAGTTTCAAGTTTGAGATATATTTCAAAATAAGGTTTCAACTTTTGAAGGTAAGAATTGAAGTTCAACTTTAAGATTATATTATTAACTAAATCATAAATAAAATGATAAAATCAATATTTACTATTATTTAAGTATTTTATCAAGTTGTCAGTTGAGTATTAGTTCGATTGATATAAATATTTTTGTTACTACAGGAGGACGTGGGTTCGAATGTGCTGAAGCACATTGTTCTCCTATTTATGGGTTAGGAAAGGGTTATAGGTAGTTCTAGACATTATATTAAAAAAACCAGATATGATCAAAATCAATATTTTATTAAGTTGGTGTTACATTTGATTGGGTCATCAACTCAATTATAAAATTATAGAAATATTCATGTTTTTAGATTATAATTAATATTATTATGATAACATTTTGTTCTTTTCATGCATTTATATAGTTTTTAAATAAAAAAATTATAAATTCAAATAAATTTATAATTAATATTATATTTAACATATTAAAATATAAATTTATTACCACTCTACTTTTATTCAAATAAATTTTTAAAAAATAACATAAAATTTTGTAAATGAAGAAAATCTAGTTTAATATAAAATATTGAGTCCACACTAATTTTAAATTTGATTCTTAAACGAAAAGGCTCTTCTAAAATAGGCATTTGTAAGAAACATTTGAAGGAGTGGATTTGGCAAAAATCTGCCAACCCCATCATCTCTAACAACCACCCATAGAATATTTCAATAAAAAATTGTGTATGAATTCAAAATTATTTATTATTTGCACTAATATTTAGAATAAAATTAAATAAGATTTAAATATGAAAATAAAACTCATATTCGTATATTACCATTCTTTAAATTAATGTATTTATATTTTTAATTAAAAAGGATGAAACACCTACCTCATTTATAGTTTTTAATAAAAGTAAATATAAATTTAGTATAATTTGTAATTTTATCTAAGTCGTAAACTTAGTTATAAAATTACAAAAATACTCATTGTTTAGTAATGCAATACAATTAAAGAAATTTGACTATCAAAATAATCTTAAAAAACATGAACAATAATTTTCCGGGGTTTTTTTTACATGAATAATACAAAAAAATTAATTATAGAAATGTGACATGTTGTAGATTATTTGGCTAAATTAATAATATATGTCATTTTTTTATTTGACCTTTTAGGCTTTTTTTTATTTAAATTTAGGGAAATAGGTCGTTTTTGGAGAGAGAAAGGGAAGTCGCGTCTAACTGAGCACGCTTTCCTCCTCTCCCAGGGTTAGAGTGTAACACCCATAACTCGTTTCCATTGCCAGAATAGGGTTACGGAGTATTACTATACATATCAAAACTTTTCATATCAATTGTCATCTAATTATAAAATAAATTTCATAAATACATATATGATTCATAATGAAATAGAACATACATTTACAACCTTAAATCGAACCTTCGAAGCCCTAAAAATAGGTTACGAACATTCAGCGACCAAATCAGAACAAATCAGAACATTCAGGGAAAAATTGAAAATTTTCACTACAAGGCTCACACGGCCGTGTGTCTAGCCTACACGCTCATGTGTTCAACAGTGTGCTTATCCGTGCAACTCATTGACTTGGGTGACACGCCCGTGTCTCAACTCGTGTGCCAGCTCATATAAACCATGCACCTAACACGCTCAAGGCACATACCCGTGTAGGCTACCCGTATGCGACACACAGCCGTATGACAGTCCATGTCCCAAGCTGTGTATGTGTAAAAGTGACCAAACCCAAGCCTATTCTTCATGCAATTGTATACGTATCTATACCAACTCATTTCACATATTCACAAGTCTATAAACACACTTTAAATAAACCAAAACATGCCATTTCCATTTATTTAAAACCAACCAAAGTATCATGTACCAAACACATTATAATGCTCATGCTACTCATTCTCAAACAACTATCTATAAACCATAATATACACCAACTAACACATTCCAAACACATCATTCCAACTTAATATGACACTTACCATCTTGACCTCCTGCTCAAGTTTACTTAAGGTTAATAATCATACCACAAAGACTACCATTCATTCATCAAGTACAAAACATCACATAGCCATGGCATAATAACCATTTTCCCTACTACATGCCATATAAGCCAAATGTTTACAAAATCTACCAAAAGAGTTTTCGGGATAGTGTGATTTACAAAATCTACCAAAAGAGTCTTCGGGATAATGTGATTTGATAAGCCATAAGAGTAACATGTTTTTAATCCAATTCTTGATGTGTTTTTGGATGATTTATTATGTGAATTAGTAAATTTGATGCTTCTAATCCTTTAAATTCATGTTTCTATACTTAGGTGAGAATAGGGGAGCGAAATGAGTGAAAAACGAGCCAAAATCAAGCAAAAAAAGTTGTTTCCAGGATCCACATAGCCTGAACATTTCCACACGGGCTGGCCACACGCCCATGTGCCAGCCCGTGTCGATTTCGAACCCTGCTTCTCTTTTACGCAAAAAACCCAATTTTTAGGGTTTCTGAGCATTCTAAAGTTTATAAATACATATTAGAAGAGGACTAAAGGGGCGCACACAAAGTTGAACGAAGAAAAGACTCGAAGAACGCCAATGGATTCAACTTAGAAGCAGGATTTCCTTCAAGACTGAAGATCTCCATTCAATTTCTCTCGAAGTTTTTGGGTTTCTTTTTTGTTGTTTTCCTAATTTTGATATGTTTTCCCCCAAAAGTATGAACTAAATTCCCTAGATACTTAGGGAGGATGAAAACCTAAGACGGATCTTATTATTTGATTTTTTTGAATTACATGATAAATATTTGTTCTTGATCTCAATTATGTGTTCTTATTTCATGTTTTAATGTTTTCAGGATATTAACTCATGATTGATGTGCTTATTCAGTGGAGCAAAAGTCCATGTTTAAGAGTAGAACTGGCATAATTGAGTGGAGTTGCATGCAATCCTAGAAACATGACGACATAAATCTACCGGATTAGAGTCAAATCTAATAAGGGAATCCATAGATCGAGTTAATTCGACAATAGGGGTTTTAATTAGAAAGATATTTCAATCAATCAACCTAGAGTCAGTTATTTTTATTCTCGAAAGAGATATTAACATATGTTAGGGATTTCTACGGATCAAGACAAGTGAATAAATTGTTTAATTCAGATTTAGAATAATAAGTGAAGTCTAGGTGGATTCTTTCCTGGGTATTGTCTATCTCATCGGTTTTCTTCAAATATTTTCCTACTTTATTCTCTGTTTTGGCTTAGTAATTAGGTTAGTTAAGATTAGGTTAAAATAAATCCCTTCAAATTATTCGGCTAGATAATAAAAAAATAGTAACTACTAGTACTTTTAATCCTCGTAGATAAGATATTCCCGACTCACCATAGCTATACTACCATTCGATAGGTGCGCTTGCCTTTGTCGTATTTTAGTTAGTTCGTAACGTCATCATGATTCTACGAGTTGATTCGATCTCCCGACCACAAAATGTAATCTACAAAACAAGGACAAAGCATGAGTAAGCTTACTTGAAGCTTAGTAAGTTCATTATATCAAATGATAAATATTACCAAATTTAACATAACAAACCAAATTATAAAATTAAATAACAAAGTTCTTGTCAATCACAGCTCACATCAGGTGAGTATTGTATTGTATATTAATTCAAATCATATTTTAAAGTCATCATTTAGTAAGATCTCATATCAGGTAATTTCAGGGTATCACTCATTCGAGTTAACTTCAAAAATTTAATCGACTCACGATGCTGCTCACACAAGCTACAGAGAATCCACAACACATGCAGGATCTCAAGCTATCGCCACGGTCTATACCACCGGTACATAGTACCTACTAAATAATCACCGGCTCAAGGCTTGATAGATAACATCGACACAAAGCCTGATAGATAACATCGACTCAAGGTTTGTCATTTAGAAACATCACGTGTTCACTTATTCATTTATTATTTATTCTCAAATCATTCAATAGTTAAGTTTAACATTGGATCTAATTACAATAAACATGTAATATATATGGAATCATTACAACATAAAAGAAATATTACGAACTTACCGGACTAAACTGCAGCATGATAAGGTACAATGACTATTTTATAACTTCTTTATGCCTCGATTTTCAACCCAGACTTGATCTGGAATAAAAATTTTATTCAATCAACTAATTCCAACAGTAAAATTAACTCATTTTATGTAATTAAATCCTTTTTAACATTTTTACAAAATTCCCCTAATATTTTACTTTTATGCAATTTAGTCCCAAAACATGCAATTTAACCATTTTTATTCAAATTTTAGCTTATCCGAATATTCAAGTGCCTTTCTACAACTCATTTTTGCAATTATTTCACATCAAGTACAAGTAACTTTATCATTTTAACATTTTAGTCCTTAAACGTTAAAATCATCAAAAACTACTTCACAAAATTGTCCTATTTAACAACCAAACTTAATAATCCATCATAAAATTCCAATAATATAAAAAAAACTCATCAATGGCATAATATACAATGTTTAACAGTTTTACAAATTAGTCACCAGATTAGCTAGATCGAGCTAATATGAGCTCAAAAATATAAAAATTACTAAAAACATGCGAAGTTTACTCACTCAATTGAAGAACTCAAGCTTGGCCGAAGCTTCCATGCCCTAGCTATGGTGTTTCAGTTCTCTCCCCATGAAGAAGAAAGGAAATGCTAATTTTATCTTTTAATTTATTTAATTTAACTTACCTTTTTAACTATTTACTAAATTAACCCTTAAAGAAATTAAAAGTAAACAGCATTTCCTTTCTTTTAATTCAATTGGTTAAAATTCCTCAAATCAAAATTCATTATAAAATTATTATTGACTCTTATAATTTAAATACTAATTATACGAACTTACTCGTTGAATTTGTGGTCTTGAAACTACTAAAAAATAGACTATTACATAGGGTTTTTTAATTTTGTTAGGTTTAGGGTTTTTGTTAGGGTTAGGGTTTTTTAAAGGTTTAGTGTTTGGGTTTAGAGGTGAAACCGCGAAAGTTTATAAGTAGTTGAGGGGTTGAGGATGTGATAATGAGCTTCAGAACGCATATATTGCATATGTCATGACGGGATAGAACCGTTACCTCAGAAACTTATTCTGGGAAAGTCAGGTTTTAGGGTGACAATGCTTGATACGATCACGGGTCAAAGTCTAGGTCGAGGTCCCAGTCGGTAGTCGTGATGCGATCACGAGTTAGAGTATAATTGGGGGCCAGTTGACGGTTATTATGCAGTCACGAATTCAAGCTTTTTAGATAATCACAAATGATGCCTTATATATACCATACATAAAGTTGAAGCCATAATCATAGGGAAAAATAGAGGGATTTCCTATATAATCAATGTAATTTTTTTCTCTATTTCCAAGCAACCAGTATATTTAACCTTTCATTCTTATCTGAAGGCTGACATCGAGGTGGACACAAGAGGGCTTTCAAGCGTTAAGCAGATGTTCCAACATAGTAGAAGTGAAACTCAGGTCGACGCGACAATGATTGTAGCTATTAATAAATTGTTTAATAAAGGCAACCATTGTCACCCAGAAAAGAGCATCACCTTTACTACACCACAACAACTGATCCCTCCCTGAGAGTCCTCCTGTATAAACAGTGACGCTGACCTTTGGATAAGATTGAAGGTTAAAGGTATCGATTGCCTCGAAATAGAGAAAAATTACACCAATTATAGTGGGAAGGCCCATAGTTTTTATGTATGCTTATGCCCTCAAACTTCTGTACGGTATTTATAAGGCAACATTTTCAAGTGTCTGAAAAGTTTGAGCTCGTTGTCGCGTAACAACCGTCAACTAGCTCTCCCATTATACCTCGATCCATGACCACATAACGGTCATCGATTGAGCCTTATACGTAGACTTTTACACATGATCGTACAATGCAAAATCACCCCGGAACCCGACTTCCACAAGATAGGTTTCGAAGGTAATGGTCTCATCTCGATAGAATATATGAAATGTGTGTGTCTCGAAATGATATCGTATCACCGACGACTCAAGAATACCTCAAACAGTTGAAATTTTATTAGCGACCAAAATTTTTAGCACTAAGAAATATTGTAGTGGAGGGATGGATAGGCTGGGAGAGAAGATGTTTGAAGGATGGTGAAGTATAGAGTGGGAGACCTCTTTTACAGGCGCGGGGGAAATGTGAGATTGCAAAGAAAAAAATTCTCACTCCTTATATTAGTGAGGCGTACAAACTAGAAATCATGTATAGTGTATAGAGTCTTGCGTTCCCACCCATCCCAGATGAGAGAGTGTGGATGCTAGTGTCCAACGCGCCGTACAAGTTAGCATCAAACATAAACCTACGTCGTGTCCCGAAAGTTCACCCGAGTTCCACTAGATATGCACCAATATGGGTATTCAAGAGAGGGACAATCAATAGAGGTTATGTGGGTACTGTAGAAACCTAAGGCATACGAAGGCAGCATGTTCTATTTTGAGAGGTACATTGGGGCCTCAACGTTGCTTGCTTTCATTTTTAAGGTAAAAAAATTGTAATTTTTTTAACTTGCATTTCAACTGTATTTGTCATAATCTACTAATTTGATAAAGATGCCTTTCAAAAATTACATGTTTCATATCAAATATTGAATATATCGAAATTTATTAGATTTTAACAAATACAAATATGAGTTGTAATAGAAATACACAAAAAATTTCGTTTATTCATTGATGTTAATCATTTTTACATTGCAATAAGTAAACAAAAAAAATTATCGGCGTCTTCGAGCCGAATGTGTACCGTAGGGTGGTGGTTGACGGGTACGAGCAAGATTTCTTTGCACAACTAGTGCTACCAGTTCATCCACTTGATCATCACCATCGCCTTCGTCTTCTTCATCTTCACCTCCACCCTCGTGTTCATACTCGTCTCCATCGTGGTCTTCTTTTTCATCTTCATCTTTATTTCCACTCTCGACTTCATTTTCATCTTCGTCTTTGTATCCATCATCTTTCTTCGTGCTTGAGTGTGGTGTCATCCTAGCCTCCTATCATGTGTCTTTCGCTCCATAATAAGATGGTTACGCCAATGATCTACCTCGATAAAATAATGATGCAATGGGTGTTTGTGATACTATCGGTGTGTAACGGTACGATGTTGCAAAATCTAGATACGTCGGTATTGACCTGGGCATCGACATTACCATCGATGACTGGATCAGTAATGGTACATGCGTCGGCATTTGGATCAACATTTGTGTCGATATTTGGATCGGTATTTACATCGACATCAACGTTGGCATAGGGGTGTAGAATGCGGGGGACATCGGTGTCCCGAAATATGTACATATAAGAAGGGTAGAAGCAGGGATGTGCGGTGGTGCCCAGTGTGGTAGTTGTAAATCAAACACGAAGTTAATGAAATTAACAAAAATAAGTGGAGTGACTTGACCAAGATGTGGCATAGACATAGACAACATTTGTTTAGCCAGAGCCAATGACGAACTTGTCGCGCGACCACGTCTGAACCTACGTTGCCGTGGCGGTCGTCATGGCCTCTTTTGACGAAGTTGTCTACTCCTCACCTCAATCGATAGTAGATATGGCTTCCCGGTGAGTTGAACCACGGCAAGTACTCTAAATAAGTCGTCCTGTCTGATAAGAAAAATGGTTCGCAAATAGGTAATAATTCCATCTTACGATCCCAAGCTTCGATGTACTCCTTGTGAATGTCTTGCCAATTCTTTTTGTTCTTCCCCACAAGTCCACCTTGTGCAGTGCTTCTATGTTTCGCGGTGGCGACGAAATTTGTTACCTCCACTCGAACTGCGACATCACTCGATCCTATTCGTGCATTTCCATCGTCGCATACACTATCAATGACACCTTCGCATCCCACATACTCCAATTGGCCAAAAATTCTTGCGGGACGCATTCTATGATATCCAGCTCAGCGTATGACATTCATTCAAACTGTAGTGCACAATTGTAAAATCCATAATGTACGAGATTTTATTTTACAAATCATTGTGTAATTATGATAGGTTGGAAAGAATAAGTAACTAACATTGACTTCCGAGCGTTGATTTAACAACAGCTTGATATCTTTAAGCTAATCGGGTAATCTCACATAGCTTGGCTCATGGTTCCACCCATTCAAGTGATTTGTTAATTCAAACATATAATAAATAAACTGCATTTATTATATACAAACAACATATTTATTAAGAAATAATTTTTACCTTGTCACCAATGGGAACATGTATGAGTCAGTAACTTAGGGACATAGAAATGGTAGTCACCACCAAGTCCACGACTGTAGCAGGAGTAGACAACCATCAATTGACATCTTATCCGATTCCATCTTCTATAACAATTCCTGGTACAATGCGACCAACACGGTTGATCCCAACTCAATCGTTCGTTTTCTTTGAAGTCGATTAGGTGTAGTAGCCACCTTATGTGTACCAAATTTTAAGATTTATCGGGCATTAGAATGTCCCCAATTAGCTTGAGGATAAACGCTCGATCGTATTGTTCTTTGACGATGTTGAGCGCGTCCTTAGGAAGTTCTTTGAAATTCGTTTCCAGCCACTTAATATGTATCCGACCACGTTAAACCTATTCGACATCTTCCCAAAAATGACTCAAAAAGGTCCTCTTTATCGAGAACGACCGTTGACTCTATGACGACTGGCCCATCCACTGGTAAATCGAGTTGTAAAGCTACGTCCTTGAGTGTGATTGTACACTTGCCGCATGGAAGATAGAAAGTGTGTGTCTCAGACCTTCATCTTTCCACCAACATGCTAGTAAGTGTAGAATCGAGTTTGTGGCCCCCGAGCATACGAGATGCATGCAAGAATCCCATGTTTTGTAAGTAACCACGAATTTCGGTGATTGGGCCCTTTGACAAATTATATATGAACCCCTCCAAAACACGATCATTCACCTATTTATATCAACAAAAAAATTTAATTTAAAATATTTTAAAAAATAAAAACTTTAAATGTTCGCCTTACCATTTTCGTTGGAACAATGAAAATGAGCTTATCATTGAAACGAATCAGAAAGGTTGTCATTTGTGAAAATTCAATTGAAACAAATAAAATATGAAATAATTAAAAAATGATATTTGAAATGAGCATATCAGAAAATTTAAAACAGAACTTGAGAGAATTGAGAGAATTAAGAGAGCTGAGAGTTTAGAAAGAATTGAAAAGGTAGGATTTGAGTGAAAAAAATTAAAATGACATGGTATTTATAGAAAAAAAATTGTTCGTTGGGCCATTTAAATTTTTTTACCTTTGATAGCCAATGTTCAAAAAGCCGTTGGAGGAAAACGTGCTCCGTTGGACGAACTTTCCCTTTCTCTCTTCAAAAACAACATATTTTCCTAGATTAAAAAAAATGGCCTAAAAGGCCAAAAAAAACATATATAGTTAATTTAGCCAGATTATTTATGATAATAGTATGTTTTCAATAGTAAACTTAGATGTCGTCAATGTGTCAAGTGGCACTTATCCTAAAAACCACTCAATCATAATGGGAAAAAAAATGATTTTTAAAGTAGTTCTGCCTCAGGCAACACAAAAAATCATTTGTATTTTTCTTTAAATATTGTATAATACTGAAGAAATAAAAAAATTAATTTTAAAACTGGTGTCTCCTGATACATTGTCGGCATTATGTTTTTTACTATACCGGCACACACCTCTACATCCTTACACCTTATGCCAATTTTTTTAAAAATTTTAAACCAGTGTCGTCAACCTATTAGGTGACACCACTTAAAAACATAATTTTTTTTTGTATTTATTCACTATTTAATTTAGATTTTTCAGAAACACAAAAAATACAATATTTGACATTGGTTGTAACAGCCCATTTTTGGTCAAATTGGAACAGTGGTTTCGGGACCACAAATCTGAGGTCAAAATAATTATTTTATTATTATTTTAATGCTTACAACATGATCATGTGTGAAAGTTTCGTTCAGATATTTTATCGTTTAATTAGTCAATTTGATAAAATGGATTAAATCGCGTAAAGGGTAAAAGTGGAGTTCCATTAGCTAAAGGTATCCAATAGCTATGGAATCTTAATTTAGAGATCCTATGTTGTAATTTGACCATTTGACACATGAGTGGACATATTTGGACATTAAATGAATGTTTTAAATAGTTTTTCATTAAGGGTATAATTGTAATTTGGTAAATAACATAAAATAAATAAAAGAAAATGAAACCATCATCTAATATCATCATCTTCAATCGATTCTAAAAGAAAGAAAGCTATTATTTTAGGTTTTTCATTTGGCCATGGTTCAAAGGCACATTTAAGTATGTATTTTGTCCCGTTTTTAATGATTTCTATGTTTTTGAGATCGTTGCAGCAAGTACTAGCTAGCCTAGGGACTAATTTGCAAAGTTGTTAAAGATTTTGAATGTTTCCATTGATGAATATGTATGAGTTTTGATGATTGATGATGGATTTTGAATGGTTGTTGATAGTTAAACAAGCTTTGTAAAGTGATTTTGAGTAAAAATGCAAAATAAGGATTATATTGAGAAATGTGTAAATTGTGTGGTAGAATGTGGAATAAATGAAAAAATGGACTGCTAGGGGTATAATGGTAATTCGGATAGCATGGGTTAGTCTTGAATTTCATGAATTTGTGATTTTGTGTAATAAGGTCTAAATTGTAAAAATGTGAAAGTTTAGGGGGCTAATGTGTAAAATGGCTTAAATGCATATTTTGGATTGAATTGAATAAATAGAGGAATAAATAAGTTACTTTTAATTACTTATAGATCAAGAAAAGAGTAGTTCGGACTTAGATCGGGGAAAAAGCAAAGTAATTGAATAGTCAGCCCGTTCTGTCATTCCATACACGAGGTAAGTTCGTATAATTGAACTTAAATGTGCATTTATTTAATTGATGGATGGAGTTGAGATTGTATGTATCCCATTAGTTAAATTTAGAGATCTTAAATTTGATGTACGGTTTAAATAAGACGAGTTGTTCAATAATATCATAGTTGGGCTATGGCAATCAGAAAATAAGACCATAACTGGGTTATGGCATGTGAATGTAAGACCCTAGGAGGGCCATGACAATATAAGTATAAGACCGTAGTTGGACTATGGTATCGAAAAATCGATGTACTCGTACTGTAAGCATATATAAGCCAAAGTGGTTTGGTAAGATAATTTGTGAAAAATAGATACATATCGATACAGGTATGTACAGAAAACTGTTCGAGTAACAAGTTAAAGAAGTTGAGAACTTATGAGTTAATATGTGATTAAACTTTATGTTAACACATTGTTTGATGCTTTAAATGCAATTTATGTTATCTGTTTTGAAATGCTAATAAATGATGAGATTATTTCATTTTTACTTACGAACTTACTAAGCTTCATAGCTTACTTTATTTACTTTTCCATATTTTATAGTCTTATGAAGCTAGCTCGAATTCGAGGATCGTCAGAGACTTCATCACACTATCGAACGTCTATATGGTACTTTTTAAGTTATGTATATATGGTATATGGCATGTATAGGCTTTGGTCATTTTGGTATGTTTGATGGAAATGTATTTTGGCTATTAGAGGTAGCTTATAAATGTTATGTAGTTTGTTGTAAATATGGCCATGTAATATGGTTGATGTTGGATTATGATATCCAAATGTTTATTATGGTATAAGGTATTTAGTTGGTTGAGACATGTTTGTTGTGGATTGGTTTTGGATGATGAATTAGATGAACTATGGTACATGATATATATATATATATATATATGTGAGTTATGACTAGTAAAGCAAGTTGAGTTGATAGGTATTTGAATAGGAAAATAACATTGAATTGAGTATTGAAATGGTTGAAATAGATATAGTATGAATTGTATATTGGTTGATGATTTTTTGTTGCATATTTGTGTTTTGAAATGGTACTATTTGAGTTATGTAGGTACATGCAAATTTGGGTGGTAAATTGTCTTGGTAAATAGCCTATTTTTATCCACACGGGCAGAGACACGGGCGTGTGTCTCAGCCGTGTGTGACACATGGTCATGTTACACTGCCGTGTGTCCCCTAGTGTTGAAATTGAAATGAAGTCAATATGTTCCACACGGTCTCACACACAGGCGTGTGATCGGCCGTGTGGCACAAGTCAGTATACCGCCTAATTTGCACACGGCCTACCACACGAGAGTGTGACTTGGCCGTGTTGCATAAGTCAGTATACCTTACAGGTTTTGCACGGCCTAGCACATGGCCTGGCACACAAGCGTGTGTGGCCAATTCGAAGGGCACACGAGCTAGACACACGGGCGTGTGGTTGGACGTGTGACCCAAGTCAGTAAGCTCTCTTGTTTGGACAAAGGGTTGGACAAGGGCTAAGACACGACCATGTGCTTCCATTTCGAATGTTCACACAGTGGTGGCTGTGTGAGACACACGGCTTGGCCACACGGGCGTGTGTAAGTTTGTGAATGTTTCTTAAGTTATTGGTTTAGTCCTGAACCACTCCTAAAGTATGTTTAGGGCCTCGTAGGCTTGTAATAGGGACATATTGATTGGGATTGAATGATGATTGTTTGTGGTGATTAAATGTATGAGAAAAGTATGTTTAAATGTGTTGTGAGTTCGGTAATTGTCGGTAACCCTATTCTGGCTTTGAATACGGGTGATAGGTGTTACATTTATTGGTATCAGAGTTACAGTTTTGTCGATTCTAGGACTAACATAGCGTGTCGTCTAGCTATACATGTCATATATAATTTGTGATAGTGTGATGATTCCTAACATTATAAACTATGTTTTTGTATAGTAATGGATCCTGAACGAGCTGTAGTAGATGATATTGAGAGTAATATGCCAGCACCCGCTCAAGGGATAGCGCCTTCTGAATCTAGACCCGTGTCAAGTAGTCACGGAGGTGAGGCTAAAGAAGCCTTTTTCCAAATGATGAATGAGTGGTTCACTCAAAATGTCCGAACAAATTCAGCTGCTCAACAACCTCCACCCCCGCCAATTCCTTAACCAATCCCCATAGTTCCTCAAGTTATTGGTCCTATACGCTTGAACAAGCCATTAGTTGATAAAATTCGTAAGCGTGGGGCTGAAGAGTTCAGGGCTACAATTGACGATGATCCTGAGAGAGCTGAATTCTGGCTTGAAAATACAATCAGAGTATTTGATGAGTTTTCGTGTACACCTGAAGAATGCATTAAATGTGTTGTATCCTTGTTGAGAGGCACTATGTATCAATAGTGGAATACTTTGACATCAGTGGTATCGAAAGAACGAGTTACATAGGATTTCTTTCAATCTGAGTTCAGAAAGAAATATATCAACCAAAGGTTCATTGATCAGAAACGCAAAGAGTTTCTAGAATTAAAACAAGGTCGTATGTCCGTGACAGAATATGAATGAGAATTTGTGAGGCTCAGTAAATATGCCCGAGAATGTGTTTCAACGGAAGCAATTATGTTCAAAAGATCTGAAGATAGATTGATCGAAGATATCAGATTGCTAGTCGAAATTCTAGAGTTGAAAGAGTTTGTGGTACTTGTCGGTCGTGCTTGCAAAGAAAAAAAAAAGGCTGATTTTGAAGCTAGAGATTCTTAAAAGAGATTGATAAATAAACCTTATCACTCTTTATCTAAGAAATCACAAGATGTTTTTAGTCTATCAAATACATCAGAGGAGTACTCTAATAGAGGTCATGGGAAGCAATTTACGAGTTCAAAAACTTCAGCTATGTCAATGGCAAGTGTGGGTAATGCTAGACCGAATAAACCTGAATGTGGACAATATGGAAAACGACATTTTGGAGAGTGTAGAATGAATGACAAAGCCTGCTTTAGATTTGCTTCACATGAACATTACATTCAAGATTGTCCTGAGTTAGATGAGAGAGATAAATCTCAGAATGTAAGATCAAACAACATGACTGTGAGAGGGAGACCATCCCGTAATGTTGGAAATATGAGTGTAGTAGAGGTGCAACATGAGATACTGCTGTGAGATCCGAGGCTAGAGCACGTGCCAGAACCTATGCTATACGCGCTCGCGAAGAAGTGTCATCTCCAGATGTTATTACCGGCACATTCTCTCTTTATGACACTGATGTAGTTGCATTCATAGACCCCGGATCAACTTATTCATATATATGTGTGAATTTAGTGTTTAGTAAGAATTTACTTGTTGATTCTACTGAGTTTGTTATAAAAGTGTCGAACCCCTTAGGCAAATATGTCTTAGTTGACAAAGTTAGCAAGAATTGTCTGTTAATGACTCGCGGTTACTGTTTTCTAGCCAATTTGATGTTGTTGCCATTTGACGAATTCGATGTAATTCTAGGTATGAATTGGTTGACATTACATGATGCTATAGTAAATTGTAGACGAAAGACAATTGAGTTGAAATGTCAGAATAATGAAACTCTCAGGATCGAATCAAATGACCTGAGTGGTTTACCAGTTGTAATTTCCTCAATTGTAATTTCCTCAATGTTAGCTCAAAAATATGTGAAAAAGGGATGTGACGCATATCTTACATATGTGCTTGATGCAAAAGTGTTAGAATCAAAGATTGAATCAGTACCAGTTGTTTGTGAGTATTCAGATGTGTTCCTAGAAGAGTTATCAGGTTTGCCACCGATAAGAGAGGTTGAGTTTGCTATTAATTTAGTACCGAGAACTTCACCTATATCTATAGCTCCGTATAGAATGGCTCCGACAGAGTTGAAAGAATTGAAAGCTCTGTTGCAAGAATTAACAGATAGAGGTTTTGGACGATCGAGTTTTTTGCCCTGGGGTGCGCCAGTATTGTTTGTTAAGAAAAAAGATGGGTCAATGAGAATGTGTATTGACTATCGTCAGCTTAACAAGGTTATGATAAAGAATAAATATCCGTTGCCGAGAATAGATGATTTGTTTGATCAGTTGAAAGGTGCAACAATGTTTTCAAAGATTGATTTGAGATCTGGCTATTATTAATTGCGAGTTAAAGACTCAGATGTGCCCAAAACTGCGTTCAGAACGAGGTACAAACATTATGAATTCCTTATTATGCCTTTTGGATTAACTAATGCTCCTGCCATTTTTATGGATCTTATGAATCAGATATTTAGATCGTATTTAGACAGATTCGTTATTGTGTTCATTGATGACATTCTGATCTATTCACGAGATGAGTCTAAGCATGCCGAGCATATGAAGATTGTGTTGCAAACCTTGAGAGATAAGTAACTATATGCTAAATTCAATAAGTGTGAGTTTTGGCTCTAGGAAGTTGGATTTTTAGGACATATTGTTTCGACAGATGGCATTCGAGTTGATCCGAGCAAGATTTTTGCAGTTATTGACTAGAAACCACCTAGAAATGTATCCGAGGTCAAACGTTTTCTGGGATTGGCTGGTTACTATTGACGTTTTGTAAAAGGATTCTCGATGATCGCTACATCGATGACCAGACTGCTACAGAAAGATGTCAAGTTTGAATGGTTCGAGAAATGTCAACAAAACTTCGATCAATTGAAAGCATTGTTAACAGAGGCACCAGTATTTGTTCAACCTAAGTCGAGTAAAGAATTTGTGATTTACAGCGACGCGTCATTGAACGGTTTGGGTTGCGTATTGATGCAAGAGGGAAAAGTGATAGCTTATGCTTCTAGATAGTTGAAACCGCATGAAAAAAACTATCCGACGCATGATTTAGAGTTGGCCGCTATAGTTTTTGCATTAAAAATTTGGCGTCATCATTTGTACGGTGGAAAATGCCACATCTTTACTGATCATAAAAGCTTAAAGTATATTATGACTCAGAAAGATTTGAATTTGTGACAACAGAGATGGCTCGAGTTATTGAAAGATTATGAGTTAGTGATTGATTATCACCTAAGGAAAGTGAATATAGTCACGGATGCTTTGAGTAAAAAATCGTTGTTTTCCTTAAGAGCAATGAATACTCAGTTGACAATATCTGATAATGGTTCGATTTTAGCTGAGTTAAAAGCTAGACCAGTATTTTTACAGTAAATTTGTGAAGCTCAGAAATGTGATAATGATTTGCAAGCTAAAAGAGTACAATGCGAGTCAACTAGTGATTCAGAGTACCAAATCGGATCCGATGATTGTTTGATGTTTCGAGATAGAATTTATGTACCGAAAAATCCAGAGTTGATTCAGAAAATTTTACACGAGGCACATAGTGGTTGTTTATCCGTTCATCCTAGAAGTACTAAAATGTACAATGATTTAAAACAGCTGTATTGGTGGTCGGGTATGAAACAAGACATTTCTGAATTTGTAGCGAAATGTTTAGTGTGTCAGCAAGTTACATCAAGTGCCATCGGGTTTGCTTCAGTTTGTGATGATACCAGAGTGGAAATAGGACAGAGTTACGATGGATTTCGTATCGAGATTGCGTTTGTCTTCGAAAAAGAAATATGCTATTTGGGTTGTTGTAGATCGATTAACGAAATCAGCACATTTCATTTCGGTACGTACTGATTATTCACTAGATAGATTAGCTAAATTGTACATTGCTGAAATTGTTAGATTGCACGGGGTGCCAGTTGCGATTATTTCGGATAGAGATCTGAGGTTTACATCGTGATTTTAGAAGAAATTGCAAGAAGCTTTAGGCACGAAGTTGAATTTTAGTACAGCTTTTCATCAGCAAATTGACGGACAGTCTGAACGAGTAATTTAGATCCTTGAAGATATGCTCAGATGTTGTGTATTAGAATTTGAAGGCAATTAGGAGAAATATTTGTCGTTGGTTGAATTTGCATATAATAACAGTTTTCAATCAAGTATAAAGATGGCACCGTACGAAGCATTGTATGGTTATAAATGCCGAACTCTATTGTACTGGACCGAGCTTAACGAGAAACATATTCACGGGGTTGATTTGATTAGAGAAACCGAAAAGAAAGTGAAAGTAATTCGTGACTGTTTGAAAGCAGCTTCAGATCGTCAAAAATCGTACGCGAATTTGAAACAAAAAGATATAGAATTTCAAATAGGTGACAAAGTATTTTTGAAAGTATCTCCGTGGAAGAAAATACTTCGTTTTGGTCGTAAAGGCAAATTGAGTCCGAGATTCATCAGGCCGTATGAGATCATCAAAAGAATAGGTCCAGTGGCATATCAACTAGCTTTACCGATTGAGTTAGAGAAAATTCACAATGTTTTTCATGTGTCGATGTTGCTTCGATATCGACTGGATCCTTCACATGTGATTTCTCCATCAGAGATTGAGATTCAGCCTGATATGACGTACAATGAAGAACCAATCAGAATTTTGGCTCGAGTGATCAAAGAGTTGAGAAATAAACGCATAGCTTTAGTGAAAGTCTTGTGGCAATGTCACAGAGTTGAAGAAGCTACGTGGGAGCCCGAGGAAGCTATGAGAAAACAGTACCCTAACCTATTCACTGATAAGATTTTCAGGGACAAAAATCCCTAAGGGGGGAGAGTTGTAACAGCCCGTTTTTGGTCAAACCACAAATTCGAGATCAAAATAATTATTTTATTATTATTTTAATGCTTACAACATGATTGAATAATTGTGTGAAAGTTTCATTCAGAAATTTTATCGTTTAATTAGTCAATTTGATAAAAAGGATTAAATCACGTAAAGTGTAAAAGTGGAGTTCCATTATCTAAAGGTATCTAATAGTTATGGAATCTTAATTTAAAGATCCTATGTTGTAATTTGACCATTTGACACATGAGTGGACATATTTGGACATTAAATAAATGTTTTAAATAGTTTTTCATTAAGGGTATAATTGTAATTTGGTAAATAACATAAAATAAAAAAAAGAAAATGAAACCATCATCTAATATCATCATCTTTAACCGATTCTAAAAGAAAGAAAGCTATTCTTTTAGCTTTTTTATTTGACCATGGTTCAAAAGCTGATTTAGGTATGTATTTTGTCCAGTTTTAATGATTTCTATGTTTTTGAGATCGTTGTCGCTAGTACTAGCTAGCCCAGGGACTAAATTGCAAAGCTATTAAAGATTTTGAATGTTGCCATTGATGAATATGTATGATTTTTGATGATTGATGATGGATTTTGAATGGTTGTTGATAGTTAAACAAGTCTTGTAAAGTGATTTTGAGTAAAAATGCAAAATAGGGATTAAATTGAGAAATGTGTAAATTGTGTGGTAGAAATGTAGAATAAATGAAAAATATGAACTTCTATAGGTATAATGGTAATTCGGATAGCATGGGTTAGTCTTGAATTTCATGAATTTGTGATTTTGTGTAATAAGGACTAAATTGTAAAAATGTGAAAGTTTAGGGGGCTAATGTGTAAAATAACTTAAATGCATATTTTGGATTAAATTGAATAAATAGAGGAATAAATAAGTTAATTTTGATTACTTATAGATCAAGAAAAGAGTAGCTCGGACTTAGATCGGGGAAAAAGCAAAGTAATTGAATAGTTAGTCCATTCCATCATTCCGTACACGAGGTAAGTTCGTATAATTGAACTTAAATGTGCATTTATTTAATTGATGGATGGAGTTGAGATTGTATGTATCCCATTAGTTAAATTTAGAGATCTTAAATTTGATGTACGATTTAAATAAGATGAGTTGTTCAATAATATCATAGTTGGGCTATGGCAATCAGAAAATAAGACCATAACTGGGTTATGGCATGTGAATGTAAGACCCTAGGAGGGCCATGACAATATAAGTATAAGACCGTAGTTGGACTATGGTATCGAAAAATCGATGTACTCGTACTGTAAGCATATATAAGCCAAAGTGGTTTGGTAAGATAATTTGTGAAAAATAGATACATATCGATACAGGTATGTACAGAAAACTGTTCGAGTAACAAGTTAAAGAAGTTGAGAACTTATGAGTTAATATGTGATTAAACTTTATATTAACACATTGTTTGATGCTTTAAATGCAATTTATGGTATCTATTTTGAAATGCTAATGAATGATGAGATTATTTCATTTTTACTTACAAACTTACGAACTTACTAAGCTTCATAGCTTACTTTATTTACTTTTCCATGTTTTATAGTCTTACGAAGCTAGCTCGAATTCGAGGATCGTCAGAGACTTCATCACACTATCGAACATCTATTTGGTACTTTTGAAGTTATGTATATATGGTTTATGGCATGTATAGGCTTTGATCATTTTGGTATGTTTGATGGAAATGTATTTTGGCCATTAGAGGCAGCTTATAGGTGTTATGTGGTTTGTTGTAATTTTGGCCATGTAATATGGTTGATGTTGAACTGTGATATCCAAATGTTTATTATGGTATAAGGTATTTAGTTGGTTAAGACATGTTTGTTATGGATTGTTTTTGGATGATAAATTAGATGAATTATGGTACATGATATATATATGTGAGTTTATGACTAGTAAAGCAAGTTGAGTTGATAGGTATTTGAATAGGAAAATAACATTGAATTGAGTATTGAAATGGTTGAAATACATATAGTATGAATTGTATATTGGTTGATGATTTTTGGTTGCATATTTGTGTTTTGAAATGGTACCATTTGAGTTATGCAGGTACATGCAAATTTGGGTGGTAAATTGTCTTGGTAAATAGCCTATTTTTGTCCACATGTGCAGAGACACGGGCGTGTGCCTCAGCCGTGTGTGACACATGGTCATGTTACACGGCCGTGTGTCCCCTGGTGTTGAAATTGAAATGATGTCAGTATGCTCCACACGGTGTAACGCCCTTTACCCGTATTCTACGCCGGAATCGGGTATGAGGCATTACCATACTCAACTTGCACTATTATAGATCTTTGGGCTATCAAACTCATTTCAAATTAAAACTTTTCCATTCATATGTCTATCATCCTTATAATGGAACTACTAGGCCCTAAACATGCTTTTAAAAGGTTTCGAAGATAATTTGGAAACTTTTACGCACTTAAGAAAATTTTACCTAAACAGGGGCCACACGCCCGTGGGGGAGATGACATGCCCGTGTATCATCTCACACGCCCGTGTTCGACACCCGTGGTTGACACTGACTAATTTCGCACGGCCTCGACACGCCCGTGCTCCTGGACTGTGTGCCAAATCTTGGCATTCTGTCTTATCCACAAGTCCGTGTGCTCTAGCCGTGTGACGATTTAAATTCCAAGTGCAAGGTGCAGACTTCACACGGCCTGGGTATACGCCCATGTGCTAGCCGTGCCTCCCACACGGTCTAGACACACGCCCGTGTGTCTGCCCATGTGGACAATTAGTAGGCTATCTACCAAGCCCTTTGCACCCCTCTAGCTCACACCACATAAATCCATTCAGCATACTCATAAACAACTCATAATTGTGATATGAACTTTCATGAATAACTTCATATTTTCATAAATGATAAAGTGAGCCATCAACCATGGCATTATACAAAATGGATATCTTAATAAGGGGGCCAACATATTTTGGCCAAAATAATAAAATAATCTAACTAGTTTAGCCCCTATACATGCCATATACAAAATCACTAAGTCTAGATATACCGAAGTGAGCTGATAGTGTGGGTGATCTTCTGGTTATCCACGTATCCCGGCTCGGCTCTTAAACTCTATATAACAAGGGAAAAGAAAAGGAGAGTAAGCTTTAAGCTTAGTAAGTTTACATGTAAACAATATAACATTATAGTATGTGCTAAACAACTATATAGCATCATATATTGAGCAAGAAACACAACACATCCATAACCATGCTTACTTATTCCAATCAATTCCATATTCCAACCATATCACAAGCTTAATGCATACATTCATCAGTAGGCTTTCCTGCACTTCACGCCACAACGTCATATAATACAACACATCACAATCTCATAATCAACTAATTATAATCAAAGTACTCGGTGGTTTCGCACTTAGCCCACCATCAGATTTATTTAGGATGGTATCGCACATAGCCCACCAAGGGGTTAGATATGGTGGTATCACACATAGCCCACCAAATGATAAATAGACGATGGTATCGCACATAGCCCATCATAATTTAAGTATTAAGATGGTATCGCACTTAGCCCACCATCAAGTATTGATATAACACACTTACATATCCATTCCATTCATTCATGCTAGAGTTATTCAATAACTACCACATTAAATTCACTTGAATCATACATGTTCTCAATTGTACTATACACTAGTTAGAAACAACAATGTATATATATATAAAATGCATTGTTTACATATAAACTTACTTCAGTGCAAAACGCGTCAACTAACGGTTTAATCTGTCACCTTGCCCTTTCCACGGTCAAGATTGATCCTGCATTCTTCTTGATCTATAACAATGAAATTCATTCATTTAGACCATTCTATGATCATAATGCATCAAAATCTACACTTGGGCAAAAATGACCATTTTGCCCTTGTACTATGGCAAAATTACGATTTTGCCCCTAGGCTCGTAAATTATTTTTCAACACATTTTCTCAATAAACAAGCCTGGCTGAACATTTATTTCTCTTACAACTACTCACCATTCCAACCATTTCATGCATTTATGACACAAAGTCACTCTTTGCATTTAAGTTCTATTTAGGTGTTTTCATGCTAACACCTTTCACAAAAGTTGTTTCTTATCTTCCTATCATTCATTTTCTTCCATAAAAACTCAGCTAATCACATATAATCTCTCATGGAAAGTCCTTAGACTTTCAACCATATTACAAATTAGTCCCCTCATTAGCTAGCTTAAGTTTTGGGGACTCCAAAAGTACAAAAACCATTAAGAAAAACCTCAAAATCACTTACTTGCTAGGGAATATGTTGGATGAAAGTTTTGAGCTTCAAAACCCCTATTTTTCTTCAATTTTCGGTGGATGAAGGTGGAGGAATAGTGAAAGTATGATAACATCTTTATTCATCTTATTTTATTCATTTTTATCACCTAATATCCACCAAATTTGACCAACATTAAAATCTTATCTCCCTAGCTCTTATATGGCTGGCCATCACTAGATAAATGGCTTAATTGCACTTTAAAAACCTTCAAATTACATTCTATACCTATTAGGTACCTCTACCTTATAAAATAGAACTTTAGCACTTTATGCGATTTAGTCCTTTCTCAAAATTAAGCATGTTATCACTCAAATTAAAGCACCAAAAAATTTCATGCATCCATATAATTATACTACAACACATAAAAAAACGTCAAAATAATTTTCTTCGACCTCAATTTTGTAACATCCCGAAATAAGGCCTAAACGGAACAGTGGTTTCGAGACCACAAATCCGATGTTGAGAAATTTATTTTATTTATATTTTTATGGTCTAAAATTTCACGGAATGATTTCGTGAAAATCTCATTTGAAAATTTTGACGTTTGGGTACTCAATTTAGTCAAAAGGACTAAATTGTAAAAAGTGCAAAAGTTGAGTTCTACATGTTAGAGGTGTCCAATTGTTATGAAGTTTTAAATTGGAGGTCCTTAAATGATAATTAGACCATTGGTTAAGTTGGTGAACAAAAATGGACATGGATGGGTATGTTTCAAAAGATTTTTTTAAGGGGCATTTTGGTAATTTAGTGAATTAAATGAATTAAAAAACGAAATTTAAATGCCAAATATGTCCATCTTCTTCTTTAGGACGAAATTACAAGGGTTCTCCATAGCTAGGGTTTGTTTCAAGCTTCCAAACTCCATAGTAAGTGATTCCAAGCCCCGTTTTTAATGTTCTTTACGTTTTTGGAGACTCGGTAACTTGATTTAGCTTATTCTAGCAATAATTTAACCTAGGGTTCATATTTGGAAAAATATTCATAGGTGAAATGTGTTTATTTTGATGTTTTATGATAGAATATGAAGGCTTAAATAATGTTAAACAACTTTTACTAAGCGATTTTACGTGAAAACGAGTAAAACGACATAATCGGTAAAAATACCTAATGTTCATAAGTACATGTTAGAGTGAGAATTTGATGTTGCCATAGAAGAGAAAAATGATCAGCATGTTATAAAACATAAGAATAAGGGTTGAAGTTTAATTTTCGAGTATTGGGGCAAAAGTGTAATTATGCAAAAGTTTAGGGGAAAAATTGTAATTTTGCCAAAGTTTGAGTTAGAGTTAAATAAGTGAAATGTGATGTTTTAGACCCCAAAAAACGAGATTTGGACCTAGAACTAGAGGAAAATCAAAAAATCGGGAAAGTTGGTAAAATGACTGTTTCGGCATTTGAGGTAAGTTTGTGTGTTAATAATAATGCAATACCATGCTTGAATTGTGACTCTATATTGATATGGCATAAATTGTATGATTTAATATGTTTAGGAGAAGTTGATGGATGGTATGTATGGTATGGTAAATGTGATGTTTGTTGTGTCATGTGAAATTGAATGGCAAATTAATGTTACAAGAATTGAATGTTAAATTAATATTACATGGGTTGTATGAGTTGCTACACGGTTGTACGTGATTTCAACAAGAAAGTTTATATGTAAATAATGCATTTATTTTACTTGTACAATAATTATTTTGCTAGATATTATGGAAATCATTGGGTGATAACTAAAATACGAAAATGAATGGAATGGGAAATTCTCGATTGAACCTTCAAAAAATCGAGAGATACGGACAATATGTAGCTAGGTCACACGAGTGATAAGGGACCTTCACCCTGTGTACAAGAAAGCTACTAGATGGAAAATTTTGATATGTAGCTAGGCCACATGGATGATAAGGGACTTTCACCATGTGTGCAAGAAAGCTATGGGATAATAATTTCATATGTAACTAGGTCACATGTGTAATACTGTGTGTATACCATGTGTACAAGAAAGTTTCGGGTTATGAGTAGATAGGTCACATGAGTGGTTCCTAGTTGTTGGACACCATGTAGATAAGAAAGCTACGAGATGGAATGGCTAGGTCACATGGGTGATAAGGGACCTTCACCATGTGTACAAGAAAGCTGAATTATGTGTAGGTGGAGCTATGTGCTAAGACCATCGAGTATAGGGCGTTTTCCGAAGGGGTTCAACGAGATAATTTACTAATGATGATTGGTGCGATCATGTTATAAATAAGTGCAAGTGTGAATGTGACCAATTGAGAAATGTGGTAAATGTACGTATGAACAATATGTTCGATATGTAATCGAAAATTGGAAAGGTTGGTATAAGCAAGTGATGAACACAACTAAAGTGAAAGAGAGAGCAAAAATTTACAATAAAACTGTTTAGACAGCAGCAGTGACATGAGTTTGAAAACTCACTAAAAATAGTAGAGATTGAACTATAAGTTGTATGAGATATTGATTTAAAGCTGATTGAGTCTATTTTCATATAAAAGAAACATAACAAACAAATGATTCGTATATTTTGAGATATTTGAATTTCTGTGAGACTGGTTCAGAATGATTACGTGATTCCCTATTTTGCCTTGGAAAAATCATTAAAAATTGTACAAAAATAATTGTGGGATATAATTTATATGTATGAAATTCTGAATGAGTCTACTTTTAAATGAACTAAATAAGAAGGTCATATGAACTCTGTACGAGGAGAAAATTTATTCGTAGTGAAGAGAGATCAGAATAGTCGAACAGTAAAACAGGGGAATATTTAATGAATAAACTGTATTGATTGACTAAACCAAAAATTTTGGAAATTTTATGGTAAGAATATATGTGAGTCTAGTTTCATGTAAAATTAACGAATCTTAATTTGGAGTTCTGTAGCTCCAGATATAAATAATTTAATGACTATAACTCAAGAAAACAGCTTAACTGGAATTTGAATAAATAGGAAGAATATAAAAATAACATGATATCACATTGCTTATTAGTTTCATGCGAGCTTACTAAGCGTAAAGCTTACTCCCTCCTTTCCATTTCTTTTAGTTTTGTCAAGTCAGCTCAGGGTTGGAGATCGTCAGAGGCAGTATTACACTATCGGGCCATTATCCTTGGAGTATTGGCATGTGTATGTTAAATGTTTTCAAGTGAGTGGCATGTATAGGGACTTAGTTTTTTTTATGATGGATGTTGTTGTGATTAGCTAAATGTATTGGCTTATATTGATTTGTTGATTATAGCCATGAGATGTGGCTTATAATAATTTTGGCCTGAAAGCCTATTTTGTCCATGGCATGTGTTTGAAAAGTTTTAATTTTGGGCAAAATTTGGTAACCCGGTTTTGTATGATTGTGAATGTTTAAGTCCAGTAACGCCTCGAACCCTGTCCTGGAGTTGGACACCGGTGAGGGGTGTTACAGGTTTAGTGGTCTCGAAACCACTATTCCGACTAGCCCCAAAATCGGGCTGTTACACACGGTCTCACAAATGGACGTGTGATCGGCCGTGTGGCACAAGTCAGTATACCCCCTAATTTGCACACAGCCTAGCACACGGGCGTGTGACTTGTCCGTGTTGCATAAGTTAATATACCCTACAGGTTTGCACGTCCTAGCATACGGCCTGGCACACCGGCGTGTGTGGCCACTTCGAAGGGCATACAGGCTAGATACATGGGCGTGTGGTCAGCCGTATGACCTAAGTCAGTAAGCTCTCTTGTTTGGACATGGTCTGGGACACGACCATGTGCTTCCATTTCGAATGTTCACAAGGTCTGTGACACGGGCGTGTCTGGCGGCCGTGTGAGACACACGGGCGTGTCTGGCGGGCGTGTGTCCCCTGTTTTGAGAAAAATTTTCAAAGTTCGTGAAAGTTTCTTAAGTTATCGGTTTAGTCCCGAACCATTCCTAAAGCATGTTTAAGGCCTCGTAGGCTCGTAATAGGGACATATTGATTGAGATTGAATGATGATTGTTTGTGGTGATTAAATGTATGAGAAAAGTATGTTTAAATGTGTTGTAAGTCTGGTAATGCTCCGTAACCCTATTCCGGCGTTGAATATGGGTGAGGGGTGTTACACTGGTACTGCCTGACAATATGATGCCATTAAAAATTTTTTTTTTAATCTGAAATGAGTGTCTCATAATAGATTATTTTTTAAGCTAGTACAACTGCACACATTAACATAACAGTACAAAATATACTATTTATATAAAGTTGTGTTCAATTAATTTTGTTATGGGTTGTCTGTAGTTTTGAATTTTGGAAACTGTGGTTTTTCTTTTTTATTCAGAATTCTTTCACATGAGAGAATACTAAAATTGAAGTTCAATTTAGTTCAAATTCACATTGGGAAACCAAGTACATATTTTTCACCACTATTAAATTAACTATTATAAAATAAAGCATTTGATTTATTTATAATTTTATATCTATAGTATATATTTTAGATATGGGTAAACTACGTTATTAGTCACTGAACTATTAGTAAGATTCGTTTTGATCACTCAACCTTAAAAAATTACAAAATGGTCATTGAACTATTCAAAAAATTTCATTTAAGCCATTAGGCTATTAAGTTTTTTTTTAAAAGTGCAACTAGTGAGCTCCCATGGATGATTCAATGATCGATACGGTGGATCAATACCTATTGACAAACAGAAGAACATACCTTTAGGTTCAAGTAAATTTGATGATCAATGTCAAAGACTGAAGAAGAAAGTTGTTTGGATTTTAGTTCGCAGATTCTAACGTCCAAAGTTGTTTCATGAAATAAAATTAAACTGTAGTAAAGAAAGGGAATGAGAATTTTCAATTGCTGCAAGTGGTGCGAACAGAAAAGACCATACTGCAACAATTTTAACAGTCCAACCCAATAACTTAAATGAAAACTTTTGAATAGTTTAGTGACCATTTTATAACATTTTAAAGTTAAGTGACTAAAACAAAAACTTCATATAGTTTAATGACTAATGGTGTAGTTTACCTTTTAGATATTATTGTAATTAGTGGCGGGTCTCGTTAATTGGAGTATAATTAGAGTACCTCAATTGCGAAGGTGAGAATTAAGGTAATTACAAATAATTATACTAAAATATAATTACTCTATGGCTTTTCAAGCACAACTGTAAATTATTTAAGTTTTAAAAAAATATTTTTATACAATAAAATTTTAAATTTATGACATGAATTTTATTTTTTAAAATTTAATTATATGTTACTTTACTAATTTTTTCTAAATAATCTAAAAATTTTGTTGATGATAATTAATTTCTCATATATTTTCGTCTACTAAATATTTAATTAAATTACATAGTATCTATTATAAATTATTAAAACGAATTTTAACTAAATTACATAGTATTTGTTATAATTATTCATACTAATTTTAATTAAATTATATAGTATTTATTATTTATTAATACTTAGCCAAAGACAAACCGATGATGACAAGAAGTATATGGTTATTGGTATAGGGAGAACAATCCAACAAATATAGAATCAGGGGCAAATCCATAAAAAATTTTAGAGATTGATAATGAATTATAAAATTTTTGAGAGATCAAAGTGTAATTTGATCATGTATTAACTTATGTTTTCTTCATTTTTAAAGGACTAAATAAAAATATTTTAATTTTTGGAGATTGAAATGCAATTTTACTATATATTAATTTTTAATTCCATCATTTATAAAAGGACTAAAAGGCTATTTTTCAATTTTTTGAGGGGTAGGAGGCGCAAGGCTCTTGTAGTTCTATTTGACTCTATACGGAGTGTTAGAGTAATTAGATAAAGATAAAATTACATAAAATATTTATTTTTCTTGTTAATTTTATTAGCAATCGAACGGATATATTCTTATACTAAAATATTAGACAGGATAATAATTTTCATTAACTTTGGAAACATGGAGAAGAGTTGGTAGTTGATGAAAAAGAAAGGTTGTGTTGGTTGAAAAAAATCAAAAATGAAATAAAGTTAAGGACAATGAAATTGACTTATAATAATAATAATAATAATAAAAGAAAAATCGCGGTTGATGCGTAACGTTTGGTGTACTATTTTTTGTTATAGCTTAATCAACTTGAGGCTGCTTCAACATTTTTCTTTCTAGAAGAAAAACTCACGCGCACCCAATACAAATTTATTACATAAGATGTGAAACTTATTTCAACCCAATCCCAATGAACAGAATATTTTGGTCAAATCTAATATAAATTTAATCAAAGACTGAATGGTTTTGCAGCAAATTAGGAAGATCTGAAGATGTCAATGTCAGGTCATATACAAAGACCTTTCCAACAAAAAGAAATGTATTTACAAATGACAAAAGCCAGGTTGAAAGCATGTCCCAGCTCTGAAAGTGATGTTTTAATAGCTGTGCTTTCTTTGCTATATATATAGATATACCTCTATCACATCTTACGTGAATTCTTTGCTAGCTTTATAAGCTTATTTCTGGTGCTGCCATGGCACCTCCTCTTGCAGCATTACGTTTTGCCTCCGCTGTCTTTCCACTGCCACGGAAATACCTATAAACTCTCTGCCAAAACAAAAAACATGGGTAATTCGCGTGTGTTAGAAATCTCTAAATGCAGCAGCAAAGAGTGGAATGAACTCAAGATGTTTGATGATATGCCTGAATGACCCAGATGCTTAACAGTGACTCAACACAGAATAACCCAAATCCTACGAAGTAGAAGATCTGCGAATAAAAAGACAAAATGTTTTAATTATAATTATTTACCCTTTCATATCAAACAATTCAAGAGAAGAAATGATCCTTAATTTTACCCCTACTAAAGCATTGTCGCTCATAGTACGCAACGCACTCACGAATCCCCTGCACCACCCCATAACAGTACATTCAGTCATGATCAGGAGTAGGGAAAACTGGAAAACGAATTGCATCAGTTTTGGACCAAAAACTAAAAGAGATTTAACTATCAAATCCAACCAGTTATGCCAGTGTCAGACATGGATATGTGTCCGGAAACTTACGAGAAAGATAACCCATCATAAATTATAGGCGGAGCAACCGAAGCATAAATGCAGAAGCCGATATGTATCTGCAACCAGACAACAAAAATTGTATAAAATTGCTAGCTGTGGGAATCTGGCAAGGGTAAACCAGATGCATAAAACAATACATTACCACATAAAACATGAAAAACCATCCGAACTTAAACGCACTGTCTTTCCTGCAACATGATTATAAAGAAGGATAATTCATTAAACAGAATGAAGAACGTTGTTAAAAAAAATGATGGAAGAACAGGGTTTTAATTAGTACCTGCAAGCTCGATAAAGTGGACGATACCATAGTAAATAAGCTCCTGGTACGCCTATAATGAAATAGATGACAGCCAGGAACCATATCCGTACGCCTAAATGTATTGTTTTTAAGATTCAACCATCAGAATCTAAAGATAGTAATGAAAAAGAAGGAAAACCCAGAAGTAGCAACGGGATTTCTAATCCAACCTGACCCTTTGATGCTTGCTGTGGAAACAGCTATGACATTCCAGAAAAGGCATAGTATCAATCCTGCATGAAATTAACATTCATCATTCTATCTTGTTTGTAATAATAAAATCTTAGCTATCCATTTTGACAAGCAGCTTGCATACATACCTAAGAAGGTGGCGAAAGCTACATATAGCATTCGATGTAGATAATTAGGTATCTCATTTGCAATGTCATGGTGGATGATTGGGAAAAACGTTGGCCAATTTTTCACATCCAGAAACACTCCAGCTACAACCAAAACAAAATCAACCTTGTGACGGTCAATCATTATTTTATATATGTATTTTTAAAACCAAGAAGCATTGCGAATTTATGAATAAAAACATCAAACCTGCTAAAATGAACTTGAAGAAGCTTAAATACCCAGAAGGGAGAGATTAAATTTGCAAAGAGTAAGCAAATTTTAGTGGCAAATATTACCTCGTGCTAGAGCTTCTTCTTTCCTTTTAACTTCCTGATGAATGCATGTCCACGAAAGATGGTAATGAGTAAGAATTACGAACAAGGGCAATTCAATGATTCATCTACTGCTAAAGGCCATTGCGTAAGACATGAATATGGTGACTATGAATAGTATACGCTTTGACATTTCATTATATAATTAATAAACAGTGTTGTTGATGGGATTTTGAACGTTCGGAGAGACCGTGTGAAATATTGTCCACCAGGGTGACGGCTAACAGATCTCTTCCACAAGTTCGGGCGGGAATGTCTATGTTTGATTTTATCCTTAAGTTTTATCTCTCGAATTTGTTTCAAAATGACTCTGCTGGAGTTCAAGAAATGAGTGAAGTTGAACTCGTACTTTCACCTAACAATTACAGGACTAAGGAGGATACCATTTGTGGGTAAGATTGACATCTCGCACTGAGTGTACGGTGGAATCCATGGGAAGTTCAAATTCTGATTTGATAATAGTATAGGATTCAATTCATACTGTTCCATTTTAACGCATTAACATGATTTGGACTAATCTCTTACAAGTAATAACAGTAAGGAAAAAAAGTCAATTTAAAAGTAAAATGATGAAGTGATAGTACAAGGACTAAAAACATAATTTAGCCAAGTTTTTAACATGTTTGTAAAGATGTATTACCTCTTCCCTCCTTCTAAGTTCAGCTTCCTTGGCCTGGAGTTCTCTCTCTTTCTGCTTCAAATTCTACATTTCAAGCATCATAATACATATAGTCAGAAAAAAGCTGATGTGATGACTTGGACAACATCCAGAAAAGTGGGTTTGAAGTTACCGTGGGATTATCAAGATTGATCTCAATGACTGGATTGCGATCATAATTGTAGCTGACAGGTTCAGGAGGAAGAGCTGGAAGCCTTGAGTGCGAATATTGTGAAGGGTTCTGCATGTTTACCAATCACCCAAACTCATAAACTACGTACAGATTCTACATATGTGTACAGGATAAATTATAAATATAGAATGGATGAGAGATATGAAACTCACGGAAAAAGGATTAACTTGATCTTCTTCTTCGTCAAAAGGGTTCCTATCGCGGTAACCAGCCATGGATCCTTTTCTTGTTCTTGGGATGTGAAGACGACATTTTGTTTACCGAGGGAGAAGTGGTGTTATATAGAGAGAGAAGAATTTACAAAGTTTGTCTTTGTTGGGATGTACCATTGCGTTGAAGCCAAGGCGAAAAGGATTTTGAGAGACGAGAAGAGAAGGACGGCAACATAGTATGCAAACTATTCTTGTCTTAACTTTCGGATTCATCGAAGAAACTGTGTTTTATAGCTTGTTCAGTGTTTATATTGGAGACATCTAAGCACGTTATTTCATAGGAAGATAAATGCTTTATCTTCTTTCATCTAAATAAACAATACGCCTCCACACACAAATTTCGAATCCTAAATAACCAAATCTGGTTAGGATTATCTTTAAACTAAAAACGCCATAACATTGTTTTGGTCTCTCCGTGTTTTTTATTCTGCTTTCTCCACTTATATCACCGTTTGGGTAAATTTATCGATATTTTTTAAAATAAATTAATATATAAATATATTTACAAATATCAAATTAATAGTACTAAACAAATCTCAAATGTAAAACATTTATCAATTATTTAAATTACTCATTTACAAACTCAACAAATAAAAATCTATCATTCAAATAAATCCAAAATTAATAATAAAAATCCATAAAAAAATCCAAGGATTTAGCCTCTTTTTTTTTTGGAATTTTTTCTTAGATAATCTTTATTATATTTAAGTTTTTATTAGATTTTAAATGTGAAAATATTTAAAAATAAAAAAACTTTTATATTTTAAAAAGGAAGGAAGGCTTGGAAGGTTCTTCACAGTTTTTATTTTCCTGTTGGAAATCCAGTTTGAGCATATCCGCCCAAGTCCATTAACAAATCAGCCCAAATTTGGGACATTTGGAGGAGACCACCTGTCTCAACTAAAGCTTTTTATCTTCTTCTCTTTCACGACAAAACCATTTCCCTTAAGAAATATTGCCTCCATTTCAACGCCATCACCGCTGTCGGAGTCTCGATCGGTTACCGTCGCTTCGCTATCCCTAACTGCCCAACCTCTGCGGAACCGCAACAGGACCTCCTGAACGTGAGGGAGACTACCGCTGTCCAATAAAGATGAGGTTTTTCTCTCTGCCTTTTTTCGATTTAACTAAACGGGTTGTGGATGGTGAAGTTGAAGTGGCCGAATGGTTGCTGGAGGCTTGTGGGAGAGGATTTAAGTTTGGTTTAGGGGTTAGTTGGGAGTTGATAGTGGTGAAGATAGTGATGGAGGTGGGAGCCTTGGTTGTTTGGGGATGAAGTTGGGTTAGTGAGGTGCTAAGGGCGGTTTGGCGGGTTAAGGGTTTAGTCGGATGGTTTTGAATCTTGAGGGAAGCTGAAAAAGAATGTTTTTCTTGCTCTAAATTCATAAAAATGCAGCTAACCTCTTTTTGCTTGATTTTTGGATGCTGCTATATAGGAACTAGGAGAGAAGGAGCATGAGCTCCTCATAGAGCTGCGGTGGCATGGCTGTGCTGTGCTGTGCTGGCCTTGTGCGGAATGGTGCCGAGGAATGTACTTCACTTCTGTAGGCGGTTGTTGCCATTTCCTTGTGCAGGTAGCCAGCCTTTTGGAGGAGACCACCTGTCTCAACAGTTGTGTGAAATTTGGGATGTAATTGTAAACCTTGTGAAGTTTTGGGCTTTTATTGCAGATTTTCAATTTTTGATTTTTTTGTATTTTTGTTAAAAAAATATTTATAATGAAATACTTTATAAATAAAAAGAAGAAGAAATGAAATAAAATAAATAACTGAATGGGCCAAAAGTAAAATAAAAATTATCCAAATGTCCAATTAACTCAAAGTTATGTTAAATTAGTGAGGCTTGCACTTCAATTTTTTTTATTTACAAAATGTAACTCTAAATATCTCAATTTGAATGAACATTAATCTGAAATATTTAACAAGTTAGTGAATATTTGGACTCTTAAACTTGACAATTAAAATTAAGTTAAATTGTATTTATCACAAAATATTGATTTAGATTTGGATGAAATTTAATGTTTGCATATCTACACACCAATGGACTAATTACGTGCATGGATGAGCAAAAAACAAACAACTTTATAAAATAATTTAAAAGTACAGTTTTAATTGCAAGTGTACAATGTCAATTGTAATATTATAGTGTCCAACGGAACACTAAAGTATTCAAAAGGTTGAACCCAAAGGAGTCAGCTATTAAGTGATTTCTAAACTACAAACATGCAATTAAAAGAGTTTAGTTGACTAATCATTAAATAATTTTATTACGACAAGTAATAATTTTATTATGACAAGTCATACAAGGGGCTAATTGCACTAATTAACTTCCTAGAAATGTAAAAGACCTATATTGTAAATCTAGAAAGGTATGAATCTAACAAATACAATAACAAACAACGGTTGGTTAACCTTTGAATTAGCGATCTAAATCACTAATACTCCTAAATTGGTCTAATTTTATCTCTCGGTCTCAATTGTACCAAGTTTAACAAATTAGTTTAGTTTATCTCTCGACCTCACCGAACTAACTTAGGATTATCAAATTGGTACCCGAGAAGATCTCCTCTCGATCTCACTTATGTTAATTTTCCCTTAAGGGCGTCAATCCTAAGTTTTGAAGTCTACTTGATTTAGTCGAAATTTTACATTTAATCCCTAAACCCAAAGATCAACTTCACCATATTTTCATCAACCAACTACCTATGATTTAACTATTCATACTTATATCTACACACTGTCGAAACCATTTTTATTTTAAGGTGTCAGAAAAATGGGGATCAACTTTTAAAAATAGGGAGTCGCCACCGATCCTTTGTATTTAGGTGTGATCGGATCACCTATAAAAATATTTTGGTCTGCGAAATTAGAGAAAACGGGTTCGGGAGTCGGTTACGTGCGAGGAAGGGTTAGCACCCTCGCAACGCCCAAAATTGGTACCAAATTGATTAATTAGTGTCCTTGCGTCGAAAACTTGAAAATATTTAAGGTATAAAATTTTTAAAGAAAGTTAACTAAATCGGAATTGAATCTCAAGATTAACTCATTTCAAAGGGATAAAAGCATCATACCCAGCACGTTAGGATATAACACATTTATACTCTGACACCGAGATCATCTTTGATTTCCAAAACATATAAAAAGGGTATTTGGGTATTTAGTTGAACGAAAAATCGACACCCAGCACGTTAGGATGTAATTTTCCGTACTTCTAAACACACAAATATTGCCTTGTTTTTTCACATATGCAATCTTGAAATTGGTTCAATGTATGTTTTTAATGACAGAAAACATTCAGAAAGAATTTGAATATATTTAAAACTTGAAAATATTTAGGGTAAAGAATTTTGGAAGAAAGTTAATTAAATCGGAGTTGAATCTCAAGATTAACTCGTTTCAAAGGACAAAAGTATCATACCCAACACGTTAGGATATAACACATTTATACTCTGACACCGAGATCATCTTTGATCTTCAAAACATGTAAAAAGGGTATTTAGTTATTTAGTTGAACGAAAAATCGACACCCAGCACGTTAGGATGTAATTTTCCGTACTTCTAAACACACAAATATTGCCTCATTTTTCAAACATGCAATCTTAAAATTGGCTCAACATTTATTAAATCAGTTTGGAATAACAATGGGACTACTAATATCAATCAAGATGTTAAAGTTTAAATCACAATGAGGTAATGTAAATAAACAAAATTACAAACATTAAATAATATACATGAATAAAATATTATACTAATGAATGATCGCAATATGAAATTTGAAGGGAATGGATTTGAGTACATACAATGGCAAGCCAATTAATGCAAATAACATATAGCAAATTTTAAAACAAGATAAGCTAATGATTAAATGATATGTTTCAATCTAAATAATATACATGAAAATAAAAATTTAAAGTTAATAATTTATGCATGAAAATAATATATCAAGGTTATTAAGATATACAAAATATATATGTATATAATAAAATAGGGAATAAAAAGGAAATAAGTTAAATAAATAAATAGATTTAGAGAAAAATATACCTATACACATAAATAGGTAATATATATAGAATAATATGAAAACAATGATATATACATAGTATAAAAATAGTTTTAATATAAATTATAGGTATATATATAAAGAATATATATATATATATATATATATATAAGTTTAATGAAATAACATGGAAAAATAATATCTAGATCCATAGAAAATATGTAGTATATAGTATTAATTTTAAAAAGGATAATTAAAAAAACAGTAAACAAATAATCAAATAAAATAATTAATGGACTATATTGAAAACAAAACAAAATTGGAGTGCTAGAAGTAATAAATTAAAAAAGAAAACGAAAACGACTAAAATGAAATGCGCGCAAATGATTGGGGACTTAATTGGTAAATATTTCCGAAGATCAAAACACAGTGTTTAAATCGGACTAAATTGAAAAGGCGCACAAGTATTTGGGCAGAATTAAAAAATGAAAGAAATGAAAGGAAGCCTAATTAAATTTGAACGCAAAACAGAGGGATCGAGCGCGGAATTATACCATCATCATAAAACGCGCGGATCCTCAAAGGCATCGGGTCGGGTCAAATTGGGTCAGCCCATACAGTGTCGTTTTAAGGCTATTGTCATGAGCCTAAACGGCACCGTTTTGCTAACAGACTTAAAAGACAAAATTAAACAACCCAAAACCTACCTAAGCCCCTCTAATACAGAACCTTAAATCCCTTTTTCATTACTCTCAGCCGCCACAAAGGGAAATGGTCTACCCCTAAAATGCCTCGCAATCGGCGAACAGTGATACCCTGTTCTGCTTTGATGTGCGTTGTTTTGCCCTGCTCTCCGATTAAGATCTTCGGCTAGCCCCGATTGCGACGGATAAGACCAAGATCGAACCCTCTCAAGGTAAAAACATTTTTCTTTTCTTTGTATTTTCGAATAAAAAAGGATTCAAAGAAAAAAAAGGAGGAAATATTGACATGAAACAGATTCTTGAGATACGATAATCACCTCTTTTTTTTGATTTCTGATTTTGTATTTCTTTTCTGTTTATGTTTGTGTGTACATAAAAAATGGAATCCCCCCTCACTACAATGGTCTGTTTTCGGGCCTTTTAAAGCCGAAATGAAAACTAATGATAAAAATAAAAATAAAATGAAAATACAACTGTTTTTCTTCTTTGTTTTTCTCTGCTTTGCTGTCGTTTTTGCTGTTGTTCGTAGGTACGGAGGTGTGGACGTGGCGCGTACAGGGGCTACTGGTGAGGGCTCGCGCGTGGTGGCGTGCGGGGGACGTGGTAGCCCGAACGTCTTGCGGCGCTAGAGGGATCTAGAACCCTCTAGGGTTTCTGAAATGTTTAACAATTTTGGGCTTAGGGCCTTGTAACCTTGGGTTAAGTTTAGTATTGGGTTATGGGTTGTATCTTGGGCTAAATTTAGGTTTAAATTTGGACTGTTATTGGACTGCCGTTTTTTGTACTTGGTTTATTATTACATTTTTTTGGTTTTTTTTCTAATTTCTGTTTGCTCTTTAATGGGCCGGGCAAATTTGGGCTCCTACACACACATTAACAACATATAATCAATCACAAATGGCATTAACTTAATCACAAAGCAAGACAATAAAAACTTAAACTTTTTTTCAAAAACTTGGAGAAAACAACAATGGCAACAAAATAATTGAACAAAGACACCAAAGAAATGGGCTTTTCTATAAAACTAACCCCTAAAAATAATTAATTATTAAATGACATTTTTTAAAAAAAAATGAAAATAACTTAAAATCTACATTAAAAGTTAGTGGAGTCAAAGTATTTGACGCCACCAACATGCCACGTCAGCAATCGGGATAAAAAATTAATTTTTTTGTGGAGCCATATAGAATGGCACCACCTGTATAAATACTAGGTAAATACTATAATTTGGCGTCAGCAGATTCCAAAGCCTGCTGTCTATGTCCTATTTCTGATTTTTTTATTTGTTTTTCATTTTTTTTATTTGTTTGTCCATTTTCTCTTTTTTTTTCTTTATTTCCTTTTTCAATTTTTTTATTTGTTTTTCCTTTTTTCTCCTTTTTATTAGTTTTTTTATTATTTGTTTATAATATTTTAAATGTATATTTTAAATATTTTATAATATTATTTTTAAATTTAAATATTATTTTTAAATTTAAATATTACTTTTTAAAATTTTAAATATAATTTATTTAATATTATAAAATATTAAAAATGTATTATTTTTAAAGATATGATCATTCAAATATATTATTTATTTTATAATATTCTAAATGTATATTTTAAAAATTTTAAATATTATTTTTTAAAATTATAAATATATATTTTAAATTATTATTTTTAAAGATATTCAAATATTTTTTTAAAAAATTATATTTAAAATTTTAAAAGAAAATATTTTATTTAATGGAGCCAAATAATAATAAACAAATAATAAAAAAACTAATTAAAAACAGAAAAAGGAAAAAACAAATAAACAAAAACTGAAAAAGGAAATAAAGAAAAAACAAATAATAAAAAAAAGAAAAAGGACAAACAAATAAACAAAACAGAAAATGAAAAAAAAAATTCAGAAAAAGGACATAGACAAAAGGGCCATGGAGTCTGGTGGTGCCAAATTATTTGACTCCACCAGAAAAAGGTAAAGTTGCTTAAAGCCCTCCTATTATTTCAAAAATCATAATATTTCCCTATTATTTATACAGGTGGCGCCGTTCTATATGGCTCCATCAAAAAATTGACTTTTTTTATCCCGATTGCTGACGTGGCATATTGGTGGCGCCAAATTCTTTGGCTCAACCAACTTTTACTATAGATTTTAGGTTATTTTTGTATTTTTTCAAAAAAAATTATTTAAGTAATTAATTATTCTTTTGAGGTTAGTTTTATAAAAAAGCCAAAGAAATGATTTTTAACACGAAAAATGAAACAAAGCTGAATAATATTAAAACATGGATTAAAGTGTAACTACAAAAAAAATTGAAGTATTAAAAGGTAATTAAACCTAGTTACTGTAAACTTAACTAACTAACTAACTTAGCATTAAACTAGAAAAGAAAGAGTTTAAATCCTAAAAAGATGAGATAAACACTAAGCTCTAAGTTAAAACGACGTTTTAAACTCACCCTTTACATTTTTCTCTCATTGTATGAAAGCTTCACTTTATAATATTATGATCTTATTAAATTTTACTTTATACTATTTTTCCAATTAGTATTATAATTAGAATTTTATATGAATATTCAGTTTGTTATTATTGTTTAAATAATTTGCAACTCCAAAGCAATTAATTGTATTAAAAGTTTAATATTGATCAAAGATGATTAAACATGTAGTACCTTTTATCCGAGTTTGATATCTGACCTGAGTAAGAAGCGTTATATTCAAACATCAAAGTTAATTTCCAATTTGCACTCATAATTATGACATTTTTTTTTTGTTAAATCTGACATTTTAAAACATTCCCAAACTTAGCTAAACATTTAATCATCAAATTACTTTCTAACGTCATTCAACATAGCATATGCTCAACCATCATCATTCGAGTGCAAGTCATTACCGAAAGTTCAAAACGTTTAAGCCTAAACGTAGCTCAACTTCAAGTCACTAAGCAACTACTCAAAATACATTAGACCTAACTTTAGTTCTTATGTACATGCTATACTAAAAACCATAATTTAAACACAAAAGGTAGTCATACTCTTCAAGCTCCAAGGTGATGTGATGTGACCCGAAACGAACAAAATCCGAATCCAATCTTTTTAAGCCTAACCTTCAATCTATACGTAGAAAATAACAACACGTTAAGCAATTAAATTGCTTAGTAAGGGCCCGTTTGTTATCCCGTTTTTGATGAGCTTTTGCTCAAAAAAGCACTTTTGCTTAGAGAACAAACAACTTTTGTTTGATATTTCTGACTTTTCTAAAGTGCTTATGCAGAAATGGAGATGGAGAAAATTTCTCCTTTTCTCAGCCAAAAGCACTTCTTGGATGATATTTTACCATTTTATCCTTATTTTCTTTTTTTGGTTTGTGATTATGTTTTGGTGATCTTCTTCTTCTTTCTTTTCCTCCACATTTTCCTCCTTTTTATCTTCCTCTTCCTTTGGCTTCTCCTCAGCCGTCTCTGCTTTCTGCTCAGCCGCAGGTTCCGCAGGTGCCGGCGGCGCTTCTTCATCAACCTAAAAAACTTTAACTCCAATCTCACCTTTAATCTGAGAAAAAATACTCCTTTTTTCCAATGGATAATAAACCAGAGTCTCTTCCCCTGCTTTAACAAAAACACTACCAGCCAACTTCACTTTACCCAAAAACATGCTTCGTTTCCCCATTTTTTTATCACTGTACAAATTAATCTCCAACATCTCGGTAGTCATAGATATCATGAACTAAAAACTCCAGCTTTTCATCCCAAACATGATTTAAATCTCTGAACTTGGTCTTTGTCCTCTTCTTTGACCATCAAAGTCAACTATGGCTTAGAAATATTTAATTATTATATTTAATATTAAATATAATTTATATATTCTAATTATATTTAATAAATAATTAATATTAATTACTTAAAAATATTTAAAATTAATATATTATTAAATATTAAAAGTAAATTATAATAAATTATTTTTATATTTTTGCTAAAATATAAATATTAATTAATTTAAACATTATTTAATACATATTTATTACTTTATAATATCATGTCTAAAATAGACATTTTACTTCTTAAAAGTACTTTTTGACAGCAATGCCAAACACTTAAATTTTCCAAAAGCACTTCTCAAAAACACTTCTCAAAAGTACTTCTCAAAAACACTTTTTAAAAGCACTTCTCAAAAGCATTGCGAAACTGGCCCTAAGTACTCATATGAACTCATTCCTTACTTTTTCATTTAGTATATGATTATAATTTAAGTAAATCATTAACATTAAAGTAAAATTTAATTACAACACATAAATATTATAGCTCATAAATAACTTACCAATTTCCATTTAAATTTAGCCCTTAGTAAACTTTAACAAACTACAGCAAGATATGTGAAATAATAAATTAGTTGCACAAGAGATTATATAAATAATGAATGTATAAACAAAATTGCACCGCACCTTCGGTGCAATAGCTCATATCTATCAGAAGGACAAGTGTGCTATGCACATTAAGTGCAAGATATATATTCTTAAATTTAGATGCGCACAAATAGAATTCCTAATTGCATTCCATCAACATTCAACAAATTAATTATAGGCAAAATTTATAACCTCATATCATATTAACATTTCAAAATCACATATTCACAATCATCTAACCAATTAAAACAATTGAGCTTTCAAAATAAGGTTGCCAACTTGAGTATTAGTTACTAATATATATATATATATATATATATATATATATCTTAGTCAAAAAAATTCAAAATCAAGATCCATTAAATTTTGTTAGAAACTAGACTTAATAATATTTCATCCATAAAAATTTCATAATTTAATTCCTTATCATTTTAACTCGGTAAATTTTTAAAATTACTTTAGTGCTGCTACTAAGCAACAATGACCTTTCATCACTTAAAATTATTTTTCTCCTAATATAAAATTCGTATGCATATACCGTTTGCTTCATTTGAAACTATGTTTAATAATATTTCTATAAATAATATCTTATTTTAACTCAATTTCTACAATTTTCGACAATTTTTCAAAGTTGGAATAGGGGTCGTTGCCAACAACTTTGAGTTACCTTCACTAAAATATTTTTAAGTCACAATACAAAATTTGTAACACCCTTCACCTGTCTCCGTCATTGGATTAGGTTACAGGATGCTATGGTAAATAACAAAACAAAATCATGCTATTCCAATTCAAAACGTATTAACACATTCATTAATCGTCAAACATTAAGTTAAACATGTTATATATGCAAGATTAGGCTTAAATCGAGCTTAGGAAAGCTCTAAAAACAATTCAGAACTAAGTAGGAACTAATTTGAAACATTTTAGAAAATTGTGGCAAAAGTACAAAACAGGGGTCACACAGTCGTGTCACCAGGCCGTGTAACTAACTGTGGCCATGTGGACCTAATTGTAAAACTTTGCAAACATTCACATGGTCATGTAGCTAGGTCGTATGAGAGACTAAGGTCATGTCAATCAACATGCACCAAATTCATTAAGAGCACATGGTCGTGCCAGATGCCCATGTGAGGCACACGGCTGTGTGTTAGACCGTGTTCACCTATATGTACCCTATAAGGCAAGTTACAAACCATCAACACTTACATACCATACAGGCACTTCATACCAAATCTTAAAACCTAATCAAAATACACCAAAATTGTAACAGCCCAATTTCATTGAAATCGGAACAGTGGTTTCGGGACCACAACTCCGAGTCATAAAGAAAATTTATTTTAATATTATTGCATGGTTTACATTATGATAGGAAAAACGTATGAAAATTTCGATAAAAAATTTTTACCAATTACATGTTTAATTGTGGAAAGGATCAAATTGCATAAAATGAAAAAGTTGAATTCTAGTAGCTATAAGTATCAAATAGCTATAGAATTCAAAATTTGAGGTCCTTATATGGTAATTAGACCATTAAAGAAAAGTTAGTAGATATTTTTGGTGAATCATCCATGGAAAATTAGAAAAAGAAAAGGATTGAATTGGAAAGTGGAAAAATTAAAAGATGATAAATTAAATAAAGGTTTAATATCATCATTTTCTATCATCTGCATCCCCAAATACATGGAAACCCTAGGAAAGAGAAAGCAAGCTTTTTTGGCTTAATTGGGTCTTGTCCCATTTTTAGTAATTTTTATATTTTTGAGATCGTAATAACTTAATCTATCTATTTTGGGGATCAATTTGAAAAGACACTAAACTATAGAAATTTTTATATGGACCAATATGCTGAAAATTTGAAATTTATGGTAGAAAATAAAAGGTTGTTGATAGATAAACAACTTTTGTAAAGTGAATTTTCATGAAATTGTGATTTAGGGACTAAATTGTAAAGATGTAAAATTTATGGAAAATATCTAATTTTTATGAAATATATGTGATGTAAATTTTACATGTAAAAATTGGTTAGGCTTGGAATAAGGATTAAATTGCATGAATCTTATTTTCCGAGCCTAGGGACGAAATTGTCATTTATGAAAAGTATAGGAGCAAAATTACACCTAGGATGTGAATTGAATTAAATTGAGTATGAAATGGATTAAATTGATGATAAATTCATTTATATAGATTCGGAAAGACCTAATACTGAGTTGGATCGAGGAAAACAAAAAGTATCGGATAAGTAGATTTTCATAAACGAACAAGTGACGAGGTAAGTTCGTGTAACTAAATTGTGTTTATTTTTATGCTTGAATTGAGTGTGGTATGTATTTATGTGAATTATATAAATGTTATAAATGTATGAAATAATCACACGTTCGATAATGTCCGGAAAATGTCAAGTTTCGTTTGAATAATGAAATTTGATAGATACATGATTTCCCATATTGAATGTGGTCCTGAATATGTTGCGGATAGAATATAGCTCGGACGAGCAATTCTGTTATAAGCCCTCTCGAGCATCCTGTTATATAGTTCCTGCGAGCATCTTGATCGGTAGTGATCCTGCATGTGTTGCGCGCTACTGCAGCTCTTTGTGAGTGTCCTGTTACATGATTTGATCGGTTGTGATCCAGTATTTATTGCAGACACAAACGCAGCTCTTCGTGAGCATCCTGACATAGGCTCTTATGAGCTTCCTAACATAGCTCGCTTGAACTCCCTGTTATGCTATCCGAAGATCCCTGATAATAACTTTTTGGAGTTAGCTGTTAAGCTCAATGAGCTTCTTGATTAAAAATCTTATGAGTTTCCTGTTTAGCCCAGATAAACTTCTTGATACATGGCTCATATGAGCATCCTGATATATAGCTTGAGAGTGTGCTTTCTGATTATGTGCCCTAATTGGGTACCCCTGTATATGAATTGACAGATTTCAATTTTGTATACTTTAAGTGTGCTACATGAGTGTATACATCGACATTTCAAATAAATTCAACGGATAAAGTTCTGACATGGCTAAACTGAACCTGAAATGATTTGTTATGGAAAATACATGTAATATGGAATAATGGTATAGAAAACATATATATATATATACATATGAAAGTCATTAAATGATGAGCTCATCCATGTTCTTGGTATTTTGTAAATTACTTGATTAACATGATTGTGAAGTTGTGTGTTTTAAGCTATTAGCCAAATTGCTTGGATGCATTTTTGTATGATTATCTTAAATGTAAATATATGGTAAGTTAAACTCCTCTTATACGAACTTACTAAGCATTTGAAATGCTTACTCGGTTTTCTTTTCTCTATTTTATAGTACTTGGAAGCTCGTAAAGGTTGAATTCGGTCAGAGCATCATCACACTATCCTTCAGCCCATTTTGGTATAAATAGAAATCTTATTTTGGTATAATGGCACGTATAGGTTAACTTGGCCAATGTTGGCATATAGTAGTTGTTTGTAATATAGCCATTGGAATGGCTAATGATAGTATGTTTAGTGAATATATATATATATATATATATATATATATATGAGGTTCTAATATGGTTAACATATGTGTGCTTTATATGATTTGATTTAATTATGGAAAGCATATATGTATTACAAAAGGTAAGTTTGAATAAATGTGATTATATATCTTATATAATGTTAATATTGGCTTGGTTTTAATGTCTTGAAGTGGTTGGTATATGTATGTATGTATTGGAGTAGGTTGAGGATAATTTGGGTGAGAAAAGTGGTCATGAAAATGGCCTATTTTCGTCCACACAGGCAGACACACGGGCGTGTGTCTCAACCGTGTGTGACACACAGCCATGCGCATGGGCATGTGTGTCCCCTGCATCTTAAAATTTGATAAACAAAATGCTTAGAATTGAGCACACGAGTAGAGACATGGGCATGTTTCTCAGCCGTGTGAGACACACGGCCCAGCACATGGGGGTGTGTCCTGGCCGTGTAATTCCTGAACCTAATTTTCAAAAATTAAATTGTCCACATGGTCTAGCACACGGGCGTGTGGCTGGCCGTGTGACCCAAGTCATAGAGTTACATGGGTAAGGAAACGGGTTGGAACATGGCTGTGTGCCTCACATCGAATGCCCACACACGCTCGTGTGAGCCACACGGCCTGACCACACAGGCTTGTGTCCCCTGCACCTAAGAAAAATTTTAAGATTTCACGAAAAATTTTCTGTGATTCTAGTTTAGTCCCGACTTGATTCTAATATGTATTTTGAGCCTCAAGGACCTATATAAGGGACATTATGATTGATTTTTGGAAATGAATAGTAAATGACATGAATTAACTGTAATTGAACTGTAAACTCCAGTAATGCTCCATCATCCTGTTTCGGCGACGGATAGGGGTTAGAGGTGTTACAAAAATATACCAAAAACACCATTTAAAACATCATTCCTAAGTGCTTAACCAACATGCCATTTTGGCGCCATCATAACAAATTATAAACCATTACAAAGCATTCGACAAATATAATACTATCATGATTCAATTATAACTTTCAACCGTACATATAAGCATGTGATACCATTGTGCATCTTGCCATAAATTTCTATCAAACCTTACTTTGTAAAGTAACCTAAAACATGCCATAACATCTAATAGAATTGACCATCTAGGTATCAAGTAAACAACTAGATCTATACCATGTATAATCCATCCAAATCTCAATTTACATATATCTTTTCATGATTCAAAACATCACATATACCTATTAATCAACCATTTGTCAAAGCATTATCATAGCATAATCCTTCATAATTCAAAAATAGGTATACACTAACAAGGCACACTTAAACTATTAATTCTATCAATCAAGCCAAATAACCTTATAAACATATTACATAATATCCATTTTAATTACATAATCACATCCAATTTATAATCCCCAAAATGACCTATATATAACATATAACCATTCAAACTCAAATCACAATCGACAACCAAAGTACCAACATTCAAGATTGACCAAAAACGAGTCGCCTATATACATGCCATAAAACCAAGTTTTAAACGATATAAAGATTACTAAATCAATATCGGGATAGTGTGAGTTTCTTGACAATCCGCCTAATACGTTTCGCAGGTTGACAATCTACAGGGAAATGGGAAACAAGGGAGTAAGCATTACTAATGCTTAGTAAGTTCACAGTTACTAAAACAACAACTTACCTCATTTTATAAATTTAAACAACAAGTTATTCAACTTGACGATTTTACCTAAATCTGGCAACCTATATTAACAAGGTGAGTTTATCCCGTAACCAATTCATATAATAATCTGAACATTTAGCATTTCAAATAATTTTAATACCAATCGCATGGAAAACAACAATTCAATACCATTCACAACATTCCAATAAACATTTCAATTCACAAATACTACTAAAAGTCTCAATGATACACATGTATCAATACATACAAACTATTAATCAATCTAAAGATTATATCGTATCGTTTCATTTTGTTGTTTGAATTTTGCATCAAATTCATAGATTTATCATATTTCCATATTGGCCCTTCGGCACATATATCCAATACGTATTAGCAATCAATGCTATCGATATTCATATATATTTATCATTAATCAATTTTGTATTACCATAACACAATCATCAATCCAGTTTATATCTTAAAGATCAAATATCACATTACTTTTCATCTCCTATCTATTTCCAATCTCAAGTATTAAATAATACTTTTCATTTCAGATTTTCAATCTCATGATTTCAAGGACCCTATCATCATCGTTTCAATTATACTTATCCCTCCTTTATCATTTATTCCCCCATTAACTCGACTCTGACTGGGACAGATACATGACCAACACACCAGTTTGGCACCCAGTGCCTAATCAGATAAATTCGAAGCAAATAGTTGCGTCCAACGCTTAGCAAATAGTTTGACACCCAGTGTATCATCAGTATAACAGAAGTAATTTGGCACCTAGTGCCTCATGGACTCGTAATCGAAGTAACCCTGAACTCTTTCTATCCTATGACATGCCGACTATATCCAACTATATCCATTATAAGCCATTTTCTTAATTCAATTATATATGTTCAATAGCAATTTATCAATACTTATCAATATACCAACATAATTCTTCTCAATACAAAAATCAATTTTACATTTACGTCAATATACAATCATCTCAAATCAAATCAATTTAGTCATTACTATAAACAATCAATTAATTTCATACAAACACAACTCTATCAATTATAATCAATTATAAATTTATTTTTATTTCAAAATTCATTTCATCATTTTAAGTTTTATCCATCAACTTATCACTTTTCTGTGTTCTAGTTCATAACTCACTCGTTGTACCAAATTGTGAACAATTTAAACTATTATCAAACAAATACAATTTAAAAAATCAAATATAAAACAATTTAAATACAATCATACTATGTGAACTTACCTTGTCAAAAAAATAAATAAATACAACTCTCTAAGGATTAATCAACATTTTTTTGTTATTTCTTCAGATTTTCTTCAATTTGGTCAAATTTTTTATCTATTCAATAATTAAATTCAATTTATCAATTCCAACCCTATTATTTCATCCAATTATAAACATGTATCAACTCAATTTTATTATTTGGCTGCCCTTAAATTTTTACATTTCATTCAATTTAGTCCCTAAAACCGAACTTATCCTATCTTTCGAATTTGAACTCCAAATTTTAAACCCACTTCAATTATGCCAATATACAACCTCATATTATCACAATTTACAAAAATTTCATACCAATTTGAATATATTCACAATTTAGTCCCTAACTTAAAACTAACAAAATTTATTTAATAAATTAATCATATTTCATTTCTAAGCTTCAAAATCAATCATAAACATTCAAAAACTTCAATTAATATCAATGGAAACTTTAGATGTAACGCCCCGAATTTTGGGGTTAGAAGTTTTGGGGTTTTGTGGTTAGGGTCACAGAGAGGGCTGTGTTTTTGTGTTTACTCGCGTGTTAAAATGTAAGAATAGGCCTGCTGGTCTGGTGGTTTGTGGTGTGTTAATTTGTTTCTGGATCCCTGGTTCGAGCCCTTGTGTGTGCGTTTTAGGTGTTATATTTTTATCTTTTATTTTTCTTAAAGTAATGGATTTGTTTGATGTCTTAAAATAATTATTTAGTTTTAGTTATTTGGTATTTATTTTATTTTTATCATTTTTTAAAGTTTTCCGTTTCACGTTTTATTCTTCTTGGCTTTAGTTTTATTTTTCTTTCTTTGCTTCTTTCTTTTTGAATAGGTGGTGTGGTGGTTTCGGCAGAGAGCTTCGTTTTTCTTTGTCATCGAGTCAGCATCAGGACATTTTCGATCATCAAAATAGGTGTGGGATTCAAATCTGGTCTACCTTTATTTTTTGTGAATTATTGTTTTGACAACTCTCGTTCGTACTTTAAACTATCAATTTTGGGGTGTTAGTTGCTGGGAAAGGTTTGGGAATACAACTTATATCTACACCTCTCTGTCATTGCGAAGGTTAAGGCTGTTGCGATGGCTGAAACAGTGTTTTTGACTTGTTTCGGGGTGGTTTCGTGACCACTAGGGTTTCCACACGGGCGTGTGCTAGTTCACACGACCATCTGCCTTCGGGAATTAGGGTTTTTGGGCCAATTTTGGTGCCACACGGCCGTGTGGCCAATTTGGGGACTTTATCATTTCTCACACGGCCGTGTCCCTCAAGCACACGGGTGTGTGAGTTTGAGGATAAGGGTTTGAGTGATTTGATATCACACGATCGTGTGGATAATTTGGGGATTTAGGGATTCCATACAAGCGTGTGTTCACAAAGCTGTGTTAGCCCTGTACTCGAATTTAGTGCGAATGGACAGAGAGTTACACGGCCTGTTCCCACGACCATGTCCCTAGTCCACACGGACGTGTGCTTCAGTCACACGACCGTGTGCCTCTCTTCACACGGGTGTGTGCCATAGCCACACGGCCGTGTACCCCTTTTTACACGGGCTTGTGACCTCCCACATGGCCTAGGCATGTCCACACGGCCAGAGTACACGGGCGTGTGGTCTAAGGCACTAATATTGGTTCTGTGTGCGGTTCTGATCTAAAAATGTGTTTGCGTGATTTAACCCTTGGCTAAGCTTAAACAAGGGCAATTAAGACTCCGTTTTCGGTTGCGGCTTAAGTGCTATTTGTGATTGATGTGTGTAATGTTTGACTCTGAACCCGATTAACCAGGGTGTATGTGTACATATCTGTTCTGTCTGAATGTCTGATACTGTGTCATTGTTCTGTGAGATTGAATGCATACATGCACTTACAGAAACTGTTTTAGGTTGGGTTGTGAAGAGAAAGGAGACTGATTCTGATTTGATCTGGCAGTTCTACTGCAACTTATACGTACAACGATTTATCGCATTGTACCGCACATGTGTCAGCTTTGCTGCGCTCTACTATCTGATTTGGTAGTTTAAACTGCAACTCGCCTGTACAACGGTCTACCGCATTGCACAGTACAGCATATACTCTAGCTCTGTTGTGTATTATTATCTGAGTGGCTTAGTCCACATATGCGGTGTGTAGGGTTGGACGGGCCTTTCGAGGTCCTAATTGGTGTGTTTGGTTGGATGAGCTTTAACAGCTCTTTTGGGTGTGATCGGGGGACGGAAAGGTGTGATGGCTGGATGGGTGGGTTTTCATTTGACTGCATTTCATCTGCATCTGTCTGTGAGTTCTGACTGTAAAACCAGTTGTCTGTAATCTGTTTTTCTGAATAGCATTTGTGCAGAGACTTTTGTGTGAACTTGATGTGCTCTGATTGATAATCTCTGTTCAGACACTAGTTCCAGGTAGGCTTTCTGACTCTGTGAATATTGGAAATTCTATTGCGCTACTGATTTGAAATCTGTAATCTCCGTCTCTTGTCTTGTTTCGAACTCACACTGAGCTCAAGTAGCTCACCCCCTCTTAGTGTTTCCATTTCAGGTACTCTTCCATTTTCTGACGCTGGACTCGATGTGCGGAGGTCTCGAACAGTCTCGGTGAAATTATATTATTTTCAGTTTGCATTTACGGTATCTCCTTGATTATATGTTTTTTAAAATGTAAGATTTTTATAAAGTTGTGGTACGATTAATTAATTTTGGTTATATGTTTTACCTAATTGTAATTCTATATACTGGGTTTTAAACGATTAAGTGATACGTTTCAACATGTTAACTTGTTTTGTAAAAATTCACCTACGATCACTTCGGTGATTAATGTGACATCCGGGATTCGTCTAAACTTCTAGGCCTAGTTTAGGGTGTTACATTAGAAATCTTTAACAACTTTCAAAACGAAGATACGCGTTAACTGGACTTAATTGCAACATCTCAAAAATATAAAAAAATATTTAAAAAGAGTGTTCGAAAAACTTACATGCACGATTAGAAAGCTTGGAGGGTTCAGCTATGGCTTCCTATTTTATTTTCTTATTTCAAACGGTGAAAAACAAGTGATGAGGAAGATGACAATGATGTTTTAAATGTTTTAACATATAATTGAAATTAATAAAACATTTTTTAGTAATAATAAAATATTTTTTAAATGAAATTTCCACTTAAATATTATACACCACAGTCCACCACTATTTAAAAAGTGGTTAATTTCCACTTTGATCCTTAAGCATTTATTAATTAAGCATCTTAACTAATAAAAATCAATATCGATTAACTTTTATAATTTTTTTACGTTTTTAGTCTCTTTTTTCTGTAATTGACCATCTAATCACTAAAATTTTTGGATCAAACTTCAGTTCATCTATATAATAACTCCATAAATAATAAAAAAATTACGGGTTTGATTTACAGAAACGAGATCCTGAAACCTCATTTTCCAAAACCACTTGGCTTTTGGTATGCACCATTTGTACCTTGACTAACTGGCCAATTAATAAAATCTATTAAATATCGATTCAATATTACATTTTATTTAACTTATAAATATTAATTAAATATATCTATAGGCTCTCTTGTCAGAATTGTGGTCATGAAATCACCATTTTCAACACACTAAAAAACGGGTTGTTACAGAATTATGATGCAAGTATAATTTGATTCATTAAAAACTAGATTCAATAAGCTTTTCAACCATATTTGGCTCTACTCTTAGTTCAATCTATATAATTTTTGATGAATTTTTGAAGTTACTTCTAATGTCATTTGCTAAACTATTTTTGTTGAGATCTGAATATCAACTTCAACAACTTTAGTTTTACCCTTTTTAGACTTTCAATATTGATGCTTACTTCACCATCTAACTTATTAATTCTTTAAATATTATTCTAAATCATATTTTATAAAATTTTCAACTAAATCCAAACATGATAAATAAGAGTTGAGAAGAGTACTTACTTTGACTTTGGCTTGAATAAGTAACTTAAGCCATCTTCCTTCTTTCAATCTTTTACTACTTTATTTTTTCTTTTTTCTACACCATTTTTTCCAATTCCATTTTATTTCTCTTCATAAAAAAATAAAAACAAAAAGCAAAATGCATATCCAATAATAATATAACATATTTTTACTTAAAATAAACACGAATACATGATGAAAACATAAATTTCTCACCTTGTCCCCTCAACTTTCTCTAACTTCCAACCATGTTATCTTTGTGAATAAAAACGGGGATTGGGTTATTAATTTATATTTATTTTATAATATTTGTGATATTCTTTTGTCATCATCCCTATTAAAGGGTTGAAAGAAAAATATTGACTGTGAAAGATCTACTTATGAGTGATAGAATATGATAATTCTATCTAAATCTTATTATGGTTGGATGCACCTAAAGTTGCAAGTTTTTTTTAAAAAAACTGTGAATATAACTCTACAGTATTTAAAATAAGTTCTTAATTAAAATTATGTGGTAAAATATTACTGATGAGAACTTGTAAGAGAGAAAACTTATGTATGAAAAGTCATTGGTTATGTACTTGTTGTACACCTGGAAAAGAAGATCCTGTAACACCCCAAACCCATCCCAGATGTTATGGCCAAATCTGGCGATGTCACACGATAGGGTGTTTGAAAACTAAATTTCTACGATAAATCAATTTTTGTTTAACTATTTTTCTTATCTCTTCTGAATTCCAAAATGCTTACTCGTTTAGTCGATTGTTTTAAACATAATTCGTTGCGAAAGTTTTTAAAATCGTTTCAAGTAAATCGTGTATTTAGAGAAAACTTTGCCTTTCTGAAAACGGAGTTTTCCTACGTCTAGCAGTTATAAATCCATAAAAAACAAATAAAAACCAATTTTAAGCAAAAGTCCCTAAAAAAAGTCCCCAAATTACATTCAAATAAACCACTGTAAATAAAACCATAAATCATAAATTATAAATTGTAAAAGTCCAACAACTGTGGGCACCATCGAGTCCTCCGACGCATCGATCCGTCTAAGACTGGGGATTACCTGTACACATTAAATAGAGAGGGGTGAGTTTATGTAAACTCAGTGTGTAATGCCACAGAAAACAAGCAACAGTAAACACAGTGCACAGTCAAAAACAATCTTGGGCCTAAGCCCCTTTCAGTATCAGTATCAGTATGCACAAAGGTCTTAGCCCATCATAGTATCAGTAATAGATATATAGTATTTAGTAACAAAGTCCTACCCAACCAGCCTTTACACACCATCTCTATCCAACCTTGCACTCCATGTGGGGATTAAATCAACCCACCCATCCCTACATTCCAGGTAGTACCGAATGCGGCACAAATAGTAGTTTGCAGCTGAGCTGCCAGTATATTAGGCTTGAGAGCCTTTCAGTACACTTCCTCCAAATAAAATCAACACAACCCCATGCAATGCATGACATGCTATCTCATGATATCAGTACATATAATCAGTAAATGTATACATGCATACTATCATCATGCTCAATATATATCCATCAATCAGTCAGTTCACACAATTCGGAGTCTAAGTAATGCATACCGACCCTACAGTAGGTTCACAGTTCACTTGGGCGACTCGTGCAACCTTGGCAATTAATTCGGTGAAAATGGGCTCACACGCCCATGTGGCCTGCCCGTGTGGCCCACACGGCCCAAATTTGCCTTGGCCGTGTAGATCACATAGCCTGGCCCAGAATCCCACATGGCCCAGATCAATCTAGCCCCGTGTGTCGCACACGGCCTACCTGGCCATCACACAGTCGTGTCTTGTGCGCACGGCTTGGCATCGTCGAGCACACGCTAGTGTCATGGCATACGGCCTACCACACAGGCGACCACACACCTGTGTGGCATCAACAATGGGGTTTTTGGCATTTCGCTAAACCCTATTTTCTGCCTTTCGGGTACACACCTATATCGTTTTCGACGCTTAAGCTCTCCTAAGCCTTCAGAACCTAAAAATCGACCAATGTAACACTAAACTAAACACTTGTTTCGTCATTCAATAAAAAGCCTATCGAAATCTATTGTCGAAACTATTTTTATCGAATTTTGAAAAACGGGAATCGACTTTTAAAATATGGAAATGGAGTCGCCACCGATCTTTTATTTGAGGTGTGATCGGATCACCTTGAGATGGATTATTTTAATAAAACATTTTGATTTATTAAAAAAACAATTTTGGTTTGCGAAATCTAAGAAAATAGGTTTGGGAGTCGGTTATGCACGAGGAAGGATTAGCACCCTCGCAACGCCCAAAATTGGTACCAACTTGATTAATTAATGTCTTCAGGCCAAAAATTTGAAAAGATTCTAGATTACGATCCATTTATTTAATATATATATGTATTTGGACAAAAACCGTATTGGATGCCGAAGCTCCCTATTTCGAATAAATAAAATGCCATACTCAGTAAGTTAGGGCATAACATCTTATATTCTCGAAGTTGGATTTATCCTTCGACATTCAATACTTGTATATTTAAAGAGAAGGATATTCCCTTATTTGAGTTAAATGAAAAATCGCAACCCAGGAAGTTAGGGCACTATTTCTCAAAATTCCCGAATACAGAATATTGCCTTTGTTCTTTTAAAAATCTTATTTCGAGATAATAAAATATCACACCTAGTAAGTTAGGGCGCAATATCTCAAAAATCCCAAGAAAAAGTTTTTTTTATTTGAAATATTATGTATTTTGATTTGAGAGAGAAATGATACTCGGTCGCTAGGTTTTAAACGAGGAGAATTGGAACTCAGTAAGTTAGAGCACGATTTTCCCGAAACCTATAACCCGAGCATTGCCTTATTTTTAGTTTTGAGTAAAACGATTTTAAAACTTAAATGGTGTTAAAATAAAATGCGATGGCATATTAACATGCAATGCGGAGCAATTATTTACAAATAAAATATAATGCTATTGAATTTCAAGCAACAAATTAATATAAAACGAGAATTAAAACGTGCACGATAGCAATAATTATCAAACATTAGATCAATGGTAAGGAAAATTAATTAATATACATACAAGTATAACATAGGTAAGTCATATTCTAAATAAACAAAAGCAATTTTAAATATATTATGATAACAAATAAAAATTTATTTATATAATAATGCATGCAAAGTATTTAGAATCTATATAAAATTTCAAAGCAAATAATTTATATGCAGTAAAATATTAATGATTTAAAGAATGAAAAGTAACTTTATAAAATACAAAAGAATGCATAAGAGTAAAAAAGGATTTAAAGTATATACCACAAATATATCTGTAATATCCCGAAATAGGGGTTACGAGTTTGGAAAATAACTCGAGTGTATTAGGCCTCAAGAGTGGTTTTGATGTGTTTTTGGAGTTTCTAAAACTCCCGGATTAAAATGGGACACTTTTGAAAAGTTTGAAAATTGAGGGTTAAAAGTGGAAATTTGGGCAAGGAGGCCTTAAGAATAAATTGAGGTGATTTGAATCACAAAAAGGCGCCTGGCCGAGTGGTCGGGACGTTAGCAGCAAGACAGAGGCCTTCGCAAGGACTCGAGTTCGAGTCCTGAAGGCTGCATTTTATTTTGTTTTTGCGTCAGCCAAGGGGCGCATGCAAGTAAGGGTCAAAAGGATTTTTAATGCGGCTGTTAACATAAAATGCATAGTGGCTGAGTGGCCAAGGACATTGTGTGAGAGCTAAGGCTCGGAAGACTCGTGTTCGAGTCCTAGAGATCGCGCATGATGCGCTTTATTTTCTTTTTAGCATTCAGACCTGGGAACTGCCAAGGTAAGGTTTAAAAGAAATTCGGCAAGCAATATTGACATGAAAGTCAGGGTGGCCGAGTGGTTAAGGACATGGTTTGAGAGTAGCGACTAAGGAGACTCGCGTTCGAGTCCTGGAGTTCTCTCTTAAAGCATTCTATTTTTCTGCTCTTAGCATTAAAGCTTACGGAGCCAGCGAAAGTAAAGCTTAAAAGAAATTCAGATGAGATTATCGCATGAAATGCTTAGAGGCCGAATGGCTGAGGCGTTGGGGAGTCTTCTCCAGGTCTCGGGTTCGAGACCTGGTGACAGCGCTAGAGGTTTTCTTTTTGGCCTTTTTCAGGCGTGAAAAAAATAGCAGCTGCATGGGCATTAAATGCATGCAGCAAGCACGCATGCAGCTTAAAAGTTGCTGCTTATTTGTTTTATGTATATTGGAAGTATGGAGCATTGCTCTTTTACTTTTCTACTACTTATTTTATTTGTTGAAGAAAGAGTTTAGAGGATGGGTTGGTTATTTTTATTGTGTTTTAATAAATTTTAATGCATGGTAAAATGGATTAAACAATAATAGTTGATATTGGAACTTAAGAAAAGGAGGGCATGTGCGACATTGGAATTTCAAAAGCTTGGCCGGCCTTAGTTGTGGAAAAAGGGAGAGCATTGCCGTTGAGAATCAAGGAGCATTTTTTTAATCATGTTGTTTTATTATTTTAAATGATGGGTTATTATTTTATAGTGTATAGGAAATAGTGATGGTCTTTTGGGCGTGGGGAGCATGGCCGAATGGGGGGGTTTCTTGGGACCTTCATGGACGGCTTCCTAGTAACTAAGAGTGCCAAAACTTTTGATCTTTTGTTTTTCTCCCCTTCCTAAACAATTGATGGCCGAATCTTCTAAGGTTATTTTGCAATTGATTAGCCGAATTTAGGAGCATCCTTTTGGGAACTTGCTGGTCGGGTTTTGAGGGCTATGAAAGGTGCCAAATTTCTTTGTTTTATCCCTTGTCTTTCCATTTTATTCTTAGCCGAAAAAGGTGAGATCAAAGCTTGATTTTGGTTTGGAAAATTGTAAGGGAGGTGCCAAATTTATTTCAACCTCTTCCTTTTTGTTCCTTATTTTTCCCTTCAACCTCAAATCCATGCTTATTCCCGTTGAGGCCGAATCTTCAAGAGTAAGTAATATTTTCTACTCTAGTAATAAATTTAAGTTCTTTTCAATAAGGATGTCAAAATCAAGGGTAGGCCTTGATTTCTAGGGTTGGCCGAATGTATATGGTGATATAACGATGTGTTCTCTTGCATATGCCAACGTGAAGGTACATCAAAGTAAGCAAGTAGGTAGTTTCGGCCTAAGGCCATGTTATTAGTATTCTTGTGTTGGCCAACCCTAATAAGTTGTTAATAGAGTTTTTGTCAACACTAAAAGCAAACGATAGTTTCGGATCTTTTAGCAAAGTCAAGTGGCTTTTGATTCTCGGCCATAGGCCATACTTTGGATTTAGTGATAACAGAATGTTGAGCTTGGCTTTAGAGATGGCCGAATATGTATAAGATCATAATGATGTGTTCTTTTTCTGTGTAGCAAGTATTGAGGAGCACAAATGACTCTTTGGGGAATTGAAGTGCTCAAGGTAAGTGGTTGTGCTATTCGGCCTAAGGCCATGTTATTGATACAGTGTGACCGATTTGGGTTATGTGTTCTAGGAGCAAATCGATAAATCAGAATCTCGCTATAGTCAGGTGCGTAGTTATCGCACTGTTCATTTGCTTGATATAGGTATTGTAAGTATTGTTTTATGTAAATGTATGAGTTGTGCATGTTAGCCGAAATAAGGCTAAAAGTATGGATACCAAGGTAAGTGATCGAATAATCAAGTTAATGGTTATGATATTAAGTTTTTGGTGATGTGAAATTATAAATGATTATCGATGAGTGTAAAATAAAGTGATGACATGTGATGTATATTGTTCTGAATAACATGTGACCATGATAGATGAAATATATATATTTGTTTCGTACAAAATGTTGCTATGGTACATATACGTACGCATAAGACTTGTGATGTGACTATTGGAGAAAAGTGTGTACACTATGTGAGTGGTCTAATGCTAGCCTCGTGCTACATTCGCGATTGATGATTAGTGAACTGAAAGATATGTGGATCACTATGTGATCAGTGGCTTGGCCACAATCTTAAGAAATAAGTGTGCCAAAGAAAGATATGTGGATCACTTTGTGGATTGGACTTCGTAATTGTATTTTCGTAATCACATCTATAATATTGTGTATTCATAATTGCATATTTATAATTGTATGTTATATATATATATATATATGGATTGAGTGGATATGGGCCAAGCCCATATGTGAGGACATGTGTATTAACTATGCACTGAGTCTTGGTGACTCACTCTATTTTATTAAACCTTTCAGGTGGCGCATAAAGCTTGGACCGGGTCGGAGAGGATACAAAGGTGGCCAAGAGGAAATGGACTTTTATGAAAAGGAACGTTTTATTTGATAAATTAAACATTTATATTTTCCGTATTTTGATTAAGTGTGTATTGTAATAAGGCCCACTAAAGTGTTTCAGTTCATTTGTTAAGTATCGTTACTATTATGCCCTATTAGGGAATGATGATTAAAGATTGATTTCAAATGGTTTTATTTTCTCAATAAAGCTTGAAACCGATATGTTTATAACAAACTCCGATTTTTACTTAGAATATTACAAGTCACGAAATTGTTTTATTAAAGGAAACAAATTTTAAACGGTTTATCTCTTAAGAAAGATTTTTTTTTGAAAGTGTTCCGCAGTGGCATTCCAAATTCGGTCGGATTAAATGGGCCGGGTTTGGGGTGTTACATTTTGGTATCAGAGTATGGTTCAAAACTCGGCTTTGAGGTTTTGGGCCCGAAAACAGTTTTCGAAAGTGGGCTTTTCAAAATGTGAACTTCTATTTTGGGCTTGTTCTAGCATGGCACCTGTACCTCCGACCCGAAGTCCACCTGGTAAGTACCTCTGACTATTGAGGTATATTGAATATGTGAACTGTATGGACTTAATTAGGCTTGTAGATTAGAAAATTTTGGGCTATCGAACCCTAAAACTAGTCTATTCAAAAACAAGTGCATAAGACTTGAAAACTGAAATGACCATAGAGGTATAGTAAATGAATGCGTCCCTGCTTATGAATGTGTATGTGACCCTCTGAGCTAGAATGGCGAACTTGAACTGAACCTATGTGTGATCGAAAGAACCACTTCTGAATACTTATTCCATAAAATTGTTCGCGAATAAAAAGTGGAATAAATTCCTAATGCATAAAACTTTTTAAGTCAGATTGTGCGATAGAGATGAGTCCTAGAGGACATGATCGAGACGAAATGGCCGTATCGGAACTCGTTAAATCGGGTCAAGGGTTGATAATAAGGTATCACCTCCACCACCAACTTTTGATAATGAGTAGCAAAATCAGACAAGGAATAATGCTGTATCGCGGACAATGCTGCGAGTATTAGAGATGGTGGCTGGAGAGGGAGAAATATGAGAGCTCGAAAATTTGTTTCCGAGCAACTTTGAGCCAATGGAGCGGATTTGTTCTGTGATATATTAGGCGTGGCACCCAGTGTGATTGAATAATGGTTGGAAATAACCAAGTGAGTTATGGATGAGCTCGTTTTGAGCCCTGAGGAAAAAGTGAAAGGAATAGTGGCGCTACTTCGCGACGAGACGTATCAATGGTGGCTCACAGTTAGAGATAGTGTCACAACGGAGGACCCCACTCGGGAGTATGTCAAGACGGCATACCAAAAGAAGTATGTCAGTACTTACTACACTGATGCTCAGAGGCATGTGTTTTTGGGACTAGTTCAATGGAACAAGTCCATGGTGAAATACGAGACTGAATTCCTAAAGTTAAGCCATTATGCTAGGAATAGTGACTACAAAACATGAATGATGTGTTCGATTTAAGGACGGATGAAGAGACGGCCTGAGACTGTTGATAGCTCCTCAACAGGAACGGGAATTTGCTGTGTTAGTCGAAAAGCTAAGATAGCTGAAAAGATTAAGAACTCGATGAGACAAAACTGAGATAAGGATATGAATCGTGATAGAAGAAATTTTGGATCGTCTAATTTATCTGAGGGTCTTCGAAAAAAAGACCGAGAGTTGCAAGTTTTGCTCATGTGACTAAGCCAGCTATGAGAAATCGGGACCGTCCGTGTGCTCAGTGTGGAAAATATCATGTTGGCTAGTGTTGGAACCAGAAATTTAGAATGTTTTAAGTATAAGTCTATAAGCAATTGAATATTGTTAAGGTTAGTTATAACCTTGTGTACATGTTGGAATCCTGGTTATAAATATAGTAAAGCCGACTGTGGATAGACTTTCTATCATGAAATATTATTGAGGTGATAAATACAAGTGATGTGAATTATATGGTTTATAATTGCGGTCAGCTTGTAATGTGATTCAGTTGGTGATAATATTGTATCAGGCTTTGATGCCTAGCAGGCTTTGTGCCGGTGTATATTTCAGGCTTTGATGCTTAGCAGGCTTTGTGCCGGTGTATATTTCAGGCTTTGATGCCTAGCAGGCTTTGTGCCGGTGTATATTTCAGGCTTTGATGCCTAGCAGGCTTTGTGCCAGTGTATATTTCAGGCTTTGATGCCTAGCAGGCTTTGTGCCGGTGTATATTTCAGGCTTTAATGCCTAGCAGGCTTTGTGCCGGTGTATATTTCAGGCTTTGATGCCTAGCAGGCTTTGTGCCGGTGTGTATTTCAGGCTTTAATGCCTAGCAGGCTTAATGCCGGTGATGTGTTATAATAGAGAATTCATGAATCACTTACAAGATGGAACATGTTGTTACCATAAGCTAAATGCTCGGATAAGTGCAAGTCTTTCGTATTTGCAAGGAATAAGAAAAGTTAGTATATTCCCATTTGAACTAAGTAAGAGGTGATATAGTCGAAGCTTCGGTAAGACTTTTAATATGTGCAATTGATCTTACCATTGATGTGTATGATATCCAAAATGGAATTTAAGCTTGAATATGCTTATGGAAAAGTGGCCATATGTGAAAATGATAAATGTGAAAAAGGTTGGAGATGTTTGTATATGTGTATAATTGTGAATATGTGGGAAATTGAAATGTATGGATGTTCGTCAATAAGTAATTTCGAGGATGAAATTATTTTTAAGGGGGGTAGAATTGTAATATCCCGAAATAGGGGTTACGAGTTTGGAAAATAACTCGAGTGTATTAGGCCTCAAGAGTGGTTTTGATGTGTTTTTGGAGTTTCTAAAACTCCCGGATTAAAATGGGACACTTTTGAAAAGTTTGAAAATTGAGGGTTAAAAGTGGAAATTTGGGCAAGGAGGCCTTAAGAATAAATTGAGGTGATTTGAATCACAAAAAGGCGCCTGGTCGAGTGGTCGGGACGTTAGCAGCAAGACAGAGGCCTTCGCAAGGACTCGAGTTCGAGTCTTGAAGGCTGCATTTTATTTTGTTTTTGCGTCAGGCAAGGGGCGCATGCAAGTAAGGGTCAAAAGGATTTTTAATGCGGCTGTTAACATAAAATGCATAGTGGCCGAGTGGCCAAGGACATTGTGTGAGAGCTAAGGCTCGGAAGACTCGTGTTCGAGTCCTAGAGATCGCGCATGATGCGCTTTATTTTCTTTTTAGCATTCAGACCTGGGAACTGCCAAGGTAAGGTTTAAAAGAAATTCGGTAAGCAATATTGACATGAAAGTCAGGGTGGCCGAGTGGTTAAGGACGTGGTTTGAGAGTAGCGACTAAGGGGACTCGCGTTCGAGTCCTGGAGTTCTCTCTTAAAGCATTCTATTTTCTGCTCTTAGCATTAAAGCTTACGGAGCCAGCGAAAGTAAAGCTTAAAAGAAATTCAGATGAGATTATCGCATGAAATGCTTAGAGGCCGAATGGCTGAGGCGTTGGGGAGTCTTCTCCAGGTCTCGGGTTCGAGACCTGGTGACAGCGCTGGAGGTTTTCTTTTTGGCCTTTTTCAGGCGTGAAAAAAATAGCAGCTGCATGGGCATTAAATGCATGCAGCAAGCACGCATGCAGCTTAAAAGTTGCTGCTTATTTGTTTTATGTATATTGGAAGTATGGAGCATTGCTCTTTTATTTTTCTACTACTTATTTTATTTGTTGAAGAAAGAGTTTAGAGGATGGGTTGGTTATTTTTATTGTGTTTTAATAAATTTTAATGCATGGGAAAATGGATTAAACAATAATAGTTGATATTGGAACTTAAGAAAAGGAGGGCATGTGCGACATTAGAATTTCAAAAGCTTGGCCGGCCTTAGTTGTGGAAAAAGGGAGAGCATTGCCGTTGAGAATCAAGGAGCATTTTTTTTTTAATCATGTTGTTTTATTATTTTAAATGATGGGTTATTATTTTATAGTGTATAGGAAATGGTGATGGTCTTTTGGGCGTGGGGAGCATGGCCGAATGGGGGGGGTTTCTTGGGACCTTCATGGACGGCTTCCTAGTAACTAAGAGTGCCAAAACTTTTGATCTTTTGTTTTTCTCCCCTTCCTAAACAATTGATGGCCGAATCTTCTAAGGTTATTTTGCAATTGATTAGCCGAATTTAGGAGCATCCTCTTGGGAACTTGCTGGTAGGGTTTTGAGGGCTATGAAAGGTGCCAAATTTCTTTGTTTTATCCCTTGTCTTTCCATTTTATTCTTGGCCGAAAAAGGTGAGATCAAAGCTTGATTTTGGTTTGGAAAATTGTAAGGGAGGTGCCAAATTTATTTCAACCTCTTCCTTTTTGTTCCTTGTTTTTCCCTTCAACCTCAAATCCATGCTTATTCCCGTTGAGGCCGAATCTTCAAGAGTAAGTAATATTTTCTACTCTAGTAATAAATTTAAGTTCTTTTCAATAAGGATGTCAAAATCAAGGGTAGGCCTTGATTTCTAGGGTTGGCCGAATGTATATGGTGATATAACGATGTGTTCTCTTGCATATGCCAACGTGAAGGTACATCAAAGTAAGCAAGTAGGTAGTTTCGGCCTAAGGCCATGTTATTAGTATTCTTGTGTTGGCCAACCCTAATAAGTTGTTAATAGAGTTTTTGTCAACACTAAAAGCAAACGATAGTTTCGGATCTTTTAGCAAAGTCAAGTGGCTTTTGATTCTCGGCCATAGGCCATACTTTGGATTTAGTGATAACAGAATGTTGAGCTTGGCTTTAGAGATGGCCGAATATGTATAAGATCATAATAATGTGTTCTTTTTCTGTGTAGCAAGTATTGAGGAGCACAAATGACTCTTTGGGGAATTGAAGTGCTCAAGGTAAGTGGTTGTGCTATTCAGCCTAAGGCCATGTTATTGATACAGTGTGACCGATTTCGGTTATGTGTTCTAGGAGCAAATCGATAGAAATAACGGAAGCTTTCGGGACTTTAGTTGATATTAAGAGTCGATAAATCAGAATCTCGCTATAGTCAGGTGCGTAGTTATCGCACTGTTCATTGCTTGATATAGGTATTGTAAGTATTGTTTTATGTAAATGTATGAGTTGTGCATGTTAGCCGAAATAAGGCTAAAAGTATGGATACCAAGGTAAGTGATCGAATAATCAAGTTAATGGTTATGATATTAAGTTTTTGGTGATGTGAAATTATAAATGATTATCGATGAGTGTAAAATAAAGTGATGACATGTGATGTATATTGTTCTGAATAACATGTGACCATGATAGATGAAATATATATTTGTTTCGTACAAAATGTTGCTATTGTACATATACGTACGCATAAGACTTGTGATGTGACTATTGGAGAAAAGTGTGTACACTATGTGAGTGGTCTAATGCTAGCCTCGTGCTACATTCGCGATTGATGATTAGTGAACTGAAAGATATGTGGATCACTATGTGATCAGTGGCTTGGCCACAATCTTAAGAAATAAGTGTGCCAAAGAAAGATATGTGGATCACTTTGTGGATTGGACTTCGTAATTGTATTTTCGTAATCACATCTATAATATTGTGTATTCATAATTGCATATTTATAATTGTATGTTATATATATATATATATATGGATTGAGTGGATATGGGCCAAGCCCATATGTGAGGACATGTGTATTAACTATGCACTGAGTCTTGGTGACTCACTCTATTTATTAAACCTTTCAGGTGGCGCATAAAGCTTGGACCGGGTCGGAGAGGATACAAAGGTGGCCAAGAGGAAATGGACTTTTATGAAAAGGAACGTTTATTTGATAAATTAAACATTTATATTTTCCGTATTTTGATTAAGTGTGTATTGTAATAAGGCCCACTAAAGTGTTTCAGTTCATTTGTTAAGTATCGTTACTATTATGCCCTATTAGGGAATGATGATTAAAGATTGATTTCAAATGGTTTTATTTTCTCAATAAAGCTTGAAACCGATATGTTTATAACAAACTCCGATTTTTACTTAGAATATTACAAGTCATGAAATTGTTTTATTAAAGGAAACAAATTTTAAACGGTTTATCTCTTAAGAAAGAATGTTTTTTTTTGAAAGTGTTCCGCAGTGGCATTCCAAATTCGGTCGGATTAAATGGGCCGGGTTTGGGGTGTTACAATATCTATAATAGATTGGTTTTAATATATATATAGTAATACGTACAAGTAATAATATAATATATATACATAAGAGGATTTGAGATAAACTATAAAATATGATCTTTAAAAAAAAATACGTATAATAAATTTAAAATATATATAAATAAAAAGAAAGAAAAAAAACTATATATATATATAATCTTAAAAGCATAAACAAATTTATATAAGCTAATAACATATACATGCGCATGAAATAATAATACATTAACCGGGTTAAATTGAAATAGGACTAAAATTATGAGGCTATTTTAAAAAAAAAATTTAAACAAATTTAAGGACCAGAACAACAATATTTGCAAAACCTAAAATGCAGCATTCGATTCGGACTAAATTGAAAAAACACGCTTAAATTACAGAGACTAATTAAGTAATAAAGGCGACGTGTAACGGAGCAAATTAAAAACAATATAGAACTAGAAGGGACCAAATGCGCTAATTCCCCATTAATTGCAGGAACACGTGGACCTAAGTTGAAATCGGGTCGGGTCATCTGTTAATGGCTACACGGTGCCGTTTCGCATATGTTAAATAGGTCAATGAACCCTAACAACTGATCGAAATTTCAGCGCCTCCCTTTTCACTTTCGAAGCCAGAATCCCATCCCCTCTTTGGTTCTTCCCTTTCAACCGCATCTAAAGGTATCCCACCACCAAAGCGCCCTGGAAATCGGCGATTAGTGGCGGATTATGGGCACCAACGAGATCCCTTTTAAATCGATCCCAAATATTTCATCGTCTCCGACCTCAATGGCCGCCTTTGCTTCGATTTCGACGAAGAAAGCGGTCCGTCGGTTCGTTTACGAAGGTAAAATCCTTTCCTTTCTGTTTAGGTCTTCACACGAACAAACAAACAACACCAAAAACAGTTCAAAAGCAACAAAGGCTAAACAATAAAAAGGTATGGAAAGCCGAAAATCACCTCGTATTTTGATTTCTTTTTGTATTTTCTGTATTCAGTATGAGTAATACAATGTGCGCAAAAAAAAAGAAAAGGATCCGTTTACAATGCTTTCCCTTTTCTTATATAGCCAAAAAATAAATCTCTTTTCCCTCCTTTTGCTGTACATTTTTTTACTATTTTTCTGCTATTGGGGCCTCTATTTTTGCAGGTACGAACGATGCGGACGTGGCGTACGGAGGCGCGTGGGGTGTGCGGGAATACGTGTGGTTGCGCGCGTGGAGGCACGCGGTAGTCCAAGAGTCGCGCATGGGGAGTGGCTGCGGAGAAGGCACCCGAAGATTCTGGAATTTTGTCCTGCTTGGGCATTTGGGCTCTTTGGATTGGGCTTAAGTTTTGGTTTAGTCTGTTGGGCTATTGGGGTTAATTCGGGTTATTGTGTGTGTAGTTTGGGCACTGGGTTTGTTATTATTAAATTATTGGCCCTTGTAAAAGACTGGTTAATGGACTGTTATTTCTGTTTTATTTATTTTTGTTTTTTTATTATTTTAATGGGTTAAGGGCCCGGACAAATTTGGGTTTCTATAGCTGCCCCTCTTTGCTCATTGTCGTGTAACGGGAATGAAGTAAAGACTTTAAGAAGCCCAAATTTACCTAGTCTTGTAGAATCCTGGCTTCTTTTAGTGCTTTTATTCTTTAAGTATATTCATTCCATCCCACTGCATCTTCAAGAGCCCAGGAACTAGCACTTCGATATCAGACTTGTAGCTCCAATATGCTCAATCGTAACCTTAGAGAGGAGGGATTTGTAGTCTCAACCAACTCCACTGAGATTTCATGGAGATGAGAATTCAGAAAGAAGAGATTTGTAGCTTCAATCTTCCTACTGAAACTTCTCGAAAAATGAAATTTGATCCTCAATACACTCAGGGAGGAGGGATTCGTAGCCTCAACCTACTCCACTGGAACTTCGAGGAGATAGAAATTCAGGGAGAAGAGATTCGTAACCTCAATCTTCTCTACTGAAACTTCAAAGAAATACGGACAGATCCTCATTGTAAACTCAGGGAGGAGGATTTGTAGCCTCAACCTACTCCACTGGAACTTTGAGGAGATAGAAATTCAGAGAGAAAAGATTTGTAACCTTAATCTTCTCTGCTAAAACTTCAAAGAAATACAGACTTATCCTCATTGTAAACTCAGGGAAAAGGGATTTGTAGCCTCAACCTACTCCACTGGAACTTTAAGGAGATAGAAGTTCAGGGAGAAGAGATTCGTAACCTTAACCTTCTCTACTGAAACTTCAAAGAAATACGGACTGATCCTCATTGTAAACTCAGGGAGGAGGGATTTGTAGCCTCAACCTACTCCACTGGAACTTTGAGGAAATAGAAATTCAGGGAGAAGAGATTCGTAACCTCAATCTTCTCTACTAAAACTTTAAAGAAATACGGATTGATCCTCATTGTAAACTCAGGGAGGAGGGATTTGTAGCCTCAACCTACTCTATTGGAACTTCGAGGAGATAGAAATTCAGGGAGAAGAGATTCGTAACCTCAATCTTCTCTGCTGAAACTTCAAAGAAATACAGACTGATCCTCATTGTAAACTCAGGGAGGAGGGATTTGTAGCCTTAACCTACTCCACTGGAATTTCGAGGAAATAGAAATTCAGGGAGAAGAGATTCGTAACCTCAATCTTCTCTGCTGAAACTTCAAAGAAATACGGTCTGCTCCACTTCAAACTCAGGGAGGAGGGATTTGTAGCCTCAACCTACTCCACTGGAACTTCGAGGAGAAAGAAATTCAGGGAGAAGAGATTCGTAACCTCAATTTTCTCTGCTGAAACTTCAAAGAAATACGGACTGATCCTCATTGTAAACTCGGGGATGAGGGCTCCCCAACTTACTCCACTGAAACTTCGAGAAAATAGAAATTCAGGGAGAAGAGATTTGTAACCTCAGTCTTCTCTGCTGAAACTTCAAAGAAATACAGACTGATCCTCATTGTAAACTTAGGGAGGAGGGATTTGTAGCCTCAACCTACTCTACTGGAACTTCGAGGAGATAGAAATTCAGGGAGAAGAGATTCGTAACCTCAATCTTCTCTGCTGAAACTCCAAAGAAATACAAACTGATCCTCATTGTAAACTCAGGGAGGAGGGATTTGTAGCCTCAACCTACTCCACTGGAACTTCAAGGAAATAGAAATTTAGGGAGAAGAGATTCGTAACCTCAATCTTCTCTGCTGAAACTTCAAAGAAATACGGTCTGCTCCACTTCAAACTCAGGGAGGAGGGATTTGTAGCCTCAACCTACTCCACTGGAACTTCGAGGAGATAGAAATTCAGGGAGAAGAGATTCGTAACCTCAATTTTCTCTGCTGAAACTTCAAAGAAATACGAACTGATCCTCATTATAAACTCGGGGATGAGGGATTTGTAGCCTCAACTTACTCCACTGAAACTTCGAGAAAATAGAAATTCAGGGAGAAGAGATTTGTAACCTCAATCTTCTCTGCTGAAACTTCAAAGAAATACAGACTGATCCTCATTGTAAACTCAGGGAGGAGGGATTTGTAGCCTCAACCTACTCCACTGGAACTTCGAGGAGATAGAAATTCAGGGGGAAGAGACTTGTAACTTCAATCTTCTTACTGAAACTTTTCGGGAATAAAGTTGGATTCTCGTTGTAACCTCTAGGAGACGGGATTTGTAATTTCAACCTACTCCGCTGGAACTTCGAGGAAATAAGACTTGTATGGCTTTGATCTGCTCCTACAACTTCAAGACTGCCAGATCTGCTATCTTCAATCTGCTCCACTCAGGAAGGCAAGATCTTCGACTTCACCGGTGTTACGACAACGTCTTCTAGGGGACCTGTCTTGTAAAATCAGTTTTGTATTTATGCTTATGCAAAATGGTTAGAATGCAATGATCAGAATGAATCTAATGCTCCTAACTAAATGTATTATGGACAACATTTGTATGAATGCAGAATGTCAGGAGAATGGCCTTTTTACAAAGATTAGGATACAATAATCGGAATGAATCAAATGCTCCTAAATGTGTTTTGCATGAATGTAGAATTTCATGAGAATGATCCCTGCTTAAGGTGTCATCATTTATTGTTCATCAGGGTAATATGCAGCCCTCTTGTTCGGCTGGTATTCTCGACAAAAAACTCAATGAGACAATTATAATTGTTCAACAGATTTGCCCCACTGTAACTTCCGGGTTCAACTCATTATGACTTAGGGGTATAGGATCTGAATATTTTCTCATCCATCCCGCTGCAACTCCAACACGTAGGATTTGTTTCTTCTTCAATCCATTCCATTGCTATTCAAGGGTACAGGACTTGTATCAGCTTCCATCTATCCCACTATAACTCGGGGGTATAGGATCTATAGCTTGTTCCATCAACTGATCACTCTTCGGGTGACTCAACCAGATGTGATGCATGATGCTCGCATGGATGTTGAATATCATTTTTCTTGCGAATGATTCCCCTTTTTACACTTGGGTTAACATTGCCCATTTTTCGTCAAGATTGTATCACTGACGCAATATCTTGTCATTTGTTCCACTGACATTTTTGACAAAAATCCGGAAAGAAAATCTCAGTTTAGACCTTTCCTCTAACTTCATTCCTCACACTTGGTGAGTTTTAAACAATAGTCCTGTTTTAGTTTCTCGTGTTATTTAGAAGCTTCCAGAGTAATATGCGAAAACCCCTTTCATGAAGGTATTATTAGTCCATTAATCGTTATTTTAATGCAAAATGCCTGAAAAAGATAATAAGCATGGACAAGAAGGAAATTAATTAGGAGCATAGCTCGAAACAAATAAGTTAAGCAAAGCTAGCAAATGCAATTAAAGGAAATTTATTGGTAGTGTATTTTAAAGATTTCAAATGGTGAGATGGAAACTAGGTGCCCCAGATATCGCAGCCTGAGCTTCTCTTGTTCAAACTTCTTAAGGACCATTTTAAGCTCAATATGTGCTTAGGGGATCCGGAGTACTTTGTCGCTGCCCTGAGATGTCACATACTTCCTCATTGTTAATTCAGGCATAGCAAGACTGCTGTATGCCCCTCTTTTAATCAAAATTTGAGCCGCCCTTTTCAGGTTTTCAACTCAAATCCCCTTTGGTCTCAAAACGCCCTTTGCGGGGTTTTCGCCTTGGCCTCTCCTTTTTCTTTCTTTTTCTTTTTTTTTATTGAAAAATTCTTTTTTTATTTGATTTTTTTTTAAAAATCTCAAGGCGCCCTTTGCGGGTTTTCACCTTAGCCTCTCCTTTTAGATGAAACCTGAATTTACTGGCTTAAGCATGTCCTCCTTGCCATCCGTCTTGGTCAAAATCTTTGAAAAAAAGCCCTCTTCATTTCATAAGGTTTTTTCAAACTTGGTATTTACTTTCCTCTGAAGTCCTTTTCTATGAGAAGGATCCTTCTTAATACTAGGTCCCCATCATGAAATTCTTTTAGGCGAACCTCTTTGTCATAAGCTTGTATCGTTCATTTTGAATACTTTCAACCAAGCTTATTGGAAGCATTCTGTTTCATCTAATTCTTAATTTCATCAAAGCTTGGAGGAAATAAATTTTTACTTCCAGCAATTGCTTCCCTAAACCAATGAGAAAGATGTTGCTCGGTGAAAGTCCTGGCCAACGTTCAAGAACAAAGAGGGTAAATGTGACTTCTTTATGCCGACCTTTACAAGTCTCAGTCATTTTTCGAAAATTTTGAATTGTTTTTGGCTACTTTTGCTGCACTGATATAGTGTCTGATCAATTATGTTGGCATTCTTTATTGCCACTTTTTCTTTCCCCCTCCCTTTTTTTTGCATTTGAATTTGAATTTGAATTTGCATTTGCATTTGCATTTGCACTTGAACTTGGATTTGGATTTGAATTTGGCTTTGAATTTGACTTTGGGTTTGTATTTGGATTTGAATTTAATGACTGCTGACTCTGTAACTTTGGCATATGAAGCAACTTTTACCATATTAGTGAAGTAACTGATATCCACAAAAATGAATTGATGTTGGCTAGAAGCTTTTGATGAGACTGGCTTGGTAACATCCATGCCCCACATGTAGACAAAATGGAGGAGGTACATAAGTCTGTTTTCCTCAATTTGACATTTCCTTTCTGGGTAGACTAGTAGCCTAAACCTCATGATTAGCCTGATTATTTTAGAACCATTAGCATGGGTTCTTTAAACACCAATCTTAACAGCATACCCACCTTTCAATAACCTATTGTGCCTTGATATGATCATGTGAAAACATCTTAAATTCTTGAAAATAGCTTAATGATGTCTCACCTTATGGTGAATTTGGCTTCGATATTTACCCCTTTCTTAATTTTGCAACGTGCAAGGTAGAGTCGATTTCATCTTGTTCTAACATTCTTAACAAATCAAAAGATAGGCTACAATCTCAGTCATCTTCAAAGTCCTTAGATCCCCTAGACCCATATCTCATTCAGTAATGGAGTCTGTAACAACGCCGCTCATGTCATTGATATCTGGGTACCTAGATACAAAGGTAATCCAAAGGATAATTATTTTTATGTTATAGTCAAAGAATGAAAGAATATTCCAAGACATGAAAGAATATACTGTATGAAATGTAAAGAATGAAAAAATATTTACTTAAAAAAGATGCATTTCATTGAAATAAAAATTCTGGACACAAGCCCATTTCACAAAAAAGGTTCTTATTGCTTCTGGGCCTAAAGCAACAAGCATGTTTTGAATATTACTCTAGATTAACTAAAAAATACAGGGATCCTTCCACAATCCCATTGTTTAAAATCCTTCCAAGTATGTGAAGACAGAAGCTTGGAAAAGTCTATCCCTCAATTCACTCTTCAGATGCCTTTTCAACAACGCCAGTATCAGGTTTCGCACCAAAGCCCTAAACTTGATGTGCTCCTGACCTCATGCCCCTATTTATCATGGAACTCACGATATTTACCCCTTTAACAAAAATTTTGGGATATGAATTTTTTGTACCAGAAAGATCGCCAAATTTTACGATGCCCAATCTGATGAGTCTTTCGACCACTTTCTTGAAAGCGGTACAATTTTCTGTCGAGTGCCCCATAATTCTTGCATGGTATTTGCATTGGGCTTTCTCATCATACCATTTAGGGTATGGTGGCCATATTGGTTCTATATGAAAAGGGGATACCACATGTGCGTCAAACAAAATTTGGTACAACTCTCTATACGAGATTGGAATGGGCGCACACTAGAGTTTTTCCAAATTTGATTTTGGATTGGTTTCTTGTCTTGGGGAAACCTGATAGCTGGTAGCGGTTGTCTTTGGCTGAGCTATCGTAATCAGCTTCGATCTACCACTGTTATATTTACTCATATTATTCACATCTTTTTGCTTCTTCCTCGGGGCCTTTGAAATCCCCATCCCCCCTTTCTTTGTCTCTATTGAGCCAAGAACAATAGGATTAACTTGATCATCCCCTGGTTTAAAATCTGAACCCTTCGGGAAATTCATTAATGTCGAGGTATCATTCTGACATTGGGGTCTAATAATGACGGGTACCCCATGTGAATGAGTGTCTGGTTGAGTTGGGATACTTATTGGAGAATAAACGATGTCTTCATCATCATCCACACTGCTGACCACTGGGCAGCTCTTTTTTTCAAGTCATTCGACTAGTAGTTGGGTTAACCGGTGCATCATATCCATTTGATCTCGCATATCCCGTTGAGTTTTGGCCAACTGTTCTTGCATCAGTATTTGCCTTTGCTCTAATCTCTCCAATCTTTATTCCATGTCTTCTAGGTTAACTGAGAATATAGGGTCGTTTTGTAAAAACTAATGCAAACGGTGCAATGTAGTGCAAATGATGTGATACTTATGCATGAAATGTAATGCAAATGATGTAATGCAAATGCATGAAATGTGAAAGAAGTCGATTCTAATTCAATTCCATTTAGGAAACTTTATTCGAAAACAAAGCTCTTTACATAAGGTGGATTACAAATACGGCCTTGCTCTAACACCTAAGGCTTTAATTTTTGTAAGCAGAGAGGCTAATTCTCATCCTCGATCTGACCGGGTCTCAAACTGCATGCTCAACACATCAGCTTGTACGGCTAAGGTCTGTAAATATTCGGCTATCTCTCGCATCTGGGTTATAACTTCTCCCATGAGGTAGTCTCTATCTCTGACTTGATTCTGGGAACGGCGAAGCTCCTCTCCTCTTTTTTTTTTTTCATTTGCCTCTAGATACTGGATATGGTTTTGGCAATTTAGCAAGGCCACTTCTAATTCTTCGATCTTCCTCTTCATTTCTTTTATTTGGCTCAAACTTGCTCTTAATTCTTTCAGCGAGTTACGGCTTCGATGATGCTAAAGGGATCTCTCGAGTTCTGCGACTCTAGTCTTTAACTCGTTTTGCTTGCCTTGGCTTTCTGAGAGGTTCTTTTCTATAAGTTTGTTTCGTGCTTGAGCCTCTCTGAAATTCTCCTCCCACTGGTTAGCTTTGACCCTTTCGCCTTGAATTTCCTGACGCCACTAATCTGGAGTTTTTCCTAAACCAGCGGTCCTCATTGATAGCCGCATCTTCTTGTAATCAGTCTTTAAGTTGTTGAGATCCTCTTCAACTCTTTCTTTTCCTTTTTTGAATTTCTCTACCTCTGCCTTTTGAACATCAGCATCCAGCCCTAAATGCATCTTTTCTTCTTCTAATTGCTCTATTCTCTTCCCCAGCTCTCGATTCCTTTTTTCAAAATCTTGCTTTATTATCTCCAATTCGGACGGGACAACTAGTAGACATTCTTCTATCGATCGAGCACCCTCTAAACTTGGTCCAGGTATATTATCGTTAATCCTTTGGCTGAACCAACTACTATACTCCGGTGTCGTCATAGGACCTACCGTCAATCTCTTCATACGGCTAGTCTGGTTCCAAGCAGCAGAAATCTCCTTGATTTTCTTCTTGTAATCATCTCCTTTAAACTGGAACTCGCATTGCTCTAGGCCATGAGTTGCCGGTACAAACTGCCTTGACCCATATTGTTTTAGTACCAGTAAAGCAGCATAAGCCGTAGGTCCCCAAACTCCGAGCAAAGGAACCCAATTGAAACTCCTGCATCGGAACAGAATCTCACTGGGCCCCAACCAAGGAGCTCTCCACTGAACATCCTCTTCTCGAAGATTTTGTAGCAGTGTAGTCCAATTTTCTTCTGACACGTCATCTCTTCTTGGCGTTGCGACTGTTTCTTTTAATGGAGAGTAACTATCACTGAAAACACGACAAGAGATCCTATCCACCTTCCAGAAATGGCTGTGAAACCAAACTAGTAACAGCTGCGCACATCCTATGAACCTGCCCCTTCCAGATCTTCTACAGGCGCTTAATGTCCTAAAAGTCTCGGCCAAGATTGTGGGAACTGGCGTGATCCCTTTACTGAGTCAGTCGAACAGATCTGTGACTGCCTCATCAACATGTCCTAGAGCCCTAGGAAACAGCACCAACCCGTAGATGCTCAATGCAAAGATATCGATTTTCTTTTTCGCATCAGGATGAGCTAAAATCAAATCCCTCAAGTTCCTCCATGGAATGCACTTATATTCACCCTTTTGCTTTATCCTGGCTGTTATCCATTCCTCACTCATTCCCGTAATATTCATTAGCTTCTTCCAGAAGGCTGGTACATAAGCAGCTTTCGAGTAAATTCTATCCATTTGGGCTGTTGGGCAATGCAGTAGAGCGGTGTATTCCTCCACGGTCAGCACCAAGTCTACCTTCCCAAAGGTAAAACAACTATATGCGGCATTCCAATACTGAGTGATGGCTTGAAACAACTGTTCATCTACTTTGATATCCAGTAAGTATGGCAAATCCCCATAACTATGAAAGAACAACCTCTTGGCCTCATCGTCCCATTGATCCCATATTACTTTCAATTCTTGGAGCTTATTTTGCGTAACACTAATGCTAGTGTAGTCCCCCAACTCCGACTCATGTCCTGCAGCTAAGTTATCCCCTTGTTCTAATTGTGTTGTTTCTGTCGAGCTCCCTAATTTAGCAACCGAACCCGAATCGACACCTTTCTCTAATATGAAAATGCATGCAAAGCAATAAAACACATAGTTAGTACGATATAAATGAAATTCAGAGCATAAAAAAAACATTCAAGCCTATTGGGTGACCACTAGGGTTCATCACAACTCCACATTGGGTAGGTTCTTAGGGTCTTTTATATGTGGTTTGGGTTCTAAAGCTGAGGGTACCTAAACTAGCAGATTCCTCAATCCTCACCCATTATAGGCTCATCTAGATCGAGTTCGGTTCAGGGGAATACATTTCCCTATGGCTGCACGGAGATGAAAATCTCACGAAGACATAGGTACGGATGTATCCTGGAAGCGATTCACTATCCTGCACGGAGTTGAAAACCTCACGAAGGAGTAGCTTCTCACTCCCACTTAAAGGTGTGACCCAGCGATCATGCAATATGATGCAAAGTATTCTACAAGACTCGAACAATAGCAATCAAATGATATGATGCAAGCGAATGCAATAAAAGGATCGTAATTTTTCAAATCAAATTTTCAATTTTTAACAAAAGGACAGAAATTAATCAATTTATGACCTGACTCTCAACCAGTCCCCAGTGGAGTCGCCAAGCTGTCAAAACCATTTTTTTTATCGAATTTTGAAAAACGGGAATCGACTTTTAAAACATGGAAATGGAGTCGCCACCGATCTTTTATTCGAGGCGTGATCGGATCACCTTGAGATGGATTATTTTAATAAAACATTTTGATTTATTAAAACAACAATTTTGGTCTGCGAAATCTAAGAAAACAGGTTCGGGAGTCAGTTACACACGAGGAAGGATTAGCACCCTCGCAACGCCCAAAATTGGTACCAAATTGATTAATTAATGTCTTCAGGCTGAAAATTTGAAAAGATTCTAGATTACGATCCATTTATTTAATGTATATATGTATTTGGACAAAAATCGTATTGGATGCCGAAGCTCCCTATTTTGGAGAAATAAAATGCCATACTCAGTAAGTTAGGGCATAACATCTTATATTCTCGAAGTTGGATTTATCCTTCGACATTCAATACTTGTATACTTAAAGAGAAGGATATTCCCTTATTTGAGTTAAATGAAATATCGCAACCCAGTAAGTTAGGGCACTATTTCTCAAAATTCCCGAATACGGAATATTACCTTTGTTCTTTTAAAAATCTTATCTCGAGATAATAAAATATCACACCTAGTAAGTTAGGGCGCAATATCTCAAAAATCCCAAGAATAAGTTTTGTTATTTGAAATATTATGTATTTTGATTTGAGAGAGAAAGGATACTCAGTCGCTAGGTTTTAAACGAGGAGAATCGGAACTCAGTATGTTAGAGCACGATTTTCTCGAAACCTGTAACCCGAGCATTGCCTTATTTTTAGTTTTGAGTAAAACGATTTTAAAACTTAAATGGTGTTAAAATAAAATGCGATGGCATATTAACATGCAATGCGGAGCAATTATTTACAAATAAAATATAATGCTATTGAATTTCAAGCAACAAATTAATATAAAACGAGAATTAAAACGTACACGATAGCAATAATGATCAAACATTAGATCAATGGTAAGGAAAATTAATTAACATACATACAAGTATAACATAGGGAAGTCATATTCTAAATAAACAAAAGCAATTTTAAATATATTATGATAACAAATAAAAATTTATGTATATAATAATGCATGCAAAGTGTTTAGAATCTATATAAAATTTCAAAGCAAATAATTTATATGCAGCAAAATATTAATGATTTAAAGAATGAAAAGTAACTTTATAATATACAAAAGAATGCATAGAGTAAAAAAGGATTTAAAGTATATACCACAAATATATCTATAATAGATTGGTTTTAATATATATATAGTAATACGTACAAGTAATAATATAATATATATATACATAAGAGGATTTGAGATAAACTATAAAATATGATCTTTTAAAGAAAAAAAATTACGTATAATAAATTTAAAATATATATAAATAAAAAGAAAGAAAGAAAAACTATATATATATAATCTTAAAAAGCATAAACAAATTTATATAAAGCTAATAACATATACATGCGCATGAAATAATAATACATTAACCGGGTTAAATTGAAATAGGACTAAAATTATGAGGCTATTTAAAAAAAAATTTAAACAAATTTAAGGACTGAACTACTATACGCGTAAACAGTTAAGGACCAGAACAACAATATTTGCAAAACCTAAAATGCAGCATTCGATTCAGACTAAATTGAAAAAACACGCTTAAATTACAGAGACTAATTAAGTAATAAAGGCGATGTGTAACAGAACAAATTAAAAACAATATAGAACTAGAAGGGGCCAAATGCGCTAATTCCCCATTAAATGCAGGAACACGTGGACCTAAGTTGAAATCGGGTTGGGTCATCTGTTAATGGGCTACACGGTGCCGTTTCGCATATGTTAAATAGGTCAATGAACCCTAACAACTGATCAAAATTTTGGCGCCTCCCTTTTCACTTTCGAACCCAGAATCCCAACCCCTCTTCGGTTCTCCCCTTTCAACCGCATCTAAAGGTATCCCACCACCAAAGCGCCCTGGAAATCGGCGATTAGTGGCGGATTATGGGCACCTACGAGATCCCTTTTAAATCGATCCCAAATATTTCATCGTCTCCGACCTCAACGGCTGCCTTTGCTCCGATTTCGACGAAGAAAGCGGTCCGTCGGTTCGTTTACGAAGGTAAAAACCTTTCCTTTTTGTTTAGGTCTTCACATGAACAAACAAACAACACCAAAAACAGTTCAAAAGCAACAAGGGTGAAACAATAAAAAGGTATGGAAAGCCGAAAAGCACCTCGTATTTTGATTTATTTTTGGTTTTTTTTGTATTCAGTATGAGTAATACAATGTGCGCAAAAAAAAAAGAAAAGGATCCATTTACAGTGTTTTCCCTTTTCTTATATATCCGAAAAATAAATTTGTTTTCCCTCCTTTTGCTGTACATTTTTTTACTGTTTTTCTGCTATTGGGGCCTCTATTTTTGCAGGTACGAACGATGCGGATGTGGCGTACGGAGGCGAGTGAGGCGTGCGAGAATACGTGTGGTTGCGCGCGTAGAGGCACGCGGTAGTCCAAGAGTCGCGCATGGGGAGTGGCTGCGGAGAAGGCACCCGAAGATTCTGGAATTCTGTCCTGCTTGGGCCATTTGGGCTCTTTGGATTGGGCTTAAGTTTTGGTTTAGTCTGTTGGGCTATTGGGGTTAATTCGGGTTATTGTGTGTGTAGTTTGGGCACTGGGTTTGTTATTATTAAATTATTGGGCCTTGTAAAAGACTGGTTAATGGACTGTTATTTCTGTTTTATTTATTTTTTTTTATTATTTTAATGGGTTAAGGGCCCGCGCAAATTTGGGTTTCTACATCTATCATCGGTAATCTAGCGAAACCCTTACAGTCAACAACTGAAATCGCAACTCTTAATTCTTTGCAGCAGCTCCGATCAATTATTACCCTTCGCCTAATAAAAAAGAACCACAACAGCCTTCTTTAAGAGACTATACACGAAACCAAAAAGAAAAAGGCAGAACCGATACTTACCGAACAACGAAATCACACGCTTACACAACGAGAACGGATGGAAAAAGAAATCGAAAAGAGAATAGTTGAGGGGGAATGGATTTCGGCGGCAATGGTGGGGGCTGAAGGAGGAAAACGGTAGAGAGAGAAAATATGAGATGGGAAGTAGTTTTGGAAAAACAAAAATCAAATCCCATCAGATATTTCCCAACTCCCCATTGTCACACCACTTCACAGACTTTCAATCCCAATCAAACTCATCCACGCCACATGCCCCACGCAAAAAGAATTACTCCCTCGCTCAAGCAGGGATTCGAACATAGGACCTTTAACAAATTAACACTCCATGTAACCACCAAACCAGTAGGCCCATTCTGTTAATTACTTCCAAACTTTTAACTAAAATCCTACTGACCAGAGATAAGGCTTAATTCATAAAAATATCAAAATTTGCCCAAGTCATGGTTTGAACTTGGAACTTCCCACACACTCCCAGAACACTTAACCACTGAAGCAGATAGATATTTGTGCCACACATAACAAAAACAAAATATTAAAATTTTTGAGCGTTACAGTTCTACCCCCTAAAAGAAAATTTTTGGCTTCGAAATTTACCTACTCAAAACAGATGAGGATACTGCCGGCGCATCGCATCCTTAGGCTCCCACGTGGCCTCCTCAGTGCTATGATTCCGCCACGACATTTCACTAATAGAATAGACTTCCTCCGAAGAACCTTTACATCGCGATCCAGAATCTGAACTGGCTCCTCTTCGAATGTCAAGGCTAGCCTAACCTAAATCTACTCCACAGGGACAATATGCATGGGATCAGAGTGGTAGCGTCTCAACATCGAGACGTAGAACACATTGTGAATACGGTCTAGCTTTAGAGGTAACTCCAACTGATAAGCGACCGGTTCCACTCGCTTTAGAATACGGTAAGGTCCTTGATAAACCGTAAAAGTAACATATTTTAAGCCCACATTTAGTATGCTTTTGGATGAATTAAGCCTCGTTTTATGTAAAAAGGTGCTCTTAATCCTTTGTTTTCATGTTTTATACTCAGGAAAGCATCTGAGGATGAAAAGAACGAGAACTGGGCCTGAGACAGACCAAATTGGGCCAAAGAGGAAATCAACATGGCCTGGACTTAAGCTCACACGACCGTGCCACGCCAATCTACTAGAAGACAGCCTGATCCTGGCTTACACGGCCATGTCTCATTAAAGAAGTCCGAACACGGCCTGACCACTAGTTACACGGGCGTGTGACATAGCCGTGTCTCTGTCGTGGCAAAGAGCAATTTCATTCAGATTTGGATACTTTGGGGCGAAGCAACATATTTCGAAAGCCTATATAAACCCCCTAAGTGTTACCTGAAAAAGGGCGGTTAGCTAGGCCAAGGAGCCAAGCTGAAAAGACCAAAATTGTGGGAATCACTCGAAGATAGCCAGTTGATCCATCTCAAGAAGCCGGAATTCTACTCAAGACAACGGATCTCTCCTTCAATTCCTTCAGGGAGTTTTAGGGATTTCTTATGTTTTGTTTTATCTTTTCTTCTAAGATGTTTTCCTTATTTGTTATGAACTAAACCCTTCAGATACCTGAAGGGGTTGAAACCTAAGACGGATCTTGTTATTGTTTTCTGAACTATATGATAAATATTTGACTTGTTCTTAATTATGTGTGCTTAATTCTTGTGTTGGTATTTCCAGGATATTAATTCAAGTATGATGTGCTTAGGTGGAGGAGCAAAAGTCCCTGCTTAAGAGTAGATCTAGCATAATTAAGCGGAGTTGATCGCACGCCTAGAGATAGGGTGACAAATTTTGCCGGATTAGGGTGAAACCTAATATGGGAGTCCATAGATCGAGTTAATGCGATTCTTGGGGTTTTAATTAGAAAGAGATTTCAATTAATCAACCTAGGGTTAGACGTTATTCGCTTCGAGAGAGGGTTTAATATAACTTAGGGAATCTTACAGATCAAGTCAAGTGAATACATCGTCTGGTTCAGTGTTAGATAACAAGTGAAGTCTAGGTGGATTCTTCCTAGGGTATCGTCTTAATCAATTGGTTTTTCTTCTAAGTTATTTTTCCTCAATTCATTTTTTTTGTCTTTGCGTCTTTAGTTTAGTTGATAGTTAAATTTAGATTAGATAAACATTCACTTAATTCTTAGGCTAAATAATAGAAAGAGAGTTAGTATTAGTACTTGTGGTTCCTTTGGGATTCGATATTCCGGTCTTGCCTAAGCTATACTACTGTTCGATAGGTGCGCTTGCCTTACAATTATTGTCAGAGTTAGTTTCCAGGTTCGATCATTCTCATTACAAATTTAAAGCTCTGATTTCGACAATCAAGTTTTTGGCTCCGTTGCTGGGGAATTGAAATATTAAGAAAGCTAAATTTTTATTACTTTAGCCATATTTACTATTTATTTTAATTTTTGCAATTTTATTTTATTTTTCTAAATTTTCTTTCTTCTTTCTTTTGTCCCTTTCAGGTACCTCTAATTTATGACTAGAAGGAACTCGACAGGACCTCTACTTTACGACAGTGATATTGAAGGTACCGTTCGTAAAAATCGCAGAGAAATAAGGCAAAGCCTAAACTACATAGATGAAGAGCAAGAAGCCGAAATAAATACCACAGAAGAGATGGTTGAGAATAATCTGCCACCTCTAGAGATGGCCGAACATCATGCTCCACGTACTATGTATGATTATGCTAAACCTAGTTTAATAGGAACTGAGTCTAGTATTGTTAGGCCTATTATAGCTGCAAATAATTTTGAACTGAAACCTAACACTATACAGATGATACAACAGTTTGTTCTGTTTGATGGTTTGCAGGATGAGGATCCTAACATACACTTAGCAAATTTCCTAGAATTTTGCGACACCTTCAAAATAAATGGCGTTTCTGATGATGCCATCTGTCTTCGGTTATTTCCCTTTTCCTTGAAAAATAAAGCCAAACAGTGGTTGCATTCTCTTCCATGAGGCTCAATCACTACATGGAATCAAATGACTGAAAATTTTTTATTAAAATATTTTCCACCGGCCAAAACGGCCAAGTTAAGGAATGATATCTCTTCTTTTGTGCAGATGGATTTAGAGACACTTTATGATGCATGGAAGAGATACAAAGATTTGTTGAGAAGGTGCCTACACCATGGACTACCTTTGTGGCTTCAGGTCCAAACTTTTTACAACGGTGTGAACCTTTCAACAAGGCAGCTAATCGATTCAGCTGCCGATGGAACCCTGAACAACAAAACTCCTGAAGCAGCTTACCGAGTTTATAGAGGAGATTTCACTGAATAACTATCAGTGGCAAGTTACAAGGACAATGCCAGCTAAAGCAGCCAGAGTTTTCAACATTGACACAGTGACCGCGCTATCAAATTAGGTGGAATTGTGTTACATAAAAAATTTGATAGTTTCTATGGTTCTTCACAGGCACATCCAGTTATGCAGTGCGACGCAAGTGAAGGAGTGGTGAATCCTGAATACCCACCATACGGACAGGGCATGGAGAGCGAACAAATGAACTATATTGGTAATAATTTCTGATCTAACAATAACCCTTATAGTAATACTTATAATCCAGGTTGGAAGAACCACCCCAATTTTTATGGGGCGGTCAAAGAAATCAAAGATCACAACCATCCCAAAACTTCCAATAACAGCCCTACCCACAGCAAAAGAAGCCGAACCTTGAAGAGGCACTGACAAACTTCATAACAGCCTCAGACACACGTTTCCAGAAGATAGAAATAAAAATTGAGGCATTGTCATAAGAGTTCAAGGATCAATTCAGGCAACTTGCTAAGTAGATTTCTGAGAGACCACAGGGAAGACTACCGAGCAACTCCGAGACTAACCCAAGGGAGCAAATTCAAGCCATAATAGCTCAAGATAGTAAAGGGTTAGACGAGCCTAATACAAAACAAAAGAAGGTGGGAGAAGAAGATATGGTTGAGGTCAATAACAAGCCGAAACCGGTAATCAAAGAGTACAAACCCCGCATACCTTATCCCGAAGCAATGAAGAGAGACGATATAGAGGAACAGTTCAGTAAGTTTCTTAAACTTTTAAAGAAATTACATATTAACTTACCTTTTCTTAAAGCTCTTTTTCAGATTCCAGATTCGAGGAAATTTTTAAAACAGCTCTTGACGAACAAGCGTAAATTAGACGAGGAGCCACATGTGGAATTAAACGCAGTATGCTCAGCAATGTTGCAGAATAGACTACCACGGAAGCTAAAAGATCCAGGGAGTTTTATAATTCCATGTTTAATTGGTAGACTAAATGTTGATAATGCATTAGCTGATTTAGGGGCAAGTATAAATGTCATGCCTTATAAAATGTTTAAACAACTAGGTCTAGGGAAACCAAAACAAACTAGGATGAGCATTCAATTAGCTGATAAAACTGTTAGAATTCCTAGGAGTATTATTGAAGATGTTCTTGTAAAAATTGATAAGTTCGTTTTCCCAGTAGATTTTGTTGTCTTAGACATGGATGAGGATAATTCAATTCCCTTAATTTTAGGAAGACCCTTTTTAGCAACTGCCAGGACTAAAATTGATATTAGCACAGGAGAACTCAAACTTCACGTAGGTGACGAATCGATCAGTTTACAAGCTCTCGACTCGGCCAGGACAATAATTGATGAAGATGAGAAAGTAAAAATAGTTGATAACCAGGACGTTCAACTTTCACTACAGGAAACACCACAAGGTTACAAACCTGAACCGAATCATGGACCTCGTGCCAACAAAGAAGAATTACACAAGGAACGAAGCCTTAGGGTCGACAAACTAGAAAAGTGGACGACATCCTTCAAAGAAGAACATGAACCGCACGAAGTAAAGCCGAAGGAGCCCCCAGAAGAGCTCATAGGAACACCAAATCACTTCAAAATAGGAGACCAGGTACGGTTAGATAAATCAGATCCTCGAATCACCATGTCAGACCGGAAAATAAACGAAGAAATCCCCCTTGAGGTACACAATATCTTCCCAGATGGAACAATCGAGGTAAGCAATCCCATATTTGGCACTTTTAAGGTACACACTTCTCGACTCAAACTTCATCAAGAAAATAGAACTGTCAGCATGAGGGAAGATATTCAAACCTTTAAACCTCCCTGATTTTTCAAATACGAGGAAAGTCTAGCTTAAGACTATAAATGAGCGCTTCACGGGAGGCAACCCGAGTACTAACACAATGTATTTTCACATTTTGTTTTCAATTCATTTTCTTTTCTTCTTTTCTTTAAACCTAATTCTAAACTAACCAAGGGTGCAGATTTCCAGGCCACACGGCCTTGCACATGGCCGTGGCCGTGTCTGTGTGTACCTCAAGAATCTTTGTACCCACATGGCAGAGGCGGTATAAATCAGACTCAACTAATTTTTGAAGTTCACGGACCCAACCACTCCAACACGGGCACCAACAAAAGCCCACGGTCGTGCGACGCAGCCGTGGACGACACTAACTTATCAAGAACGGGCATGGCTGTCTGAAAAATGAGCATGGAGAATCAACACACCTAGACACACGGCCGTGCGAGGCAGCCGTGTGAAACGACACGCCCTCGGTCCACGGGCGTGGGAAAGTACCAGAATTGAGCCTCTATTTAAACACCAACCCCCATCCTTCTCATCCACTTAACACTTCTTTTCTTATCCCCTTTTCTCACATTCTCCTCTCCATAACAAGTCTCTAAACCCTTGAGCCACACCAAAGCCATGCTAAAGAAGCGGAAGAAAGCAAGCGTAGTCTCCTTAGGGAGACCGATATACATAAGCTCATGCCGGCCGCTTCATCCAAACAACAAGCCAAGGGTCTTTGAGACCATTTATCTTTTCTTTTTCTTTTCTCTTTTGCTTCAATTTCCTTCTCTTTGGTAGTCTTATGTTTAATTTAGTTTAATATATTTTAGTTTCTTAAGGTTAGGTTCTTCAGGCTTCTAGGGAATCACACCTTGGGAATCACGACCACCACTGCAGCCTAAGAACTTCAAAAGGCTGCTTGGGAATCACGCTACTTCCGCCACCGCCAGCACCTCCGTCGCCTTAAAAGTCACACCCACCTCACGAACCATCTACCAATAAGGATTCTCAAGCCCTTTTATCTTCTAGTCTTAGTTTATTTTCCTTCTTAGTCTCTTTTTCTTTATCTTTCTTATCTTTATTTATATATTTAGTTTATTTTAAATGTGTCTTAATAACTCATGGCTAACTCTCTACGAGCTCCCCAATTTCTTCATCTAGCACAGAGCTCGGTAGCAGCCACCACCCCTATCGACTTCCAACTGCGGGAAACCATCCAAATTCAGGAAGTTTCACATCTCCCTCTCTCTTAAATTGAAAATCTATGCTTATACATGGAGGGCAATGTACATCTTAAGTGTGGGGGGGTGAATATTTATTTGAAGAAAGTGCCTAACTTTCTTCATTATTCTCAAATTCCTGAAATTAGCATTATTCTCAAATTCCTGAAATTAGCCTTATTTTTAATCAATTTTCTCATATTACTAATCAGGGTGAAATTTCTGATAAATTATGATTTTTATTGACATGTTTTTTGAGTAAGTCATAGTTAATTATGCATTGATGATTAAATTAGAAGAATATTAGAGAATCAAGCATGATAAGTCTATTTTTTAGAATTAAAATTTTTGTTAGGTTGTCTACCTGAATCTGAATGTTGAAGCTTAAAATTTGCAAGGTTGATGTCAAAAACACCCATAATTTGTGTGAGATTTTGAGCCTATTAGAGCATATATTCTTTTTCATGCTCACTTTATTGATTATGAGTGTGTCAACTTTGAATTGTTATTCTAGAACTTGCCTTGTTCATACAGATCGAGACCACACCTATGATTTGATATACGAAGATGATAAGGCACCTAGGATTTAACCCACTTACTCCACTAAAATCCTACCTTCATAATTAACCCCTAGTGAACCCCGTTGAGCCTAACAACCCTTTTTATTGACTCACCCGCTAATATTAACCCAAAACCCTTTGTATTTGTTATCACCATTCCTTTTTGACTACCCTTATATCGAGATTTGATTTGATTAGTTGCCTAATTATATTATTTCAGTAGTTAAATTTAACCTTTATATATTTGACTTGTAGTATATTCATTATTAGTTATGTGATTAAGTGAGCTTATGCATTAAATTCCAATTATTGAAGAATAGGCTCGTATTAGAGTATTGTCAATAGTAGTATTATCAGTTTCCAATTGATGTAATTATTTAGGATGAGTTCATTTTTTCTAGGTAGGTAACTTATCAACTCAATCTCGATTCTAACCTTCTAATTCAGCCTATACCCATACCCTTAACCTAGCCCCGTTACAACCCTATTAAAGACCTTTTGATCTGTGTATCATCTCATATTACAGTGGTGGAGATTTGATTTTTAGGCAAGCCTATGGGATTAACTTTTCAGGTTTGACTTTTGAGTGCTTAATTTTGAACCTTAAACACTTCGAGTGATTTGAGTGAATCTTTTGTTAGGATGTCAGTCCTTGTAGGTTTTGAATTAAAGGTAATTATTCAGGTAAGGGGAGACATCTACGTTTTTGTGCTACAAATGTATGGCTTTGATTGTTTGAATCTTTAGGACTCTTCGAGTTAGATCATCCATGTATAAATTATCTATGAATTATGATGAGACATTGTCAGTAGGAATTATGAATTGTAAGTTTGAGAATTTTGCTTAAGGACAAGCAAAAGCTTAAGTGTGGGGGTATTTGATAAACCGTAAAAGTAACATATTTTAAGCCCACATTTAGTATGCTTTTGGATGAATTAAGCCTCGATTTATGTAAAAAGGTGCTCTTAATCCTTTGTTTTCATGTTTTATACTCAGGAAAGCACCCGAGGATGAAAAGAACGAGAAACGAGCCTAAAATGGACCAAATTGGGCCAAAGAGGAAATCGACACGGCCTGGACTTAAGCTCACACGGCCGTGCCACGCCAATCTACTAGAAGACGGTCTGATCTCGACTTACACGGCCGTGTCTTATTAAAGAAGTCCGACACGGCCTGGCCACTAGTCACACGGGCGTGTGACATGGCCGTGTCCCTATCGTGGAAAAGAACAATTTCATTCGGATTTGGATACTTTTGGGGCAAAGAAATATATTTCCAAAGCCTATATAAACCCCCTAAGTGTTACCTGAAAGAGGGCGGTTAGCTAGGCCAAAGAGCCAAGCCGAAAAGACTAGAATTGTGGGAATCACTCGAAGATAGCCAGTTGATCCATCTCAAGAAGCCGGAATTCTACTCAAGACGGTGGATCTCTCCTTCAATTCCTTTAGGGAGTTTTAGGGATTTCTTATGTTTTGTTTTATCTTTTCTTCTAAGATGTTTTCCTTATTTGTTATGAACTAAACCCTTCAGATACCTAAAGGGGATGAAACCTAAGACGGATCTTGTTATTGTTTTCTGAACTATATGATAAATATTTAACTTGTTCTTAATTATGTGTGCTTAATTCTTGTGTTGGTATTTCCAGGATATTAATTCAAGTATGATGTGCTTAGGTGGAGGAGCAAAAGTCCCTACTTAAGAGTAGATCTAGCATAATTAAGCGGAGTTGATCGCACGCCTAGAGATAGGGTCACGAGATTTTGCCGGATTAGGGTGAAACCTAATATGGGAGTCCATAGATTGAGTTAATGCGATTCTAGGGGTTTTAATTAGAAAGAGATTTCAATTAATCAACCTAGGGTTAGACGTTCTTCGCTTCGAGAGAGGGTTTAATATAACTTAGGGAATCTTACGGTTCAAGTCAAGTGAATACACGTTAGATAACAAGTGAAGTCTAGATAGATTCTTCCTAGGGTATCGTCTTAATCAATTGGTTTTTCTTCCAAGTTATTTTTCCTCAATTCATTCTTTTTGCCTTTGCGTCTTTGGTTTAGTTGATAGTTAAATTTAGATTAGATAAACATTCACTTAATTCTTAGGCTAAATAATAGAAAGAGAGTTAGTATTAGTACTTCTGGATCCTTTGGGATTTGATATTCCGGTCTTGCCTAAGCTATACTACTGTTCGATAGGTGCGCTTGCCTTACAATCATTGTCAGTGTTAGTTTCCAGGTTCGATCATTCTCATTATAAATTTAAAGCTCTGATTTCGACAATCAGTCCTGTAACACCCCTTACCCGTATTCTACGCAGGAGCCGGGTACGAGGCGTTACCGTACTTGACTCACATGGTCATACAATTTTGGGTTATCAAAATCCATTCCAAATTAAAAATTTTCCATTCTCATATCTGACCTCCTTATAATGGGCCTATAAGGCCCTAAACATACTTCCGGAAGGTTTCGAAAATAAATCAGAAACTTTTACACACTTCAAAAATTTTTACCTAAACAGGGGCCACACGCCCGTGTGAAATGGGACATGCCCGTGTGGGCAGGCCGTGTGGTCACACACGCCCATGTCCTTCACCCGTGGTCGACATTGAATTATTTCACACGGCCGGACACTTGCCCGTATCCTTGGCCCGTCTACTTTACACGGCCTCGACACGCCTGTCTCTCAGGCCGTGTGCCAAAACCTTGGCATTCTGTTTATGACGTCATCACCTCAGACAGCCAAGGCACGCGTCCGTGTCCTTAGATCGTGTGTCGAATTAAATTACTAGATTCAGGTGTAGACTTCACACGGCCTGGGCACACGCCCATGTCTTTGGCCGTGCCTCCCATATGGCTGAGACACACGGCCGTGTCTCTGCCCGTGTGTTTACTATTGAGCTTATTAACTTGCAATTCTAACATGCAGGGGACACACGGCCTGGTCACACACCCATGGAACTGACCGTGTGTCTCATACGACCTAGACACACGCCCGTGTGCCTCACACGGCCTAGACACACTCCCGTGTGCCTACCCGTGAGGATATGAGCAAGGCTATTTGCTAAGCTCTTTTGTCACCCTAGTCCACATATCATGATCCCATACAACAAATCATCAAATAAGTCAATTTGTACAACAACACTTTCTTGAATAACCTCAAATTTCATAAATTAATCATACTGAACTATCAACTATCGCAATATACAAAAGAGTTCATCCTTAAGAGAGCCAATACATTCTTGGCCAAAATAACAAAATAATTCACCTAGTCTAGCCCCTATACATGCCATACTTAAAATGCAAATTCTAGCTATACCGAGATGAGCTGGTAGTGTGGGTTGTCCTCCAATTGTCTTCGTATCTCGACCCGGCTCTTTGACACAATAAAACAAGGGAAAAGAAAGGGAGTAAGCTTTACGCTTAGTAAGTTTACATGTAAACAATAAACATCATAACATATGCTACTCAACAATTAGCATTACATACTAAGCAAGAACAATTCACATTTCATAGTCATGCTTACTCGTTTAATCTCTTACCACATTTCAACCATATCACGAGCATAATGCTCACATTCATTAACAATCATACCTGCACTTATCATCACAAGGTCACATGACACGACACATAACAATTCCACAATAAGTCATTCATAGTAATACCAAACACTCTTTAACAGGGTGGTATCGCACATAGCCCACCAGCAAGAATATTTACTGTGGTATCGCACATAGCCCACCAAATGATAATATAAATGATGGTATCACACACAACCCATCGTAAATAAGTAATAAGATGGTATCGCACATAGCCCACCATCAAGAATAAATAATAAGGTGGTATCTCACACAGCCCACCATTATTTACTACTGACAATATTCCACATCTACATATCTATTTCAACATTCTTACGGAATTTATTCGTTTTCTACCGAATCCAATCCATTTAAATCATAAGTGATCTCAAACATACAATGCACCAATAAGCAACAACATGTGTATTTAAGATGCATCGTTTGCATATAAACTTACCTCAATGCTTTTTCACAACTAAGCATTCAATCGTTCAAATTAAAGCACCAAAATTCCCATGCATTATTAAAAACATGTTATAACAAATAAAATAATACCAAAATAATTTTCCTCAACCTCAGATTAGTGGTCCTGAGACCACTGTTCCAACTAGCCCCAAAATCGGGCTATTACAACTCTCCCCTCCTTTAGAGATTTTCGCCATCGAAAATCTTACCGGTAAAAAGGTTTGGATATTGTTCTCCCATGGCTTCTTCCGGTTCCCACGTAGCCTCTTCTACACTGTGTTTTTGCTACACCACTTTTACTAAAGCTATGCTCTTATTCCTCAACTGTTTAACCTTCCGAGCCAATATCTTATTTGGCTTCTCTTCACAAGTCATGTCCGATCGTATCTCAATTTCCGATAGAGGGATCACATGCAAAGGATCTGAACGATATCGCTGCAACATCGATACATGAAACACGTGTATTTTCTTTAACTCTACTGGTAAAGACAACTGATATGCCACTGGCCCAATCCTTTCGGTAATTTCATACGGCCCTATGAATCGTAGACTCAATTTGCCCTTCCGACCAAATCTCAATATTTTCTTCCACGGGGATACCTTCAGAATATTTTTTCACCCACTTGAAACTCGATTTCTTTCCTTTTTAAATCCGCGTATGACTTTTGTCGGACCGAAGCAGCTTTCAAACTATCACGGATCACTTTCACTTTCTCATTGGTCTCTTTAACTAGATCGACCCCATGAATTTGCTTCTCACTAAGCTTGGTCCAATACAAAGGAGTTTGACAGTTGGGACCGTATAAAGCTTCGTACGGTGCCATCCGTATACTCGACTGATAACTATTTTTGTAAGCAAACTCAACAAAAGGTAGATATCTTTCCCAATTACCTCCGAACAACATCGTAGCATATCCTTAAGAACTTGAATCACTCTTTCAGATTGGCCGCCAGTTTGAGGTTGGAACGCAGTACTAAAATTCAACCTTATACCTAAGGCCCCCTGCAACTTCTTCTAAAACCTCGAAGTAAATCTCGGATCTCTATTTGAGATAATAGATACAAGCACTCCATGTAATCTCACCACTTCAGCAATATACAACTCGACCAACTTATCAAGGGTATAATCAACTCGCACCGGTATAAAGTGAGTCGACTTCGTTAGTCTATCCACAATAAACCACACAACATCTTTCTTTTTCGGAGTCATAGGCAACCCCGTCATAAAATCCATGATAATCCGGTCCCACTTCCACTTGGGAACCATCACTGGCTGAAGCAATCCTGAAGTTACTTGTTGCTTGGCTTTCATTTGTTGACAGATCAAACATCTTGTCACGAACTTAGAGATGTCTCTTTTCATACCCGGCCACCAATAAAATCTCTTCAAATCATTATACATTTTCGTGCTACCGGGATGTACTGACAAATGACAACTGTGTGCTTCATGTAAAATTTTCCGGATCAACTTATCATCTTTTGGTACACAAATCCTGTCGTGAAACATCAAACAACCATCCAGACTCACCCAAGAGTCAGAATCATTTCCCGATTCACACTTAACTCTCTTAGCTTGCATCTCATTATCATTTTTTTGAGCCTCACATATCTGTTGAATAAATAATGGTCTAGCCTTCAACTCGGCTAATATAGCACCATCATCAGACAACGCAAAGCTCGTACTCATGGCTCTCAAAGCACACAAAGATTTCCTACTCAAGGCATCCGCCATTACATTTGTTTTCCCCAGATGATAATCAATTACTAGCTCATAGTCCTTCAATAATTCAAGCCACCGCCGTTGTCGCAAATTCAAATATTTTTGGTCCATTAAGTACTTCAAACTCTTATGATCTGTGAAGATTTGGCATTTCTCACCATATAAATAATGACGCCAAATCTTTAATGCGAAAACAATCGCAGCCAACTTCAAATCATGAGTTGGATAATTCTTCTCATGCGGTTTTAGCTGTCTCGAGGCATAAGCTATTACCTTACCCTCTTGCATCAACACACAGCCGAGTCCATTTAATGATGCATCACTATATACTACAAACTCCTTGCCCGACTCAGGTTGCGCTAAAATCGTCGCTTCAGTCAACAATGTTTTAGTCTCTCGAAGCTCAGTTGGCATTTCTCAGTCCATTCAAACTTGACATCCTTATGCAATAGTTTCGTCATTGGGGTAGCAATCATGGAAAACCCTTTTACGAACCGTCTGTAGTGCCCTGCTAAACCCAAAAAGCTTCTGACTTCTGACTTCTGACATATTTCTTAGCGGTTTCCACTCTACAATAGCCGAGATTTTACTCGGATAAACTCTAATACCATCACCCGACACAATGTGTCCTAGGAATCCGACCTCTCGAAACCAAAACTCACTCTTGCTAAATTTAGCATACAACTGCTTGTCTCTTAAAGTCTGCAAAAAAATTCTCAAATGCTCCACGTGTTCACTCTCATCTCGAGAATAAACTAATATGTCGTCAATAAAAACGACTACAAACTTGTCCAAGTATGGTCAGAAGATGCAATTCATTAAATCCATAAAAATCGCAGGAGCATTAACTAAACCAAATGGCATGACAAGAAATTCATAATGGCCATAGCTCGTCCGAAATACAGTTTTTGGCACATCTTGCTCCTTAACCCTCAATTGATAATAACTAGACCTTAGATCTATCTTAGAGAACATTGTAGCTCCCTTCAGTTGGTCAAATAAATCATCTATTCTTGGTAAATGACACTTATTTTTCACGGTCACTTTGTTGAGATGTTTGTAGTCTATGCACAATCTCATCGACCCATCTTTCTTCTTCACAAAAAGTATTGCGGCCCATACCATTACTACCCCTAGCCTGACCATGGCCTCTCGATGGCTACTGTGCAACTCTCTGTGGCTGCGCAGTACCAGTACCCTGAGCTTGCATCTAATCGGCCCTCAACGGACACTCCCTGATGCGATGGTCCAATGATCCACAACTCAGACACGCCCTAGTCCTCCTCCAACACTCGTTCTGATGGGGTCTACCACAATCAACACATGGTTGCAGTCTAGTAGCAGTAACAGGGGGCCCAACTCTAACTGGCCCATCAGGTCTGGCCTTTTTCTTAGGCCTCTATACAGAACTTGAGGGCTACGAATCCTTCTTGTTCTTACCCCTTTCGCGATCCTTGTTTTGGCGCTCAACGCGTTTAACCTCTTCGACGATCTTCACCTTCTCAACTAGAACCGAGAACTATCGCCCCCTCTGCGGAGCTATCAGCACCCTCAAATTATCTCTGAGGCCATCTTCAAAGTGGGTACACCTCTCATACTCAGATGCCACCATACCTTGCGCATAGCGGCTCAGTCTCAGAAATTCAGCCTCATACTTAGCCACAGATCGGTCTCCATGGGTAAGGTTCAGAAACTCCCTCCTATGAGCATTAATGTAACTAGCTCTCACATATTTCCCTTGGAAGGCAGTCTTAAAGAATTCTCATGTCAGACGTTAGGGCTGAGTGCTCTCCTTAACAGTCAACCACCACTGATAAGCCTCATCACGCAACAGAGAGATTGCACCTTTCAGTTTCTGCTCAGGGGTGTAATCCAGGTCATCCATAATCTGCTCCGTGGCCTCAATCTAGTACTCGGCCACATTGGGGGCGACTCTTGTGACACCCCTAAATAACTCAGGTCCATTAGACCGGAGTCGTTCAGTAAACTAGCCTCGACACCCAGATCTAGTGTTGGGCCCAGCAACTCTCTCCAATATCCTTAACATAGCTTGGGAAAATGCGCCGTCCCCAGTCAATCGACTCTAAGACCCAGTCTCAGTAGCACGTGACACGGGTGTCTCACTCGTGTCTAGATTCGGCATGTTGCCCAAATATGAAGACTCAGCTCGAGCCCTTCTATGGCCCCTACCGCGGCCTCGAGTACCACATCCACGGATACCTCGTGCGCTAATGTCTAATCGAATTTATCTGCATTACAAAATTTTATGAATCAGTTATAGTTTCAGTAGTTACTAACAAATGTTTTATGTAAAACAGTATCATAAGTTTAGAGTTTGTTTTCGCAGTACAGTCTCTATTAGTTTCAGTTCACTACAGTTTCAGTATACACTACTAGAGTGTTTCAGTACAGACCATCTATAGTAGTTTATTAGAATACTTATAGGATCGGCGCCGGAGACTTGGTGTACCACAATCTCAGTCAAGTCATTTTAAATCATTTAAAAAATCAGTTCTTGAAAACCAAGTTTTAAAACCCAAAATCCACAGCCGATTTTTGCAACTAGGCTCTGATACCACTAAATGTAACACCCCAAATCCGGCCCAGACGTTATGACCAAATCTGGCGATGTTACATGATAGGGTGTTTGAAAACTAAGTTTCTACGATAAATCCATTTCTGTTTAACTACTTTTCTTATCTCTTCTTAATTCCAAAAATCCTTACTCGTTTAGTCGATTGTTTTAAACTTAATTCGTTGCGGAAACTTTTAAAATCATTTCGAGTAAATCGTGTATTTAGAGAAAACTTTACCTTTTTGAAAATCGAGTTTTCCTACGTCTAGAAGTTATAAATCCATAAAAAATGAATAAAAACCAATTTTAAGCAAAAGTACCAAAAAAAGTCCCCAAATTACATCCAAATAAACCACTGTAAATAAAACCATAAATCATAAATTATAAACTGTAAAAGTCCAACAATTATGGTCACCATCGAGTCCTCCGCCACACCGATCCGTCTAACACTAGGGATTACATGTGCACAATAAACAGAGATGGGCGAGTTTACATAAACTCAGTGTGTAATCCCACAGAAAACAAACAACAGTAAACACTGTGCACAGTCAAAAACAGTCTTGGGCCTAAGCCCCTTTCACTATCAATATCAGTATGCACAAAGGTCTTAGCCCATCAAAGTATCAGTAATAGATATACAATATTTAGTAACAAAGTCCTACCTAACCAGCCTCTACACACCATATTCGTCCAACCCTACACTCCATGTGGGGATTAAATCAACCCACCCATCCCTACACTCCAGGTAGTACCGAATGCAGCACAAACAGTAGTTTGCAGCTGAGTTGCAGTATATTAGGCTTGAGAGCCTTTCAGCAAGCTTCCTCTAAATAAAATCAACCCAACCCCATGCAATGCATGACATGTTATCTCATGATATCATTACATATAATCAGTAAATGTATACATGTATACTATCATCATGCTCAATATATATCAATCAATCAGTCAGTTCACACAATTAGAGGTCTAAGTAATGCATAACGACCATACAGTAGGTTCACAGTTGACTTGGGCGACCCATGCAACCGTAGAATTCAATTCGGTGAAAATAGGCTCACATGCCCATGTGGCCTGCCGTGTGGGCCCACATAGGCCCGTATAAACTACCATTGTTGTCCTACACGCCCGTGTGGCCCACACAGCCTAAATCAGTCTAGCTTGTGTGTCGTACACGGCATACCTGGCCATCACACGATCTTGTCTTGTGCTCACGGCCTGGCCTCGTTAATCACATGCCCATGTCATGGCACACGGCCTACCACATGGGTGACCACACGTCCGTGTGGCATCGAAAGTGGGGTTTTTTGGCTTTTTGTTAAACCCCGTTTTTTGCGTTTCGGATACACACCTTTATCGTTTTCGACGCATAAGCTCTCCTAAGCCTCCAGAACCTAAAAATTGACCAATGTAACACTCAATTAAACACTTATTTCGTCATTCAATCAAAAGCCTATCAAAATCTATCATCGGTAATCTAGCGAAACCCTTACCATCAACAACTGAAATCGCAACTCTTAATTCTCTACAGCAGCTCCGATCAATTATTGCCCTTCGCCTAATAAAAAAGAACCACAACTGCCTTCTTTAAGAGTCTTTATACGAAACCAAAAAGAAAAAGGCGAAACTAATACTTATCGAACAACGAAATCACACGCTTACACAATGGGAACGGATGAGAAAAGAAAACGAAAAGAGAATAGTTGAGGGGGAATGGATTTCGACAGCAATGGTGGGGGATGAAGGAGGAAAACGGCAGAGAGAAAAAGAAATTTTGAGATGGGAAGTAGTTTTGGAAAAACAAAAATCAAATCCCATTAGATTTTCCCCAACTCCCCACTATCACACCACTTCACAGACTTTCAATCCCAATCAAACTCATCCACGCCACACGCCCCATGGAAAAAGAATTACTCCCTCGCTCACGCAGGGATTCAGACACAGGACCTTTAACAAATTAACAGTTCACAACTACTAGACCAGCAGGTCGATTCTGTTAATTACTTGCAAACTTTTAACTTAAAGCCCAATGATTAGATATAGGGCTTAATTCAGAAAAATATCAAAATTTGCCCAAGTCATGACTTAAACTTGGAACTTCCCACACACACCCAGGACACTTAACCACTGAAGTAGACAGATATTTATGCCACACATACAAAAAAATAAAATATTAAAATTTTGGGGCGTTACAGATCGACTCTCAAAGTTTGCTATTAATAGATTTTTGGGCATTTGAAGATTTTGGCATATTTCCTAAAGTGAATGTTGCATACAATTATTTGGAAATTATATTTATTGACTTAGTGGTATTATAGATTTCACATTGATTTAGACATTTCCAATAGTAAATGTCACAATAGTAATTATATGTAGATACAAATTAAAAGGAATGATAATAAAATTATCAATTTGTTACAATTTAGTACAATTAAAACACATGTTAAAGTAAACCAGAAGTTTACTAATACAAATGCGTTTACTACTTGGCGTGACTAGTTAGACCATCTTTGATCATATATGATGCAAAAATTAATTGAGGATTTATATGGACATTCAATTAATGAACTAGAAGATTCTTTAATTTAAAGAAATCTCATTTGTTGTTTGTTCTTAATGAAAATTTATTATTAGAAACTCAGTAGCTAAAGTTGAGATTTAATGTCTTTCATTTCTAAAATGAATATGGGCCCATTCATCCACCATGTGGATGATTTTGATATTATATGATTTTGGTAGATGCATCTACAAAATAATCACATATGTGTTATTAATTTGCAACCTGTCGTTTGCAAAATTGCTTGTTTAAATAATTAATTTCAAATAATGCAATTAAGACAATTCATCTTGCTAATGTTGGTGAGTTTACATCCCAAGTTTTCAATGATTATTACATGTCAATTGGGATAAAAGTTGAACATCCTATAGCTCATGTTCACACACAAAATGATTTAGCTGAATTGTTTATCAAATGCCTCCAACTAATAGTTAAATCATTACTTATGAGAACTAAACTTTCTATTTCAGCATGAGATTATGTTGATTTATATGTTGGACGCATTAAGCCAATAAGTTATAAATATTCCCATTATAGTTGATCTTTGGTCAAGAGCCAAATATTTCTCATCTTTGAATTTTTGTATGTGCGTATATGTTCCAATTGCTTCGCCACAACGTACAAAGATGAGTGAATCCTCAAAGAAAGTGGGGAATATATATTAATGACAAGTTTCTTTGTATTATTAGATGTTTTGAATGCATTAGAGATTCAATTATGACATTATTTGTGATTACAATTTTGATTCGATAGTTTTCGCTACATTACGGGAAGAGAAATAATAACTTGTAATGAGTTAGGGGAGAATAATTTGAACCAGAAGTTTAATAAGGATAACTCATTATAAGTTAACTATTAGATGTATTTACAAACTTAATGAGAATAACCAAGTGTTATATAGATTGATCGATACCAAAGATGAAGAATTCTTCTAGACGGTCATATAGTGGAGGCGGGTGCTCTAGAAGAGACCCAAGACATAACTAATAAGTAAAACTCCAGAAGAGATTCAAGTACCTGAAATTGAATTTTAAAATACTGAAAATAAGAGATCTCGATAAGTTATGTCAATTCGAGAAAATGTGGAACCGAATAACAAAAGTGGTTGACAATGATTTTGCATGCAATATTATTATTGAAATAATGAAATAAAAGGAGGATCCTGAATAAATCTATTGAGAAATATAGATATAGAATAAATTGATCAAAATAGAAAGACACAACTCAAGTACAATTAAATTCGTGGAGTTTTTGGACAAATAGTCCAAATATCTAAAGGTATAAAGCGGAATAAAAATATGAAGTATTTCGCTAAGTCCTGTCATTGATTATGAAAAAATATAATATTTTTTTGTGGTGGATACAATTACCTTTAGTTTTGCAAAAGATTTAACTTGAACCTAATGGTTATTGTCACAACCTTTTATGAATCGCTATATAGTAAAGTTTATATGAAAATCCCAAAAGGATTTAAAATGTAACACCCCAAACCCGGCCTAGACGTTATGGCTAAATTTGGCGATGTCACATGGAAGAGGATTTGAAATCGAATTTATCAAGTTAAAATCATTTCTGTTTATTAGCTTTTATTTATCTTTCGTCAATCTCAAAACTACTTTCTCACTAACTTGATTCATTTAAAACATATTCTGTAGCGGAATCTTTTAAAACAGTGATATTTAAGAAAACCGCGTGCGCTTAGGAAAAACGTTCTGTTTAGTAAGACCGTGTTTTCGTCGTAGTTCAAAAATTCATGAAAATAATTAAAAGTCACAAAATAAAAGAAAACAATCCAAAAGTCCAGATTACATCAAACTACCAAAAAATAAAAGGAATTAAAAGTCATATATGAAATTAAATGGTTCAGTAGTCATGTGGTCACCGTCGAGTCCTCCGTCGCATCGATCCGTCTAAGTCTGGGGATTACCTGTATAGATAAAATAGAAAGGGGTGAGTTTACGTAAACTCAGTGTGTAATCTCCATAGAAAACATGCATACAGTCAAACACAACAAACAGTCAAATGCAATCTAGGCTTAAGCCCATTTCAGTTTCAGTAGCAGTTCGGGCCTTAGCCCATTTAGTTTCAGTGTCAGATATGCATTAGGGCCTAAGCCCTTCACAATAACAGAATCAGATATACATCAATCAGTAAACAGAGTCCTACCCAACCAACCTCTACACACCATCTCCGTCCATCCCTACACTCCATGTGGGGTTTAAAACACCCACCCATCCCTACACTCCAAGTAGTACCGAATGCGGCACATAATCAGTAAATTGCAGCTGAGCTACTAGATAATAGGCTTAAGAGCCTTTCAGTAAACTTCCTCCAAATATCAACATCCCAACCCAATGCAATGCAGCATACAGTATGTGACATGCTAATACATAAATATCAGTTATATATACAGTTCAGTATTCATTCATATAATCATCATGCTCAGTACATACATCATACATATAGTTCAGGCATTTAAGGGTCAAAGTAGTGCTTACCGACCCAACAATAGGTTCAAAGTCGACTTGGGCGACCCGTGCAACCTTAGAACACATTTCAGTTCAATGGGCTCACATGCCCATGTGGCCTACCAGTGTGGGCTCACACACTCGTGTGGCCCATACGGCCCAATTTGGCCTTGTCCGTATGGATCACACGACCTGGCCCAGAATCCCACACGCCTTTGTGGACTAGCCGTGTGGACCAACACGTCCGTGTGGACCCACACGTCTGTGTTGGCCCACACGACCCAAATCATTCTAGCCCGTGTGTCACACATGGCCTACCTGACCATCACACGGTCGTGTCCTCGCGCAAGGTCTGGCCTGGTCGATCACACGCTCGTGTTATGGCATACAGCCTACCACACGGGCGACCACACGCCCGTGTGGCGTCGATAGTGGGTTTTTTTAGCTTTCACCAAAACCCCGTTTTCTACGTTTTGGGTACACACCTGGTTACAATTCGATGTTAAAACACTCCCGAGATGCCCAACACCTACAATCAAATTATCCAACCCCTTTAGCAACTAAAAATCAAGCCTAACATAACTTATCCAAGTACGTATGAACTAACTTACCGCAACCAAGAACGAACACAATCTTGAATCAACCCGATGGAATGCGGTTCTCTACCTCAAAACCTTCCCCTAAATGCAGAATTCACCACTTTGTTCATAATCTAGCATTACTAACCCTAAACCAAAAAGTTAAAGGTTTGGAAAAGAATATTTACCAGACAATAAAGGATTAAGCACGATCAGCGAAGGATCACCACGCAAAATCGAAGGAGAACAACAAAGGTGGGGAAACAAAAGAGAAGTTGAAACGTCAAAAATTTTGAGAGGAAGAGAGAGGAACAAAATTTTGGAAAAACAAAAGAATAAACTGATAATTCCAATATCTCAACCCCCACTAACCTATCCATCACAACTACCTTAGACTTCAACTTCCACTGAAACTCTTGTGCAAAGCCGAGCAAAAATTAAATACCTAAGCTTGCGCAAGGATACGAACACAAAACCTCCAGCAAACCCCCACTACTTCTAACCACTAGACCGGCAGACCCATTCTGATATGTTTCTACAGTAATCTCCATATAAGCCCACTAAGCAACTAAAAGGCTTAAGTCAGAAAAATTCCAAAATTTACCAAATACAAGACTTAAACTTGGGACCTCTCACGCACACCCAGAACACCTAACCACTGAAGCAGACAGATATTTGTGTCACATTTTCTCAAAATTCGAAACAAGAATTTTGGGGCATTACAACTCACCCCCCCTAAAATAAAATTTCGACCTCGAAATTTACCTGATCAGAATAGATGAGGATACTACTGACGCATCGCGTCCTCAGGCTCCCACATGGCCTCCTCAGTGCCATGATTCTGCCACAGCACCTTCACTAATGGGATAGGCTTCTTTCAAAGAACCTTTACATCACGATCCAGAATCTGAACCGGCTGCTCCTCGAAGGTCAAATCTAGCCTCACCTCAATCTCCTCAACAGGAACAATATGAGTAAGATCAGAGCGGTAACGTCTCAACATCGAGACGTGGAATATATCATGAATGCGGTCCAACTCTGGAGGTAGCTCCAACTGATAAGCAAGCGGTCACACTCGCTTCAAAATTCGGTAAGGCCTAATAAACCTAGGGCTCAACTTGTCCTTGCAACCGAACCTCAGAACCTTCTTCAATGGAAAGAAATTAAAAAACACAAAGTTCCCCCACAGATATTCAATCACACGTCTCTTCAGATCAGCATAAGACTTCTGTCTGTCAGAAGCAGCCTTCAGACGATCCCAAATCAGTTGAACCTTATCCTTAGTCTCAAAAATCAACTCCGGGCCCAAAACTCGCCGTTCGCCCAACTCAGTCCAACATAAAGGAGTACGACACTTACGACCATACAGAGCCTCGTAAGGTGCCATCTGAATACTCAATTTGAAACTGTTATTGTAGGCGAACTTGACTAACGACAGATAATCCTCCCAACTACCTCGACAATTGTTAACACAACTCCTTAACATATCCTCCAGTATCTGAATCACCCTCTCACATTGACCATCAGTCTGAGGATGGAACGCAGTACTGAAGTCCAATCTCAAACCTAGAGCCTCATGTAACTTTTTCCAGAATCGAGAAGTAAAACGAGGATCCTTATCAGAAATGATAGACACTGGAACCCATGCAGTCTCATTATCTCAGAAATGTATAACTTCGCTAGATTCTGTAGTGAAAAATTAGTTTAGACCTAAATGAAATGTGCAGACTTGGTCAGTCGATCCACGATGACACAGACAAAATCCTTCTTAGTGGGTGTCAAGGGCAACCCACTAACGAAGTCCATCATTACTCGATCCCACTTCCATAGTAGAATCTTAACCGGCTGCAGCAAACCCGAAGGTAACTGATGCTCAGCCTTAACCTGCTGGCATGTCAGGCATCGCGCCACAAAATCAGTAACCTCACACTTCAACCCCGATCACCAGTACAATTCTCGAAGATCTTGGTACATCTTATTCCCACTAGGATGCATAACATAAGGGCTACTATGTGCCTCTCTCAGAATAGATTGCCTCAGATCAGTATCATTCTGTACACAAATCTGACATTGAAAACAGAGAACCTCATCCTTATTCAACCTAAAGTCTGAAGTGCTACCATTCTCGATCTACCAAAACCGAAGACCTAATGTTTCATCCTCTAACTTCCTATCTTGAATCTGTTCCATACAAGCCGGTTTAACCTGCAGCTCAGCCAACAAACTTTCGTCGTCGAACAAACTAAGTCGAGCGAACATCACTCTCAAATCAGTCATCGCCCTACGGCTCAACGCATCGGCCACCACATTGGCCTTGCTAGGATGGTACTTAATAGTACAGTCATAGTCCTTAAGCAACTCAATCTATCTACACTACTTAAGATTCAACTCCTAATGAGTCAGTAGGTACTTAAGGCTTTTGTGATCAGTGTAGATAATGCACCTCTCACAGTACAGATAGTGCCTCCAAATTTTCAAGGCAAAGACTACGGAGGCCAATTCCAAATCGTGCGTCAGATAGTTTGCCTCATGCATCTTTAGCTTACGAGACACATATGCCACAACCTTACCATCCTGCATCAGAACACAGCCCAAACCCACATGCAACGTATCGCTGTACACTAAAAACTCCATTCCTGATTTAAGCTGTATCAGAATCGGAGCCTGAGTCAGAACAGTTTTGAGCTTCTCAAAGCTCGATTGCTATGCATCAGTCTAGAAAAACGACACACCCTTACGTAGTAGCTTAGTTAAGGGCGCTGCAATCAGTGAGAAACCTTCCGCAAACCGCCGATAATAACCCGCCAGACCCAAAAAACTGCGGATCTCAGACACATTCTTAGGCTGTTTCAAATCCAATACAGCCTCAATCTTCCTAGGATCGACTCGGATCCCTTCATTAGACACTACGTGCCCCAGAAAAGTAACTTCACGAAGCCAAAACTCATACTTATTGAATTTAGCATAGAGTTGCTTCTCACGCAGAATCTAAAGCACAACTCTAAGATGCTCATCATGTAATAACCCGATTTAGACCTTAGTCGGAACAGTGATTTCGGGACCACAAATCCGAGTCAGAAAAATATTTTAATATTATTTTCCAAGCTTAAAGTATGTGAATTGATATGTGTGAAATTTTCTTTCATCGTCTGAGTGCCGATTTGTGAAAAATGACTTAATCACGGAAATTGTAAATGTCGCGTGCTATATGTTAAAGTGCTTAATTGTTTTGATTAATTAAAGATGGGATCCTTATGTTGTAATTTGGCCATTAAACCATGGGATGGACGGTTATGGGCTTATGTTATATGGTTTTCTAATTAAAGTACAAAGGTTAAATTAGTAAATAGTATATTAATAAGAAATAAATAAAAAAAATCAATACGTTAGTGGGTTTTCATATTTTATGGCCGAATGTGAGAAGAAAAGGAAGCCATTTACTTTGTTTATGGGTTCGGCACTTTGAAGTTAAAATTAAGGTATGGATTTTGTTCGATTTTTTTTTTTAATTTTTACATTTTTGATATCGTTGCTTCGTAAATTAGCTAGCACATGCTTTAATTTTCGAAATTGATGATGAATTTGAGATTTTCCATTGTTGATAATGTGATAAATTTGTTTTTTGATGATGAAAAATAAATCTTTGATGTTTGATTTTTATGTTTAATTAAGTGATTTTTGATAAAAATCCAAATTAGGGATTTATTTTCGAAATTTGAAAGTTTAGGGGTTTAAATGTGAAATAAATTAAATAAATGGGCTTTTAAGGATTTATGGAACATTCGGCCTAACATGGGCATAGTGAAATTTTGAATATTTGGTATTGTTTTGAATAGTTGAGGGGGAATGGATTTCGACAGCAATGGTGGGGGATGAAGGAGGAAAACGGCAGAGAGAAAAATAAAATTTGAGATGGGAAGTAGTTTTGGAAAAACAAAAATCAAATCCCATTAGATTTTCCCCAACTCCCCACTATCACTCCACTTCATAGACTTTTAATCCCAATCAAACTCATCCACGCCACACGCCCCATGCAAAAAGAATTACTCCCTCGCTCATGCAGGGATTCGGACACAGGACCTTTAACAAATTAACACTCCACAACCACTAGACCAGCAGGCCGATTCTGTTAATTACTTGTAAACTTTTAACTTAAAGCCCACTGATCAGAGATAGGGCTTAATTCAGAAAAATATCAAAATTTGCCCAAGTCATGACTTGAACTTGGAACTTCCCACACACACCCAGGACACTTAACCACTGAAGTAGATAGATATTTATGCCACACATACAAAAAAAATAAAATATTAAAATTTTGGGGCGTTACAGATCGACTCTCAAAGTTTGCTATTAATAGATTTTTGGGCATTTGAAGATTTTGGCATATTTCCTAAAGTGAATGTTGCATACTATTATTTGGAAATTATATTTATTGACTTAGTGGTATTATAGATTTCACATTGATTTAGACATTTCCAATAGTAAATGTCACAATAGTAATTATATGTAGATACAAATTAAAAGGAATGATAATAAAATTATCAATTTGTTACAATTTAGTACAATTAAAACACATGTTAAAGTAAACCAGAAGTTTACTAATACAAATGCATTTACTACTTGGCGTGACTAGTTAGACCATCTTTGATCATATATGATGCAAAAATTAATTGAGAATTTATATGGACATTCAATTAATGAACCAGAAGATTCTTTAATTTAAAGAAATCTCATTTGTTGTTTGTTCTTAATGAAAATTTATTATTAGAAACTCAGTAGCTAAAGTTGAGATTTAATGTCTTTCATTTCTAAAATGAATATGGGCCCATTCATCCACCATGTGGATGATTTTGATATTATATGATTTTGGTAGATGCATCTACAAAATAATCACATATGTGTTATTAATTTGCAACCTGTCGTTTGCAAAATTGCTTGTTTAAATAATTAATTTCAAATAATGCAATTAAGACAATTCATCTTGCTAATGTTGGTGAGTTTACATCCCAAGTTTTCAATGATTATTACATGTCAATTGGGATAAAAGTTGAACATCCTATAGCTCATGTTCACACACAAAATGATTTAGCTGAATTGTTTATCAAATGCCTCCAACTAATAGTTAAATCATTACTTATGAGAACTAAACTTTCTATTTCAGCATGAGATTATGTTGATTTATATGTTGGACGCATTAAGCCATTAAGTTATAAATACTCCCATTATAGTTGATCTTTGGTCAAGAGCCAAATATTTCTCATCTTTGAATTTTTGTATGTGCGTATATGTTCCAATTGCTTCGCCACAACGCACAAAGATGAGTGAATCCTCAAAGAAAGTGGGGAATATATATTAATGACAAGTTTCTTCGTATTATTAGACATTTTGAATGCATTAGAGATTCAATTATGACATTATTTGTGATTACAATTTTGATTCGATAGTTTTCGCTACATTACGGGAAGAGAAATAATAACTTGTAATGAGTTAGAGGAGAATAATTTGAACCAGAAGTTTAATAAGGATAACTCATTATAAGTTAACTATTAGATGTATTTACAAACTTAATGAGAATAACCAAGTGTTATATAGATTGATCGATTCCAAAGATGAAAAATTCTTCTAGACGGTCATATAGTGGAGGCGGGTGCTCTAGAAGAGACCCAAGACATAACTAATAAGTAAAACTCCAGAAGAGATTCAAGTACCTGAAATTGAATTTTAAAATAATGAAAATAAGAGATCTCGATAAGTTATGTCAATTCGAGAAAATGTGGAACCGAATAACAAAAGTGGTTGACAATGATTTTGCATGCAATATTATTATTGAAATAATGAAATAAAAGGAGGATCCTGAATAAATCTATTGAGAAATATAGATACAGAATAAATTGATCAAAATAGAAAGACACAACTCAAGTACAATTAAATTCGTGGAGTTTTTGGACAAATAGTCCAAATATCTAAAGGTATAAAGCGGAATAAAAATATGAAGTATTTCGCTAAGTCCTGTCATTGATTATGAAAAAATATAATATTTTTTTGTGGTGGATGCAATTACCTTTAGTTTTGCAAAAGATTTAACTTGTGTCTAATGGTTATTGTCACAACCTTTTATGAATCGCTATATTGTAAAGTTTATATGAAAATCCCTAAAGGATTTAAAATGTAACACCCCAAACCCGGCCTAGACATTATGGCTAAATTTGGCGATGTCACATGGAAGAGGATTTGAAATCGAATTTATCAAGTTAAAATCGTTTCTGTTTATTAGCTTTTATTTATCTTTCGTCAATCTCAAAACTACTTTCTCACTAACTTGATTCGTTTAAAACATATTCTATAGCGGAAGCTTTTAAAATAGTGATATTTAAGAAAACCGCTTGCGCTTAGGAAAAACGTTCTGTTTAGTAAAACCGTGTTTTCGTCGTAGTTCAAAAATTCATGAAAACAATTAAAAGTCACAAAATAAAAGAAAACAGTCCAAAAGTCCAAATTACATCAAACTACCAAAAAATAAAAGGAATTAAAAGTCATATATGAAATTAAATGGTTCAGTAGTCATGTGGTCACCGTCGAGTCCTCCGTCGCACCGATCCGTCTAAGTCTGGGGATTACCTGTATAGATAAAATAGAAAGGGGTGAGTTTACGTAAACTCAATGTGTAATCCCCATAGAAAACATGCATACAGTCAAACACAACAAACAGTCAAATGCAGTCTGGGCTTAAGCCCATTTCAGTTTCAGTAGCAGTTCGGGCCTTAGCCCATTTAGTTTCAGTGTCAGATATGCATTAGGGCCTAAGCCCTTCACAATAACAGAATCAGATATACATCAATCAGTAAATAGAGTCCTACCCAACCAACCTCTACACACCATCTCCGTCCATCCCTACACTCCATGTGGGGTTTAAAACACCCACCCATCCCTACACTCCAAGTAGTACCGAATGCGGCACATAATCAGTAAATTGCAGCTGAGCTGCTAGATAATAGGCTTAAGAGCCTTTCAGTACACTTCCTCCAAATATCAACATCCCAACCCAATGCAATGCAGCATACAGTATGTGACATACTAATACATAAATATCAGTTATAAATACAGTTTAGTATTCATTCATATAATCATCATGCTCAGTACATACATCATATATATAGTTCAGGCATTTAAGGGTCAAAGTAGTGCTTACTGACCCAACAATAGGTTCAAAGTCGACTTGGGCGACCCGTGCAACCTTAGAACACATTTCAGTTCAATGGGCTCACATGCCCATGTGGCCTACCAGTGTGGGCTCACACACTCGTGTGGCCCATACGGCCCAATTTGGCCTTGTCCGTATGGATCACACGGCCTGGCCCAGAATCCCACACGCCTTTGTGGACTAGCCGTATGGACCCACACGTCCGTGTTGGCCCACACGGCCCAAATCAGTCTAGCCCGTGTGTTACACACGGCCTACCTGACCATCACACGGTCGTGTCCTCGCGCACGGTCTAGCCTGGTTGACCACACGCTCGTGTTATGGCATACGGCCTACCACACGAGCGACCACACGCCCGTGTGGCGTCGACAGTGGGTTTTTTTGGCTTTCACCAAAACCCTGTTTTCTACGTTTTTGGGTACGCACCTGGTTACAATTCGATGTTAAAACACTCCCGAGATGCCCAACACCTACAATCAAATTATCCAACCCCTTTAGCAACTAAAAATCAAGCCTAACACAACTTATCCAAGTACGTATGAACTAACTTACTGCAACCAAGAACGAACACAATCTTGAATCAACCCGATGGAATGCGGTTCTCTACCTCAAAACCTTCCCCTAAATGCAGAATTCACCACTTTGTTCATAATTTAGCATTACTAACCCTAAACCAAAAAGTTAAAGGTTTGGAAAAGAATACTTACCAGACAATAAAGGATTAAGCACGATCAGCGAAGGATCACCATGCAAAATCGAAGGAGAACAACAAAGGAGGGGAAACAAAAGAGAAGTTGAAACGTCAAAAATTTTGAGAGGAAGAGAGAGGAACAAAATTTTGGAAAAACAAAAGAATAAACTGATAATTCCAATATCTCAACCCCCACTAACCTATCCATCACAACTACCTTAGGCTTCAACTTCCACTGAAACTCTTGTGCAAAGCCGAGAAAAAATTAAATACCTAAGCTTGCGCAAGGATACGAACACAAAACCTCCAGCAAACCCCCACTCCTTCTAACCACTAGACCGGCAGACCCATTTTGATATGTTTCTACAGTAATCTCCATATAAGCCCACTAAGCAACTAAAAGGCTTAAGTCAGAAAAATTCCAAAATTTACCAAATACAAGACTTAAACTTGGGACCTCTCACGCACACCCAAAACACCTAACCACTGAAGCAGACAGATATTTGTGTCACATTTTCTCAAAATTTGAAACAAGAATTTTGGGGCATTACAACTCAACCCCCCTAAAATAAAATTTCGAACTCGAAATTTACCTGATCAGAATAGATGAGGATACTACTGACGCATCGCGTCCTCAGGCTCCCACATGGCCTCCTCAGTGCCATGATTCTGCCACAGCACCTTCACTAATGGGATAGGCTTCTTCCGAAGAACCTTTACATCACGATCCAGAAACTGAACCGGCTGCTCCTCGAAGGTCAAATCTAGCCTCACCTCAATCTTCTCAACAGGAACAATATGAGTAAGATCAGAGCGGTAACGCCTCAACATCGAGACGTGGAATATGTCATGAATGCGGTCCAACTCTGGAGGTAGCTCCAACTGATAAGCAAGCGGTCACACTCGCTTCAAAATTCGGTAAGGCCTAATAAACGTAGGGCTCAACTTGTCCTTGCGACCGAACCTCAGAACCTTCTTCTATGGAGAGAAATTAAAAAACACAAAGTCCCCCACAGAATATTCAATCACACGTCTCTTCAGATCAGCATAAGACTTCTGTCTGTCAGAAGCAGCCTTCAGACGATCCCAAATCAGTTGAACCTTATCCTTAGTCTCAAAAATCAACTCCGGACCCAAAACTCGCTGTTTGCCCAACTCAGTCCAACATAAAGGAGTACGACACTTACGACCATACAGAGCCTCGTAAGGTGCCATCTGAATACTCGATTTGAAACTGTTATTGTAGGCGAACTTGACTAACGACAGATAATCCTCCCAACTACCTCGACAATTGTTAACACAACTCCTTAACATATCCTCCAGTATCTGAATCACCCTCTCACATTGACAATCAGTCTGAGGATGGAACGCAGTACCGAAGTCCAATCTCAAACCTAGAGCCTCATGTAACTTTTTCCAGAATCGAGAAGTAAAACGAGGATCCTTATCAGAAATGATAGACACTGGAACCCCATGCAGTCTCATTATCTCAGAAATGTATAACTTCGCTAGATTCTGTAGTGAAAAATTAGTTTAGACCTAAATGAAATGTGCAGACTTGGTCAGTCGATCCACGATGACACAGACAAAATCCTTCTTAGTGGGTGTCAAGGGCAACCCACTAACGAAGTCCATCGTTACTCGATCCCACTTCCATAGTAGAATCTTAACCGGCTGCAGCAAACCTGAAGGTAACTAATGCTCAGCCTTAACCTGCTGGCATGTCAGGCATCGCGCCACAAAATTAGTAACCTCACACTTCAACCCCGGTCACCAGTACAATTCTCGAAGATCTTGGTACATCTTATTCCCACTAGGATGCATAACATAAGGGCTACTATGTGCTCTCTCAGAATAGATTGCCTCAGATCAGTATCATTCTGTACACAAATCTGACATCGAAAACAAAGAACCCCATCCTTATTCAACCCAAAGTTTGAAGTGCTACCATTCTCGATCTACCAGAACCGAAGACCTAATGTTTCATCCTCTAACTTCCTATCCTGAATCTGTTCCATACAAGCCGGTTTAACCTGCAGCTCGGCCAACAAACTTTCATCGTCGAACAAACTAAGTCAAGCGAACATCGCTCTCAAATCAGTCATCGCCCTACGGCTCAACGCATCGGCCACCATATTGGCCTTGCTAGGATGGTACTTAATAGTACAGTCATAGTCCTTAAGCAACGCAATCTATCTACGCTACTTAAGATTCAACTCCTAATGAGTCAGTAGGTACTTAAGGCTTTTGTGATCAGTGTAGATAATGCACCTCTCACAGTACAGATAGTGCCTCCAAATTTTCAAGGCAAAGACTACGGAGGCCAATTCCAAATCGTGCGTTGGATAGTTTGCCTCATGCATCTTTAGCTGACGAGACGCATATGCCACAACCTTACCATCCTGCATCAGAACACAACCCAAACCCACATGCAACGTATCGCTGTACACTAAAAACTCCATTCCTGATTTAAGCTGTATCAGAATCGGAGCCTAAGTCAGAACAGTTTTGAGCTTCTCAAAGCTCGATTGCTACTCATCAGTCTAGAAAAATGACACACCCTTACGTAGCAGCTTAGTTAAGGGCGCTGCAATCAGTGAGAAACCTTCTGCAAACCGCCGATAATAACCCGCCAGACCCAAAAAACTGCGGATCTCAGACACATTCTTAGGCTGTTTCAAATCCAATACAGCCTCAATCTTCCTAGGATCGACTCGGATCCCTTCATTAGACACTACGTGCCCTAGAAAAGTAACTTCACGAAGCCAGAACTCATACTTATTGAATTTAGCATAGAGTTGCTTCTCACGCAGAATCTAAAGCACAACTCTAAGATGCTCATCATGTAACAACCCGATTTAGACCTTAGTCGGAACAGTGATTTCGGGACCACAAATCCGAGTCAAAAAAATATTTTAATATTATTTTCCAAGCTTAAAGTATGTGAATTGATATGTGTGAAGTTTTCTTTCATCGTCTGAGTGCCGATTTGTGAAAAATGACTTAATCACGTAAATTGTAAATGTAGCGTGCTATATGTTAAAGTGCTTAATTGTTTTGATTAATTAAAGATGGGATCCTTATGTTGTAATTTGGCCATTAAACCATAGGATGGACGGTTATGGGCTTATGTTATATGGTTTTCTAATTAAATTACAAAGGTTAAATTAGTAAATAGTATATTAATAAGAAATAAATAAAACAAATCAATAAGTTAGTGGGTTTTCATATTTTATGGCCGAATGTGAGAAGAAAAGGAAGCCATTTACTTTGTTTAAGGGTTCGGCACTTTGAAGTTAAAATTAAGGTATGGATTTTGTTCGTTTTTTTTTTTAATTTTTACATTTTTGATATCGTTGCTTCGTAAATTAGCTAGCCCATGCTTTAATTTTCGAAATTGATGATGAATTTGAGATTTTCCATTGTTGATAATGTGATAAATTTGTTTTTTGATGATGAAAAATAAATCTTTGATGTTTGATTTTTATGTTTAATTAAGTGATTTTTGATAAAAATCCAAATTAGGGATTTATTTTTGAAATTTGAAAGTTTAGGGGTTTAAATGTGAAATAAATTAAATAAATGGGCTTTTAAGGATTTATGGAACATTCGGCCTAACATGGGCATAGTGAAATTTTGAATATTTGGTATTGTTTTGAATTAGGAACTAAATTGCAAAAATGTGAAATGTCAGGGCTAAAATGCAAATTGCCCATTTATATGTTCTTGGATGAAAATTGAATGAAATGTTGAATAAGGAAGTTAAATTTGATATTAATTAGATTGAAAAAAGTGAAATTCGGATCTAGATCGAGGGAAAGTCAAAATATTGGATTAGTCGACTTAATTTGCCATTACTACGAACGAGGTAAGTTCATATTTTAATAGACATTACAAAATCATGTTATAAATGCATATTATTTGTATGATTGAAATCAATGCCGAATGGTAATGCAAATGTATATATTTTGAATAAGTTATATATATGTAATTATGATATTGAATTGTTCGAGAAGCAGAATATATGAATACGAGAAAGTTCCGATAACGTGACGACGTTTGAAAAGCCCCGTACGAACCCTATGAATAGTAGAGGATAAATATGTCATGACATAGGATTCCAAGATATGATTTCGTGTAAGACCACGTCTGGGACGTTGGCAACGATTTGAGATATCGTGTAAGATCGTGTCTGGGACACTGGCATCGATTAGAGATTATGTGTAAGACCATGTCTGGGACATCAGCATCGTATATGATTTCGTGTAAGACCCTGTCTGGGACAGTGGCATCGATATTTGATTACATGTAAGACCACATCTAGGACGTTGGCATTGTACGAGCTTCCCGAGCTATCCGAGTATCCTTATTGATTCTGAATGGTTCAACGGGCATTCCGAGAAATAAGTGATTAAGTGAATGCCATTCTGATTCAGGTATGTTGAAATGTATACAATATTTGATAATGAAACATGAACAAATAAATAAGATGTATTTTATAAAGTGGTATATGTGAAATTGTCAGATACTATATGAATGAAAGGTGAATTTGGGTATAAATAATGAAATGAGATTCATATGAAAAAGATAAATGATTAGATATGCTATTTTCCATAATCTGCTTATTTGGCTATATGAAAGTGAGAATTGAATGTTATTCGAGAATCGAATTGAATAAGCTTATGAAAGCTAAAGTTAGTAAGTAAGTAAGTATATTATTGAATGGTGATGATTTGATATGAAATCATGTTATAAACTTGAGATAAGTTGTGTTTTGGAATGTGAGATAGCATTTATGTGAAACGCCCCTAACCCGTATCTGTCGCTGGATTAGGGTTACGAAGCATTACCGATCAAAACATAACCCGTAACAAGCATTCATAAATAAATATTTACAGACTTATAAACATTTTATATAAACTTAATACTAGTTCAATCAGAAGAACTTCCATCGCATAATTATCAAATGCCTAATTCATTATTAACCATACTTCTATCATATCACATTTCATCATAGATGAAACAAAATTGTATTAATAATCATATTATACTCACTTGCACATAATTAAGAATCAAACATATACCATTTCATGCATGAAATATTTTAAAGCATTATCAATAAGTCATATATATATATATACATACATACAAATACATTACTAATTCATACACAATTCACTAAAACCTCATTAATCAATTTCAAACATTAAGACATATTGTAACATCTATCTCACATGTAAGTAACCAACCAAAACATTTACCTAGCCATTTTAATACATCTCATAACCGAATACGTAAGCACATTTTAACCAAATTATTAAGGAAATCAATAAGGCCGAATATGTACAAGATATCACATACCCAATAATCTAATCTAATGAACACTTTCATTAATAATATACTTAGCTTCCCACGGAATTTATACAATTATTCATAACATAAATCCAAACAATTAACATTGGCAAATTTCAATACATATGCACATAAATCCAATCGAATCATTTTATAACATAAGTCACATTTAACATATAATTTAATCATGATTAACCCTGTTAAGTGGCTTACCCTTCACCCAAATACAAATCAATTTACAATTTCAATAATCAAACCAAACCATATTAAAATTGAGCCAAGTTCGATCACCCAAATTGAAACATATAATATTAACAAAAATCTCATAGTCAGCCCACATTCAACTTCACTCTACCATAATTAAGTATTACTAGCACAAAACACCATCAAAAGGATATAGATTCATTTATAAAATTAGCCATTTTCGCATGGCCTTTATATACATCACATTCATATTGAACTCAAAAGAGAAACATAGCCTATACATGCCATTGTTTCAAAAGGAGTTTAACTTATAAAATACCAAAGTTAGTCGATAGTGTGATAGACTTTGACGATGATCCCCAAGCTCGTAACTAGACTTCAAAATCTATAAAACAATACAAATAAACACACACAGTAAGCTATCATAGCTTAGTAAGTTATAAGCAATTTCACAACAACAATGCATTATACCATTGAATTAAATAAATCAAATTAATATAATCACTACTAAGGTTTAAAACCATAACTATAATTTATATCAGCTTTTTAAGACTTTCGCTTTTCATAGTCCAAAGGCCGAACATCCAAGCCTTCGATAATAGATTTCACATGCATATTTTACTTACCGAATTTATACTTGCATTTCAAACTCATATAAATTATACATTCAAAATCAAAACCAATCAAATGAACTCCTTATACAAAATTCCCTATGGCTGAATTACATTATATATAATTCAAAATAGAAATCAATGAGATTTTGTAAGTATTTCCCCATATCAACCTATATCACTCGAACTATATATTTAATAAATACGTTCCATCCAAACCAAATTGTCACACATACTTGATTTCAAGTAATATCATCTTGTAATATCAACTTACCAAATTCAATCCAAAATATAAAAATTAATCGCACACTTAGTACACTTTATCCGATTTCGCACACTTATTGCTCGGAAAATTGATTCGCACACTTAGTGTATAACAACCGATTTCGCACACTTAGTGCTCGGTATTTAAAAATTTGCACACTTAGTGCCAAATGACCGATTTCACACACTTAGTGCTCGGTGTTGAAATTTCTCATTAGTGCATCTCTCAAACTTATTCTTCTTTCATACATATACTTATACACATAAATTTATAATCAACCATATATATAGATATAAATTTCAAATCAACTCATTCATCTCACAATTCCTTATCACATTCGACAATATTCATTTCATATATATATATATATATATATATACACACACTTCCATTTAAATTAATTACATCATTATAAATAAAATCAATGCAACTCAATTGCTTAAAAACTTACCTCGAGTATAGACGAATTTTGTTTCCCGACTATTCAACAAACTTCGCTTTTCCCTGATCCAATCCCGATCCTTTTTGTTCTTGATCTAATAAATTTTAAATTTAGCTAAATCAAATATATTTCCATTGAATTTAATCCGAAAACACATAAATGGGAAAATTACCATTTTGCCCCTGATATTTTACACTTTTTACAATTTAGTCTTTTTTGTACAAAACACAAATTACACAAAATTTGGCTACACTTCTTTAGGGCCGAATATTTATTGTCTTATTACAAGCTCATACATTTAATTTATTTCACATTTTGACCCCTCAATTTACAAATTTCACAATTTAATCCTATTTAGGCATTTTTACCAAAAATGCCTTAATTAAACTTATAAATCTAACAACCTATATTTATTTTCCATCACTAAACATCAATTTCATCAAGCTATCAACAATGGCATTTCATAAATACACCATCAATTTCAAAAATTCTAACTTGGGCTAGCTAGTATTCAAAAAAATGATCTCAAAAACGTCAAAATTATCAAAAACCGAACTCTATTACATACCTTAATTTAACATGCAAGCACCGAAAATGTCAAAACTTGAACTTCTCTTCTTTCTCTTAGTTTCGGCCAAACAAAGAAGAAAGATGAGCACTTTCATCTTTTATCTAATATATTATATTATCATATATTATAATATACCATAATGTCATAAAATAAAATAAACAAATTCCAGTTCACTATTACATGCATTTTGGCCGACCACTATATTCAATTATTGTTAAATTTCTTTATCAATACTTCAATTTATAAAACCATCATCAATTCCATACTTATACATTTAACCACCAAATTTTCTTTTTATGCTATTAAGCCCTTTTTCACAATTAGGCACCAAAACGATAAAATTTTAATACGAAAATTTCACACACACCAATTCACACATAATGAACATAGAAAAGAATATAAAAATATTTTTCCGACTTGGATTTGTGGTCCCAAAACCACTGTTCTGATTAGGGTCAAAATCGGGCTGTTACAACTTTTCCCCCTTAGGGATTTTCGTCCCCGAAAATCTTACCGATGAATAAGTTTGGGTAACGTTCTTTCATCGAAGTTTCAAGTTCCCAAGTTGCTTCCTCGATTCCATGCTTAAGCCAAAGCACTTTTACCAACGAGATTTTCTTATTTCGCAACTCTTTCACTTCACGAGCCAAAATACGAATCAGTTCTTCTTCATAGGTCAAATCAGACTGAATCTCAATCCTGGCGGATTAATCACATGAGAAGGATCGGATCTATATCGTCGAAGCATCGAAACATGGAAAACATTGTGGATCTTTTCTAACTCAAATGGCAACATCAATCTGTATGCAACCGGCCCGATATGCTCAATAATCTCGTACGGCCCAATAAATCTCGACTCAGCTTTTCTTTGCAACCAAATCTAAGTATTTTCTTCCACAGCGAGACTTTCAAAAATACTCGATCACCAATCTAAAACTCTATATCTTTACGTTTCAAATCCGCATAGGATTTCTGACGATCTGACGCTCTTTCAAACTTTCGCGGATCACTTTTACTTTCTGTTCAGTCTCTTTGATTAAATCAACCCTGTGTATCTTACTTTCACTTAACTCGGTCCAATATAAAGGTGTACGACATTTACGACCGTACAAAGCTTCGCAAGGTGCCATTTTGATACTCGATTGAAAGTTATTATTGTACAGAAATTCAATCAAAGATAAGTATCGTTCCCATGTACCCACGTACCCTCGAACTCAAGAACACAACATCTCAACATATCCTCAAGTATTTGAATAATTCTCTCGGATTGACCATCCGTTTGAGGGTGGAAAGCGGTGCTAAAATGCAATTTAGTATCTAATGCATCTTGCAGTTTCTTCTAAAACCGCGATGTAAACCTCGGATCTCTATCCGAAACAATAGAAATAGGTACTCCGTGTAATCGTACAATTTGAGAAATGTACAACTCAGCTAGTTTATCAAGCTAGTAATATGTATAGACTGGAATAAAGTGAGCCAACTTTGTCAATCTATCAACAATAACCCAGATTGCATCTTTCTTGCTCGGTGTCAACGGTAACCTAGATACAAAATCCATCGTGACTCGATCCCATTTCCATTTGAGTATCATAATCGGCTGAAGTACCCCAGATGGCACCTGATGCTCGGCTTTTATGTGTTGACATATCAAACATTTCGACACGAATTCTGAAATATCTCGTTTCATACCATGCCACCAATAATGCTGTCTTAAATCATTATACATTTTTGTGCTACCCGGGTGAACAAACAATTTACTATTATGAGCTTCGTTACAAATCATCCGAATCAACTCAGGATCCTTTGGTTCACATATTAGGTTTCCGAACCGCAAACATCCCTCAGCATCAACTTGAAATTTCGAGCTAACATTCGACTCACACTGATTCATTTTTGCTATAAAGTCATTATCCACTTTCTGGGCTTCATAAATCTGCTGAACAAATAACGATCTCGCTTTAAGCACTGCTATAATCGCACCATCATCAGACATAGCCATTTGTGCATTCATCGCACGTAGAGCAAACAATGATTTTCGGCTTAAAGCATCAGCAACTACATTAGCCTTTCCCAGGTGATAATCAATCACAAGCTCGTAATCTTTTAATAATTCCAACCACCGTCATTGTCTCAGATTCAGATCATTCTGAGTCATTAAGTACTTTAGGCTTTTATGATCGGAATAGACATGGCATTTTTCACCGAATAGATAATGGCGCCATATCTTCAGAGAAAAAACTATAGCGGCCAATTCAAGATCGTGCGTCGGATAGTTCTTTTCGTGCGGCTTTAACTGTCTCGAGGCGTAGGCTACAACCTTACCCTCCTGCATCAAAACACAACCCAAACCATTCAAGGATGCATCATTGAAAATAACAAACTCTTTACCCGACTTTGGCTGAACAAGCACTGGGGCGTCAGTCAACAAAGTTTTCAATTGATCGAAACTTTTATGGCACCTCTCCGTCCACTCGAATCTAACATCTTTTTGAAGTAGCTTTATCATCGGAGTTACGATAATTGAGAAACCTTTCACAAAGCGTCTATAGTAACCGACTAGTCCCAGAAAACTCCGTACTTCAAAAACATTACGCAGGGGTTTCCAATCAAGTATAGCCGAAATCTTACTCGGATCAACCCGAATACCTGATGCTGAAACAACATGCCCCAAAAAGCTAACTTCGCATAACCAGAACTCAGATTTACAAAATTTTGCGTACAACTGTTTATCACGCAAAATCTGTAACACAAGTCTCGAATGTTCGGCATGCTCGGTCTCATCGCGCGAATAGATTAGAATGTCATCAATAAACACAACCACAAACCGATCCAAATACTGTCTGAAGACCCAATTCTTCAAATCCATGAAAATGGCAGGGGCATTAGTGAGTCCGAACGACATCACCAAAAACTCGTAATAGCCGTATCTCGTTCAGAAAGCAGGTTTGGGTACATCAGAGTCTCTAACTTGCAACTGATAATAACCCGATCTTAAATCGATCTTCGAAAATACTGAGGCTCCTTTTAACTGATCAAATAGATCATAAATGCGCGGCAACGGGTAGTTATTCTTTATGGTCACTTAATTGAGTTGTCGGTAGTCGATGCACATTCTCAAAGTTCCATCTTTCTTCTTCACGAAAAACACTGGCGCACCCCAAGGAGAGAAACTCGGTTGAGCAAAACCTCTCTCTGTTAATTCTTGCAACTGAGCTTTCAACTCTTTTAATTTAGTTGGTGCCATTCTATACGGAGCTATCGAGATCGGAGTCGTCCCTGGCACTAACTCAATACCAAACTCTACTTCCCGAACAGGTGGCAAACCCAACAATTCTTCCGGAAACACATCCGGATACTCACATACAACAGATACAGATTCAATCTTCTTTTCGGTCACTTTATTATCAATCACATAAGTAAAATAAGCTTCACAACCCTTTCTCATATACTTTCGAGCCAACATCGAAGATATCACTGCTGGAAGCCCATTTAAATCCGCAGATTCAATCCGAATTATTTCATTATTCTAGCACCGCAGATTAATAGTCTTTCGTCTACAATTCACTACGGCATCGTGCACTGTTAACCAATCCATACCGAGGATGATATCAAACTCATCAAATGGTAATAACATCAAATCAGCCGAAAAACATGAATCTCGAATCATCAAAAGTCAATTCTTGCACACCTTATCAACTAGCACACGCCGGCCCAGGGGGTTTGAAACCCGAGTCACAAATTCAATAGACTCAACAAGTAGAGTCTTACTGAATACTAATGTTTCACACACATAGGAATGAGTTGAACCGGGATCAATCAGAGCAATTACACTAGTATTAAAGAGAGTAAATATACCGGTTATGACATCTGGAGGTGAAGCCTCCTCTCGGGCACGAATGGCATAGGCTCTAGCTGGCATACGAGCCTCTGATTGAATAGCTGTATCCGAAGTCCCTCTCTGAGTGCCGCTCTTACCTCCCACATTTTGGGGTGGTCTACCTCTAGCTGCAGTACTGCTCGGTCTTGCACTCTGAGCATTTTCCTTCTCAGCTAACTCCGGGCAATCCCGGATGAAGTGATCCTGCAAACCACACTTGTAGCAAGCTCAGTTGTTAGACTTGCCCCAACATTCACCTAAATGTCGTCTACCACACTATTGACACTCATGTTTATTCGGTCGAGTATTGCCAACACTAGCAATCAAGGTAGCTCGTGAACTCACTGGTGGTCACTCTCGTATGGAAATCCCAGTATTAGTCTTGGATCTATTACTGTCATTTCTGAACTTCTTCGATGCCGATTGAGAAGTTTTTCCCACTGATCTCTTACGAAAATCTCTAGCCTCAAACTCAGCTTTTCGTTTCTCTTTTCCTAGCTCTTCGGTTTTGCAGGCTCGCTCAACTAGTACCACGAACTCATTTATTTCAAGTATACCAACAAGCAATTTTATGTCTTCGTTCAACCCTTCTTCAAATCTTCTACACATAGTAGCCTCAGATGAAACACACTCACGGGCATATCGACTGAGGCTCACAAACTCGCGTTCATACTTAGATACGGTCGTACGACCTTGTTTAAGCTCGAGAAAGTCTTTGCGTTTTTGATCGATGAATTGCTGACTAATATACTTTTTGTGAAACCCTGTTTGAAAGAAATCCCAAGTGACCCGTTCCTTCGAAACAACCGAAACCAGAGTGTTCCACCAATAGTAGGCAGAATCCCGTAATAAAGATATATCACATTTCAAGCACTCTTCGGGTGTACAAGATAGTTCATCAAAAACACGAATAGTATTATCGAGCCAAAATTCAGCCCTCTCAGCATCATTAACAGCTGTGGCCCTAAACTCTTCAGCTCCGCGTTTTCTAATTTTATCAACAAGAGGCTTATTTAATCTTTCAAGATTAATGATCGAAGGTATCACAGGCACTACAGGTGGATTATCAGGGTTCGGGGATTGTTGAACAGCCGGATTTGTCCGGATATACTGATTAAACTAATCATTCATTATGCTAAAGAAGGCTTGCTTAGCCCCCTCATCTGGGTTACTCGTAGCTGGTTGAGATTCAATCGGCACGGTCCCTTGCACGGGAGCAGGCGCCAGACTCTCAACATCATCTGCTACGGCTCGTACGGGATCATGATCCATTTACTATAAGAAAGAAGAAAGACACATTTCCTTATCAGAAGTCAACACACTATCTCAATAAAAATTATGGCATGTATAGCTAGACTCACACACGCTACATTAGTCCGAGAACCGGCTAAATCGTAGCTTTGATATTAATAAAATGTAACGCCCCTAACCCGTATCTGTCGCCAGATTAGGGTTACGAAGCATTACCGATCAAAACATAACCCGGAACAAGCATTCATAAATAAATATTTATAGACTTACAAACATTTTATATAAACAAATCATATTTCTTTAATACTAGTTCAATCAGAAGAACTTCCATCGCATAACTATCAAATGCCTAATTCATTATTAGCCATACTTCTATCATATCACATTTCATCATAGCTGAAACAAAATTGTATTAATAATCATATTATACTCACTTGCACATAATTAAGAATCAAACATATACCATTTCATGCATGAAATATTTTAAAGCATTATCAATAAGTCATATATATATATATATATACATACAAATACATTACTAATTCATACACAATTCACTAAAACCTCATTAATCAATTTCAAACATTAAGACATATTGTAACATCTATCTCACATGTAAGTAACCAACCAAAACATTTACCTAGCCATTTTAATACATCTCATAACCGAATACGTAAGCACATTTTAACCAAATTATTAAGGAAATTAATAAGGCCGAATATGTACAAGATATCACATACCCAATAATCTAATCTAATGAACACTTTCATTAATAATATACTTAGCTTCTCACGGCATTTATACAATTATTCATAACTCATTATATCTTAAACATAAATCCAAACAATTAACAATGGCAAATTTCAATACATATGCACATAAATCCAATCGAATCATTTTATAACATAAGTCACATTTAACATATAATTTAATCATGATTAACCCTGTTAAATGGCTTACCCTTCACCCAAATACAAATCAATTTACAATTTCAATAATCAAACCAAACCATATTAAAATTGAGCCAAGTTCGATCACCCAAATTGAAACATATAATATTAACAAAAATCTCATAGTCAGCTCACATTCAACTTCACTCTACCATAATTAAGTATTACTAGCACAAAACACCATCAAAAGGATATAGACTCATTTATCAAATTAGCCATTTTCGCATGGCCTTTATATACATCACATTCATATTGAACTCAAAAGAGTAACATAGCCTATACATGCCATTGTTTCAAAAGGAGTTTAACCTATAAAATACCAAAGTTAGTCGGTAGTGTGATAGCCTTTGACGATGATCTCCGAGCTCGTAACTAGACTTCAAAATCTATAAAACAATATAAATAAACACACATAGTAAGTTATCATAGCTTAGTAAGTTATAAGCAATTTCATAACAGCAATGTATTATACCATTGAATTAAATAAATCAAATTAATATAATCACTACTAAGATTTAAAACCATAACTATAATTTATATCACCTTTTTAAAACTTACGCTTTTCATAGTCCAAAGGCCGAACATCCTAGCCTTCGATAATAGATTTCACATGCATATTTTACTTACCGAATTTATACTTGCATTTCAAACTCATATAAATTATATATTCAAATCAAAACCAATCAAATGAACTCCTTATACAAAATTCCTTATGGCTGAATTACATTATATATAATTCAAAATAGAAATCAATGAGATTTTGTAAGTATTTCCCCATATCAACCTATATCACTCGAACTATATATTTAATAAATACGTTCCATCCAAACCAAATTGTCACACATACTTGATTTCAAGTAATAACATCTCATAATATCAACTAACCAAATTCAATCCAAAATATAAAAATTAATCACACACTTAGTACTCTTTATTCTATTTCGCACACTTATTGCATAACAACCGATTTAGCACACTTAGTGCTCGGTATTTAAAAATTTGCACACTTAGTGCCAAATGACCGATTTCACACACTTAGTGCTCGGTGTCGAAATTTCTCATTAGTGCATCTCTCAAACTTATTCTTCTTTCATACATATACTTATACACATAAATTTATAATCAACCATATATATAGATATAAATTTCAGATCAACTCATTCATCTCACAATTCCTTATCACATTCGGCAATATTCATTTCATATATATATATATATATATATATATATATATATATATACTTCCATTTAAATTAATTACATCATTATAAATAAAATCAATGCAACTCAATTGCTTAAAAACTTATCTCGAGTATAGACGAATTTTGTTTCCCGACTATTCAACAAACTTCGTTTTTCCCCGATCCAATCCCGATCCTTTTTGTTCTTGATCTAATAAATTTTAAATTTAGCTAAATCAAATATACTTCCATTGAATTTAATCCGAAAGCACATAAATGGGCAAATTACCATTTTGCCCCTGATATTTTACACTTTTTACAATTTAGTCTTTTTTGTACAAAACACAAATTACACAAAATTTGGCTACACTTCTTTAGGGCCGAATATTTATTGTCTTATTACAAGCTCATACATTTAATTTATTTCACATTTTGACCCCTCAATTAACAAATTTCACAATTTAATCCTATTTAGGCATTTTTATCAAAAATGCCTTAATTAAACTTATAAATCTAACAACCTATATTTATTTTCCATCACTAAACATCAATTTCATCAAGCTATCAACAATGGCATTTCATAAATACACCATCAAATTTGAAAATTCTAACTTGGGCTAGCTAGTATTCAAAACAATGATCTCAAAAACGTAAAAATTATCAAAAACTGAACTCAGTTACATACCTTAATTTAACACGCAAGCACCGAAAATGTCAAAGCTTAAGCTTCTCTTCTTTCTCTTATTTTCGGCCAAACAAAGAAGAAATATGAGCACTTTCATCTTTTATATAATATAATATAATATATCATATATTATAATATACCATAATGTCATAAAATAAAATAAACAAATTCCAATTCACTATTACATGCGTTTTGGTCGGCCACTATATTCAATTATGGTTAAATTTCTTTATCAATACTTCAATTTATAAAACCATCATCAATTCCATACTTATACATTTAACCACCAAATTTTCTTTTTATGCTATTAAGCCCTTTTTCACAATTAGGCACCAAAACGATCAAATTTTAATACGAAAATTTCACACACACCAATTCACACATAATGAACATAGAAAATAATATAAAAATATTTTTCGACTCGAATTCATGGTCCCGAAACCACTGTTTCGATTAGGGTCAAAATCGGGCTGTTACATTATGCTTATGACATTGCATTGAAATTATTTGTTATGTTAAGTTTATTAATATACAAGCTTACTAAGCTTTATAGCTTACTTTGTGTTGTTTTTTTATGTTTTATAGTGATTCGGATGTTCGCTCGGGTTGGAAGTCGACGGAGATCGCATCATATTATCTGGCTAATGATTTCGGTATTTATACCCTTTATGACTTGGTTATTTGGCATGTATAAACTATGGTATTTGATATTATGGTTGGAAATGTATTTGGTCATTTGAGATGGTGGATTATAGCTTGAGAAATGGTATGATTGTAGCTTGGTTTTATAATGAAGAGTTGGTTGAAATATGGTTATGTCTTGTTGTGATAATTAACTAAGTAAATGACATAAATTTGAATGATGAATTGGAAGTGTTTGTAATGGCATGAAATGAGAATGATTTATAGTGATGATCATGTTGTTTTGATACATTTTTGGGTAAATGAAATGATTGTATTGACATCTTGAATTATGCATAAATTGAGATTCTTTTGGTTGTCAATTGGGTTTAGAAATTGTACCATTTGCTGTTGTGTAGGTGTTGGAAAGTTAGATGGAAAATGTGGCTTAAACCAAGCCTATTTTTGTATCACACGGCTGAGCACATGGGCCTGTGACTCAACCTTGTGACCTCTGCACCTTAATTAAATAAGACAGTCAGTTACACGATATAGACATACGGGCTCGCACACGGGCGTATGGTCGGCCGTGTGGCCAAGTTAGTATGTATGCCCTGTTTTCACACGGCATGAGACATGGGCGTGTCGGGTGGCCATGTGAGGCACACGACATGTTTATACGGGTGTGTGGCCTTTATATGCATGAAAAATTTTAAAGTTTTCTCAAAGTTTTCTAATGTGATCGGTTTATTCCCGAACCACTTCTAAGCATGTTTTAACGCCTCGTAAGGGACGATATGACTGTGTTTGATGTTGATTGTGTTATATTGAATTATGAATAAAAATTATGTGTTATAAGCTGAGTTTTGATCGGTAATACCTCGTAGCCTGATTCCGACGATGGACACGGGTTTAGGGGTGTTACACATCATGCTTCAGTCTTAGAGTATACTAAAATGCCATCGATAAGGACCACGACGAACTAATCCTGATAAGGCTGAAATACTCGGTTCCTTAGGTCCATTAATGCGGCCGGTGCATTCGTCAACCCGAAAGGCATAACTAGGAACTCATAATTCCCATAACGAGTCCTAAAAGTAGTCTTATGAATATCCACCTCCTTAACTCTAAGCTGATGGTACCCTGACCGGAGATCAATCTTAGAGAATACAGAAGCCCTTCAGAAATGATCAAATAAGTCATCGATCTTCGAAAGTGGATACCCGTTCTTAATGGTTAGCTTGATCAACTGTAGATAGTCTATGCACATCCTCATGGTCCCATCTTTCTTCTTAACAAACAATACTGGTGCTCCCCATGGAGACACATTGGGACGAATGAAACCACGGTCCAACAACTCCTGCAGTTGAGCCTTAAGCTCTGTAAACTCTTTCGGTGTCATTTGATAGGGAGCAATAGACACCGGAGCTGTACCTAAAAGAAGATCAATCCCAAATTCCATTCTCGATTCGGAGGTAATCCCGGTAGCTCCTCAGGAAAGACGTCTAAAAATTCTTTTACAGTTCTGATGTCCTTCACAGTAGAGTCTCCAGAAACGAAAACACTAATATAGGCCAAGAATGCCTCACATCCCTTACGAACTAGTTTCTCAGCCATCAGTACAGAGATCATATTTGCCAAATAATTCTAACGTTCTCCAATCATAACTACCCCACTATCCTCCTCAGTTCTCAAGATAACCCTCTTAGTCGCACAGTCTAGACTGACACGGTGGTTGACTAACCAGTCTATTCACAGAATCAGGTCAAACTCCCCAAACAGAAGCTCCATCAGATTAGCCAGAAATACTGACCCTTGAACCTCTAGTGGAACATCTCTATACAGTTTGCTAACTAAAACCGATTGCCCTAGTGGACTCGGTACAATCACCTCACTAGAAGTACTCTAAACCAATATCCCCAAGTTTCCAGACACAGTGCTAGCTATATAGGAATGTGTGGAACCTATGTCTATCAAAACAAGATAAGGTACATCAAAAATTAAGAACGTATTGGTAATGACGTCTGGAGCATCTTTTTCCTCTATACAACGAGTAGCATAAACAAGAGCAGGCTGTCTATCCTCAGTCTATTCAGCAACTCTACCTAGTGCTATCCGTCCACAGCCCATACCGTTTCTACCCTTAGCCTGACCACGGCCCCTCGGTGGCTGCTGAACTACCTTCTGTGGCTGCGCAGTACCAGAACCTGGAGCTTGTACCTGATCGGCCCTTAGTGGACACTCTCGAATGTGGTGCTCTAACAACCCACACCTCAAACACGCCCCAGTCCTCCTCCAACACTTGACCTGATGGCGTCTACCACAATCTCCACACAGCTGCAATCTAGTAGGAACAACAGGGGCCCCAGCTCTAACCAGCCCATCAGTCTTGGCCTTTTTCTTAGTCCTCAATACTGAACTCGAGGGCTCTGAATCCCTCTTGTTCTTCGGTGATCTTCTCCTTCTCTACCAAAACGAAAAACTTTCGCTCCCTCTGTGGAGTTATCAGTACCCTCAGATTATCCCTGAGACCGTCTTCGAAACGAACACATCACTTATACTCATCCACCACCATGCCTCGAGCATAGCGACTCAACCTTATACTCGGCCACAGATCGGTCACCTTACGTGAGGTTCAGGAACTCACGTCTCTTAGAATCAACATAACTAGCTCCCAAATATTTACTCTGAAACATAGTCTTAAACAACTCCCAAGTCAGACGGTCTGGCTGAGTACCCTTCTTAACAGTCAACCACCACCGGTAAGCCTCATCGCGAAGCAATGAGACCGTACCCTTCAATTTCTGCTCGGAGGTGCAATCTAGATCGTCCATAATCCTCTCTGTAGCCTCCAACCAATACTCAACCACATTAGGGGTGAATCTAGTGACACCCCTAAAGAGTTCAGCTCCATTAGACCAGAGTTATTCCGTAGCCGACCCTCGGCCCTCAGATCCAGTGTTGGGCCCAACGACCCTCTCAAGTATCCTTAACATAGCCTAGGACAATGTGTCGTCCCCAACCATGCGATCTTGAGACTCAGTCTCAGTAGCAGGTGACACCGGCTTCTTACTCGTATCTAGGTTCGACATGCTGCTTAGAGAAGAGGACTCGACTCGAGCCTCCATTCGACCTCTACCTCGGCCTCTAGTACCACATCCATGGATACCTCATACGCTCATGTCTATTCGGATTTGTTTGTATTACAAATTTTATGAATCAGTTATAGTTTCAATATTTATTAAATATGTTTTATGTAAAGCAGTATCATAATTTCAAAGTTTGTTGTTGCAAGCACAGTTTCTATCAGTTTTAGTATACACTAACTAGAATGTTTCAGAACAGACTATCTATAATAGTTTATCAGAATACTTACAGTATTGGCGCCGGAGACTCGGTGTACCACATTCTCAATCAAATCATTTCAAATCATTTGAATACCAAATCTTTATAAACTTAATTTTAGAACCCAAAATCTACAGCCGAGTTTTGTAATCTGGCTCTGATACCACTAAATGTAACACCCCAAACCCGGCCTAGACTTTATGGCCGAATCTGGTGATGTCACATGGAAGGGGATTTGAAATCGAATTTATCAGGTTAAAAATGTTTCCGTTTATTAGCTTTTATTTATCTTTCGTAAATCTCAAAACTACTTTCTCACTAATTTGATTCGTTTAAAACATATTCTGTAGCGGAAGCTTTTAAAACCATGATATTTAAGAAAACCGCTCGTGCTTAGGAAAAACGTTATGTTTAGTAAATCTGTGTTTTCGTTCCAGATCAGAAATTCATAAAAATAGTTAAAAGTTCCAAAATAAAAGGAATTAAAAGTCATATATGAAATTAAATCGTTCAGTAGACATATGGTCAGCACGAGTTCTCTATCGCACCGGTCCGTCTAAGTTTGGGGATTACCTGTATAGATAAAACAGAAAGGGGTGAGTTTACGAAAACTCGGTGTGTAATCCCCACAGAAAATATGCATACAGTCAAACACAACAAACAGTCAAATGCAGTCTGGGCCTAAGCCCATTTCAGTTTCAGTAGCAGTTCGGGCCTTAGCCCATTTTAGTTTCAGTATCAGATATGCATTAGGGCCTAAGCCCTTCATAGTAATAGAATCAAATATATATCAATCAGTAAATGGAGTCCTATCCAACCAACCTCTACACACCATCTCCGTCCATCCCTACACTCCATGTGGGGTTTAAAACACCCACCCATCCCTACACTCCAAGTAGTACCGAATGTGGCACATAATCAGTAAATTGCAGCGAGCTGCTAGATAATAGGCTTAAGAGCCTTTCAGTACACTTCCTCCAAATATTAACATTCCAACCCAATGCAATGCAACATACAGTATATGACATGCTAATACATGAATATCAGTTATAAATACAGTTCAGTATTCATTAATATAATCATCATGCTCAGTACATACATCATACACACAGTTCAAGCATTTAAGGGTCTAAGTAGTGTTTACCGACCCAACAATAGGTTCACAGTCGACTTGGGCGACCCGTGCAACCTTAGAACACATTTAAGTTCAATGGGATCACAAGCCCATGTAGCCTACCCGTGTGGGCCCACACGCTTGTGTGGCCCATACGGCCCAATTTGGCCTTGGCCATGTGACTGGCTAGAATCCCACACGCTCGTATGGACTACCCGTGTGGACCTATATGCCCGTGTGATCTACACGGCCCAAATCAGTTTAGCTCGTATGTCGCACACGGCCTACCTATCCATTACATAGCCGTTTCTTGCTCGCAATGCCTGGCCTCGTCGATTACACGCCCGTATTATGGCACACGGCCTACCACACGGGTGACCACACACCTGTATGGCATCAACAGTGGGGTTTTTGAGTTTCTCCAAAACCCCGTTTTCTGTGTTTTCGAGTACACACCTGGTTAGGATTCCGTGTTAAAACACTCCCGAGATGCCCAGTACCTACAATCAGATTATCCAACTCTTTTAGCAACTAAAAATTGAGTCTAACACAACTTATCCAAGTACGTATGAACTAACTTACCGCAACCAAGAACGAACACAATCTTAAATCAACCCGATAGAATGCAGTTCTCTGCCTCAAAACCTTCCCTTCAACGCAGAATTCACCACTTAGTTCATAATGTAGCATTACTAACCCCAAACCAAAAAGTTAAAGGTTTGGAAAAGAATACTTACCAAACAACAAAGGATTAAGCATGATCAACGAAGGATCAACACGCAAAACCAAAGAAGAACAACAAAGGAGGGGAAACAAAAGAGAAGTTGAAACTTCAGATATTTTGAATGGAAGAGAGAGGAACGAAATTTTGGAAAAACAAAAGAATAAACTGATAATTAAATACCCAAGCTTGCGTAATGATTCGAACACACAACCTCCAGCAAACCCCCACTCCTTTTAACCACCAGACCAGCAGGCCCATTCTGATATGTTTCTACAATAATCTCCATATAAGCCCACTGAGCAAGTAAAAGGCTTAATTCTGAAAAATTCCAAAATTTACCAAATATAAGACTTGAACTTGGGACCTCACACACACACCCAGAACACCTAACCACTGAAGCAGACATATATTTGTGTCACATTTTCACAAAAGTCGAAACAAGAATTTTAGGGCGTTACATAAAATCCCAAAAAGATATAGAGTTTATTGAGAAAATTGCTCGATCAGATTAAAGAAAAAGTTATATGAATTAAAACAATTTGGACGTATGTGGTACAATCGTCTTAATGAATACTTGTTAAAAAAAGGTTACAAAAATGATCCAATTTGTCCATGTGTCTTTATAAAAAGGTTTGGATCAGATTTTGTGATAATTGTTATTTATGTTGATGATACAAATATTATTAGAACTCCTGAAGAGCTTCAAAATACAGTAAATTGTTTAAAGAAAGGATTTGAGATGAATGATCTTGGAAAAACAAAGTTTTGTCTTAGCTTACAAATCGAGCATTTAAAAGATGGAATAAATGTTCATCAATCAACTTATACTAAAAAGATATTAAAGAAATTTTACATGGATAACACCCATTAAGTGCTCTGATGATTGTACAATCGTTAGATGTGAATAAAGATCAATTTCGTCCTTGCGAGGATGGTGAAGAGTTTCTTGGTCCTGAAGTACCATATTTAAGTGCCATAAGGGCATTGATGTGTCTTGCAAACAACACAAGACTTGGTATAGCTTTTGCTGTAAACTTGTTAGCAAGATTCAGTTCTTCTCCAACACGTAGACATTGGAATGAAATTAAACATGTATTTAGATATCTTAGAGGGATTATTGATATGAAGTTATTTTATTCAATTTATGCAAAATCCCTATTAGTCGGCTATGTTGATGCTGGATACTTATCGGATCCACATAAAGGTAGATCTCAAACATGATATTTGTTTACATGTAGGGATACTGCCATATCAAGGCTTTCAACAAAGCAAACATTAGCTACCACTTCTTCAATCATGTAGAAATAGTTGCAATGCATGAGGCAAGTCGAGAGTGTGTTTGGCTAAGGTTATTGACCCAACATAGCCAAAACATATGTAATTTGCCTTTACAGGAAAAGATTTCAACTATCTTTTATGAATATAATGCAGCATGTATAGCTCAATTGAAGGGTGGTTACATCAAAGGTGGTAGAACGAAACATATTTCACCAAAATTTTTATTCACCCATGATCTTGAGAAAAAAGGTGATATAAATGTTCAAAAAATTCGTTCTAGTGATAATTTAACAGATATTTTTACTAAGGCGTTGCCAGCTTCAACATTTGAAAGACTACTACACAAGATTGGAATGTGTCGACCCAAAGATGTAATGTAATGTTGCCATCAGGGGGAGTCTAAAAACAAGTTGTAATATTTTCCTTTAACCAAGGTTTTGTCGCATTGGGTTTTCTGGTAAAGGTTTTTAACAAGACAACTTGTAATAGAAGATTGTGTACTCTTTTTCCTTCATTAGGTTTTTTATCCCATAGGGTTTTTCCTAATAAGTTTTTAATGAGGCGCATTATCTACCAATGGACATCCAATGGGAAGTGTTATGAATATCTTATTAAGTGGATGTTCATCATGATAAAGATAAAGTTTTAATTAAATTGTAATAGTTATTAGAATTAGATCTCTACTTCTTTTATAATTCTTATGCATATAAATAGAGATTCTGATGAAGCATTGTAAATCATTCACTTGATTGATAAAGTACATTCTCTATTACTTTCATATTTTCTTTGTTCTTTATTCTCCCCATCTTTCTTTATTTTATAACAATTATAATTTAATCTTATTATTTTAAATAATTTTATTTTTATCCATCTTTTAAACATTATACATGCATGGAAGACTAGTTATATTTTTAAATGTATAATTATTACAACTTTTATTTTATTAAATAAATCAATATATTTTAATTATACTTAATAATAAATAAAACCATTAATTAAAAATGCATTAAAAACTAGTTATTTGGTTGTTTAATTATAGTGGGTTTTTGCGTTGTTGGTACATTTTTGCGAGATCGACTTTCATTCTTTTTAAACATGATTGTCTAAAACTTGGATATCATGAGCCAATGATTGGCATTTTCATTGTTGTTTATATACCCAGCAACTACCTTCTCCATCACAAAGGGTTTCCTGTTTTTCACTGATTAATGGTAGTTTTGAAAGTAAAACTGCAATTCTAGAACTATTTATCCTAAATGACAACTCTTACACTTGATATTATAAGACAGATTGATTGTTATACATTTGTACACCATTATCACCTACCTCCACTTCTCTTTCTTCCGTTTGTTCGAGCTTCAGACTTTTGACTTGTGCATCCACCGCTGACTTTTCTTGGCCGAGAAGCTGAAACCTTCTTTGTCACATCCAAGGACTCATCCGATGCTGGAGAATCTGCAGCACTTGTCTTTTTACTCCCATGACGAGCCCTAGCTACGGGATTCCTGTCGTTTGCTGCGTTTCCTGGTGGTTTGCGATTACCACGGTGAATGCTCCAGGGCTTTGCAGGAGGTTTGTGCATAGGTGCGTTGGAGGTAAAGGTGATCATGGGAACCTTGCCTCTGTACTCCTTAAAATGTTGCCACAAAGCTACGGTGACAATATGTCTCAGATGCAATGAGGATTTATATTCACGAGTGTTCTTGGAAGAAAAGACCAAGGCATTGTTGCCAACTAATAAAATATCACGAAAGAGCTCTCTAACAGACATGATCAAATTACTAACAATTCTTGATCTTATGGTGTCGAAATCCATGTGCCGTAGGATCATTTTTTTTGTATCTTCCTGTTTTCTGTGTGAGAAAAGAACAATCTCGAGATTATCTATATATAAACATTAAGCCCCGGTACGACTGAACAAAGCTAGTGCTTGGTGTAACTGAAAAGAAGATTAATAAAAATTATTGACATCGTTAATGAACTAAATCGAGAATACTTTACCTGACTATCAAGCCTCCGCCGAAAGAAGGAAGCACAGTCATTCTCTGCGACAGAACTGAATATTCTCATTATATCATCAATCCCTTCCTTGGTTGAACCTCCACTTTGATCCTCGACAGCCGAAGTTTTGGCAATCTGAGCAGAGTTGCTAACTGAAGTTTCTTTGTAAAGGAAAGCACTTGTAGCATCAGCCGGGCATAAAGCCTCGCTTTCTCCGACACTCCCTTCTTTGGTATCCTTACTACAATCCTTTCTCTTTCGTTTCCCTCTCCTCTTCCGTATACACGGTAACTTTCCTCCACATAGAGCATCTGCCAACTTATCAATGCTTGAAAATTTCTCCCTCTCATAGGTCAGTGCGTCTCCAACTGGCTTGGAATCCATCTCTTCAGTAGGCATTGCAGCTGGAATCTGACAATCAGGCACCCAGTTTGTCTGGGCCTCCTGCGTAAAACTACTAGCAGAGAGGTCATCCTTGCTTGTGTCCTTACTGGAAAACTCAAATCCCTCGGATTTAAGACATGGTAGGCTGATTCTGGTGGACTGGAATCATAATCAACCCTTGAACCATTTATTTTTTCAGCTTTTAGGTTTTCAAGCTTTGATTCCAGAGACCTGAGGAGGACTAGAATAAATCCAGAGTAATATAAACACAAGAATGCAAGTTCTAGGACGTAAAAAATCCGAAGATAACAAGATCAAAAGCATAAATTTGCTTTGTTCTTATTTAAAACATAAATTCAGGTTCATGTACTTTGAGACATCCGAAATTAAAAGCTCAATTTTCACTAAAATTCAAACTAATACGCAAACAAAAGCTCTTCAAGGACTATCAACCAGGTCATAGCTTTAGCTTTTACGCATTTTGGCTAGCATGCATTGGAGGGCAATTGAGAATTTGCGTTGTGTATAATTAAAAACCGGAGAATCTTTCTTAAAGTGTTGAGTAATTTGGAACTCTATTGACAGATTACAAAAGAATAGTATAGGAACAAGACTCAAAACTACTAAAAGCATAGCCCATTTGGCAATAGAGGCAAATTACTCACCCGATTGAATCTTCATATTCCTCTAAAGCTCGCCTCAATTCAGCCATTCGTTGTTTACAAAAATCTTCAAAACAAGCTCTAAAAGAAGCATACTTGAGAATGTAACTATGGAAACTAATACGTAATATTCGAACAAACTCAAGACAGGATTACTCACTTGCAACCTGAGTAACGTTGTTGTAGATCCTCATACTTGGCCTTACATGCCTGCATTCCCCATAATGTAGGAAAATAAAATTGACCATTTGGACAAATAATTTCAGTACACTGCATTGACAGCTGGAGCATTATCCTAGTACTCCCTTCCATTTAAACAAGTTCAACATAAGTCAATTAAATACACATCCTTAATCATGTAGTTGTATTATAAAGATGTTAATGCATACTGATGCATTTCAAATATCATTCAATAGTTAAAGTATCTGACATCCTATGAGGCGAGATTCGAACCTTGAAGCTTGAACTTTCTTGTCGAACATTAGGCAAAATGTCAAAACACGAATATCGAACACAAATACTTATATTTAGGTAGTCAAAGCAAACTATTTGATCGTGTCCAAACTAACTATGACAACGAATAAAGCAAGCGCACCTATCGTTTGGTAGTATAGTTATGGCAAGACCGGAAATATCGTATCCTCAAGGACCAAGAGTACTAGTAATTACTATCTTTCTATTATTTAGCCTAAGGATTAAGAGAATTGTTGTTTAATCTAAAACTAAATAATTACTAAGCTAAGAATGCTAAGACACAGAGAATGAATTGGGGAAATACTTTTGGGAAAACCAATTGATTAAGACAAACCCGAGGAAGAATCCACCTAGACTTCACTTGTTATCTAACTCTAAACCACACGATTTATTCACTTGACTTGATCCATAAGATTCCCTAATTTATATTAATACCTCTCTCGAGGCTACTAACGTCTAACCCTAGGCTTATTAATTGAAATCTCTTTCTAATTAAAACCCCTAGAGTTGCATTAACTCGATCTATGGATTCCCATATTAGGTTTGACCCTAATCCGACAGATTTTCGTCGTTCTATCTCTAGGAGTGCGATCAACTCCGCTTAATTATGCTAGATCTACTCTTAAACAGGGACTTTTGCTCCACTGCCTAAGCACATCAATACTTGAATCAATATCCTAAAATATCAAAGCAAGAATTAAGAACACATAGTTAAGAACAAATCAAGTATTTATCATATAGTTCAGAAAACAATAACAAGATCCGTCTTAGGTTTCATCCCCCTCAGGTATTTGAGGGGTTTAGTTCATGTTTATAAAAGAATACATCTCAGAAGAAAATATAAAACAAAACATAAGAAAAACCCTAAAACCCCCTAAAGGAAATTGAAGGAAAGATCTTTCGTCTTAAGTATGATTCCGGTTTCTTGAGATGGATCAACTGGCTGTCTTCGAGTAAATCCCACAATTCGGCCCTCTCTGGCTTCGCTCCTCGGCCTCCCCTTTTTAGGTCACACTTAGGGTGTTTATATAGGCTTTCGGAATGTCTTTCTTCACCTCTAAGTAACCTAATCCGAATGGAATTAAAATGAGTCACGGTAGGGACACGCCCGTGTGGCACGGCCGTGTGAATCGAGCCCAGCTGTGTTCGGGTCTGCAAAGTGGCACGGCCGTGTGATTATCTCTAGGCCGTGTGAACTTCTTACTTTGGCCCATTTTCTCTGTTTTTGGCCCGTTTCTCGTTCTTTTCATCCTCCGATGCTCTCTTAAGTATAAAACATGAAATTAAAGGATTAGGAGCATCAAATTTCACAATTCAGTGGATAAATCATCCAAAAGTATGCTAAATCTAGGATTAAAATATGTACATATTACGGTTTATCAAATACCCCCACACTTAAGCATTTGCTTGTCCTCAAGCAAAATTCTCAATTCACAATTAAAATGAACTTTCTTAATTCATAATATTCATCAATAGTGTTTCATCATAATTCATAGGTAATTCATACATTGATAATTTAACCAAAAGGGTTCTAAATATTCAAACAATCAAAGCCATAGTTTTTTAATGTACGAAACCATAGTTTTTTAACCTAAATAATTACCTTTAATTCAAAATCGACAAGGGTTGACATCCTCACTAAAGATTCACTCAAATCACTCAAAGTGTTTAAGGTTCAAAATTAAGCACCAAAAGTCGAACATGAAAAGTTAATCCCATAGGCTTGCATGAAAATCAAATCTCCACCACTATAGAATGAAATGATACACAGATTAAAAGGTCTTTTAAGGGTTGTAACGGGGCTTCGGTTAAAGTTGTGGATAAAAGCTGAATTAAAGGGTTAGAATCGAGATTGAATTGACAAATTACCTAACTAGAAAGATGAACTAAGATTCGAATAATTACATCATTCAAAATTTCGTAACACAAGCTTCTTCTCAAGATGTGGAATTTAAACGTATAAGCTCAATTAACATAAAACTAATGATGAATATACTTCGATTTTTTTTGAACAAATTAAATTCAATAATAGAATTTAACAACTGAAATGGAAAACATAGTTAGGCAACTTCTCAAATCAAATCTCGACAAAAAGGAGTTAATTTAATAGGGAAAAAATCCTTTATGAATAAAAAAGAATGAGTTTTTTTTTTGGTTAATGTTGAGGGTAAATCAATGAAAGGATTGTTAGGATCAAAGGGGTTTAGTAAGGGTTAAACATGAAGGTAGGCTTTTTGGGAGTAAGTGGGTTAAAACCTAGGTGCCTTTATCATTTCAGTATATCAAATCAATGATGTGGTCTTGACATGTATAATCGAAGCAAGTTCTAGAATATCAAATCAATGTTGACACACTCATAATCAATAAAGTGAGCAAGAAAAGAATGTATTCTTTAAAAGGTTCAAAATCTCACAAAAATTATGGGTTTTTGATATCAACCTTGTAAATTTCAAACTTCAAGGTAATAATTAGATTCAGGTAGTCAACCTAATAAGGTTTTAATTCTGAAAATAGACTCATCATGCTTGATTCTCTAGTCTCCTAAAGTTTAAATCATCACTTCACAATTATCAATGACTTAATCCAAAACATATCAATAAAGATCATGAATCAAAGGAAATTTCATTCTAATAGTAATATGAGAAAATTACTTAAGACCAAGACATAATTCAGGGATTTGAGAATAATGCAAAAAGTTAGGAACTTTTCAAAATAAAATTCACCCCCCACACTTAAGATGTACATCGCCCTCAATGTACAATGATATATATCTAGAGATTAATAGCAAACCATAAGAGATAGAGAGAGGTGAAACTTTCCAAATTTTGGATGGATTCCTTGAGTTGGCAGAGGTCGTGGTGTACTCTGGTTATGTGTTCGTTCCTTGAGTGGCACATTGAATCTTTTTAAACTGCGAAGTCATCAGTTAACTTTTTAGGGAGTATTATTTAAGGAATATCGTTATAGATACTCGAGAGTTAGACAGTCAGAGATAAAAAAAATTAAACTATACCAATAAAGTTTTAAACAATAAAGGTAAAAAGTTTAGTTATAAAAGAAAGTAAACTAAAAGAAAAATAAAGATAAATGAAAAGAAAAACAAAAAAATGAAAATGAAAATAAAGAAAATAAAAGGAACCAAAGGTCCTCGTCATCGGAAGGGTCGCGAGGTGGGGGCAGCGATGAAATGTGAAGGTGCTAACATATCTGGTGGAGGGTGGTGTCGATGTGGTCGAAGCGTTGGAAGCATTGCTGCTTGAATCGTGCCAAGCGCTCAGATATGTCTGATAGAGAAGCTGCCGCATGAACTGGGTGATGTCTCGGTGGTGGCACCTTGTGTGGTGGGGGAACATCATCAGTAATGTCCTTAGGGTCCTCCTCCTCGGTGGTATGGGCTAGACGATATTGGGGAGGATCGGTCCCACGGTGACGCTTGATCATCCTCATGTGTAGCATCATTTGGATGCCCTGTGGGGACACCTGTCCTATCAGTGTGAGTGAGGAAATCTGAGTGGTGGTGTTAAGGAGCCCGAAATATCGAGCCAAGCTCGTGATGTATGGACCCATAGATATGACTCCTCTCCTATGTTGCTCCATCTGATGTTGAATGGCGCGAGCTGTGAAATAGGCTAGGTCGAAGACGTGCCCGTTTGCCATGCACCATAGGAAGTAGGCGTCGTGAATGTTGATGACGCCGGTGCTCTCTCGCCTACCTATCAGTGTTTGAGCTAAGATAGCGTGTAAGTACCTCAAGGATGGGGCGAGAGCTGTCGCCTTGGAGTGATTGGGGTTGTAGGTGGCCGAAACGGGGGCAATGTTGTTCCAACAGGCGGGGCGGGATTTATGGATGTCACGGTGGAGGTCCTCTAGTTTATTATCCTCCACGAATTCGTCGATGTAGAGTCCCAACGCGGCCCCAAATTGTGGGACACTCAATTCACATACAATGCCTCCAAGATGGAATTGCATTGTGCCGGGATCATTGTGCTACGTCATCACCGTCTGAAGGTGAAACATGGAACAAAGCTCCAAAATGAGCTCTAGGTATGTGGGCTCGATGATCTCGAAGAATTTTCCCCATGGGTCGATAGTCAGGAGAGCCCGTACGTTGTCGGCTATTTGGACCTGCTCCAAAGCGGCCCAATTAATGATCCTTCCTATGCCGAGAGGTCGCGCGCGGAGTATTTGAAAAAGATCCTCTTGGGATCTTGAAGGAAATCCTAGGAATGGATGGCGTACTTCGTCGGAGGTGCTCGAAAAGTTCGCACCGGGTTCTTTCCATTTTTTCGACGTGGGGACGGCAATTTTTCGCCCGCATGAGGGAGTCATTACGTACCTGAAGATAAAAGATATTCAACAATTCAAGTATTATTTCTAGCCAAGACATATATTATCCTATCCTAATGCCATGAAGAATAACATTTATTCTTAAAGAATCAGCATAAATGTTGTTAATTATTCATTTAAACAAGAGCTAGATAATAAGTTAACAATCTAATAATGAGGGTAACTAATATTAAGAAATAAAGATAAAATGACTATTAACTAAATAAAATCATAATGATAATAAATAAAGATGAACGAAGCAAAAAAATGGGGAAAAAGAAAGGTGACCGGTGAAGTTGTTGATGGAAGTGGCGCAGTTGAGGCGGTGGTCGGAGCACGGGCGTGGTGGTGGTACTCGGGCGTGTTGTCCTCACTTGGGCGTGGACTGTGTAGAGTAAGGGGAAAAGAGGAAGGGAAAGAGGAGGAAGGGGAGAGAGTAAGAATGATGGGGTGTTGATGGTGGTGGCCGAATTTAGTAGGGGTGAGGGGGGAAACGACTAGGGTTTAGGGAGAAAGATTTTGGGGAAGAGATGATGAATAGTGAGGGGTTTATATAGAAATAGAAGCACACGAGCGCGTCCCACACCTGTGTGAATCATTTTTAGCCCGTGTGTTTCGTAAATTTTAAATTAAGGCGCGTCTGATCCTTGTCCCACGCCCGTGTCCCCAGGGCGTGTTGGTTCACACGGCCTAATCGCACGGTCGTGTGATGTTTCATTCGTTTCTCCCACGCCCGTGCTTAGAGTCCCACGCTCGTGCTTATTTAGTAAGTATCGTCCACGACCTAGGCAAGGTCGTGTCTCACACCCGTGTGATTCTTTCAGTTTCAACCACGGCTTCTGGGCACGGGCGTGTCGCACGCCCGTGTCATGTACTCAGTACCGACCACGACTACATCGCACGGCCATGTTCATTTTATCACAGCTTGTGTGTTTTGAATCAATTTCAACCACGGCCTCATCGCACGGCGGTAGTGGTTTGTCGTAGCCCGTGTTGGAAAATTTTTTCCTTGACTCGCACAGCCTCCGCCACGCCTATCTCTCTCTTCGTGGTTTCCACACGGCCACGGCCACGCCCGTGTGTTATGCCGTGCGGATGAGAAATCCTACATCTGTTAAATTGGTTAGTTCTTAGTTAGATGCTGAAACCAAAAATATGGATGTTAGTGATATTAGTGCTCGGGTTGCCTCCCCGAGAAGCGCTCGTTTAAAGTCTTAAGCTAGACTTACCCTGTTTTCATTCCTAAATAAAGGTTCATGGAGTCGAAGCTCCTCTCTCATATCCCTAAAATCTTCACCATTATAAATTTTCAGTCGCTGACCATTTACCTTGAATGTGCCACAAACCGGATGAGTTACCTTGATTGAGCCGTAGGGAAAAATAGTTTTGATTACGAATGGACCTGACCATCTTGATTTTAGCTTTCCAGGAAACAATTTGAGCATTGAATTGTATAGCAGGACTAAGTCTCCTACTTCGAATTGCTTCGATTTCTATAAACGAGCATCATGGCATCGTTTTGTTGCCTCCTTAAATAGACGTGAGTTCTCATAGGCATTAGCTCGCCATTCATCTAGCTCGTTCAACTGCATCATTCTCTTCCACCTGTAGGTTTAAGATCGTAATTTAAGAATTTTATAGCCCAAAAAGCTTTGTGCTCTAATTCAAATGGTAGATGACAACTTTTTCAGTAGACAAGTTTGTATGGGGATGTTTCTATGGGAGTTTTAAACGTTGTTCTATAGGCCCATAAAGCATCGTCTATTTTTAATGCCCAATCTTTCCTGTTTGATTCTACAGTTTTCTCTAGAATACGCTTAAGCTCTCGATTTGCTACCTCCACTTGTCCACTGGTTTGAGGGTGATAAGGGGTAGCTATTCTGTGGTGTACTCCACATTTCTTTAAGACTTTTTCAAATTGAGTATTACAAAAATGAGTACCCCTATCACTAATAATTGCTCTGGGTGTTCCAAATCGAGAGAAGAGTTTCTTGAGAAATCTCACTACCACCCTGGCATCATTAGTAGGTAAAGCTTGAGCTTCCACCCATTTTGACATATAGTCCACTGCTACTAAGATGTATTTATTTCCAAATGAGCTATGAAATGGGCTCATAAAATCAATACCCCATACATCGAATATTTCACATGATAGCATATATGATTGAGGCATTTCATCGCGTTTAGAAATATTACCTGTTCTCTGACATCTATCACACGAAGCAATATACCTGTTAGCGTCTTTGAATATGGTGGGCCAATAAAAACCTGATTCGAATGTTTTATGTGTTGTCCTGATTCCGCTGTAATGTCCTTCTGAAGGTCCTGAATGGCAGTGTTCTAAGATTTTGCTTGCTTCTGCTTTTGTAACACATCTCCGAATTACTTGATCTGTACATATACGGAAAAGAAAAGGGTCCTCCCAAAAATAGTTTTTTGCATCAGCAAAGAATCGCTTCTTTTGATGATGTGTTAACCTTTTTGGTAGGATGTTAGCAGCTAAGTAATTCGCAGTGTCTGCAAACCAAGGTATCTCGGAGTTGGATATAACAAATAGTTGTTCTTCAGGAAATGAGTCATTTATCTCACTCTCATCGAGTTCTTTGATATGTGGATTTTCAAGCCTAGACAGATGATCTGCCGCAAGGTTTTCAACTCCTTTCTTATCTTGAATTTCTAAATCAAATTCCTGTAAGAGTAAAATCCATCTTATGAGTCGAGGTTTTGCATCAGATTTAGTTAAAAGATAACGAAGAGCTGAATGGTCAGTGTAAACGAAAACTTTAGATAATATCAAATACTATCTAAATTTATCAAATGCAAAAACCACGGCTAGCAATTCTTTTTCTGTGGTGGTGTAATTTTCTTGTGCGGTCGTCAACGTTTTGCTAGCATAATATATTGGCTGAAAGTGCTTGTCTCTTCACTGTTCCAAAACTGCACTGTAGAACCCAATTATTGCCCAGGCCCAACAAAGAATTAACACCCATTTACATACCCAAAATAAAACCCAAATTTAAACCCCCAAACCCTGTTACAAAAGGACCCAATCTACTAAAGCGCAAAACTAAAACCAAAAACAACCCTAGCCCAACTTGCATTTTTTTTCAGAAACAAACCCAAACCCTAGGTGCGCCGCACCTAGGGTCTTCTACCCTTTGTCCTTCTGACCACTGCCCGTTCGTGTCCCATCCACCACCACAGTCAGAACAGCACCGCCACCTACTCCACCACTCTTGCACTGTCACCGTCTCAGTACCTGCAGGCCATTAAAATGAAAGGATAGGATAGATCAAGTGGATAGGAAAGATCGGTTATAAAAACCGATCTAACTTCATTTGTAGGGGACTTTTTTTTTCTTTTATTTTTTTTCAGAATATAAACGACAGACTTTCGAAACAACATTGGTCGTTCCTTTTTTTCCTTCAATCATCAGTGTAAGCAGTGAACAAGAACATAAAACATTCGGACCACACGAAATAGCCATAATCGGGGAACGAGAAATCGGAAACAGTGAGGAAAAGGTGTTATTTCGAAAGCCATCTCCTTTTTCCCTTTTAGCATATGTATCGCTATTTTTAAAATGAAATAGTATAAAAAAATAAAAAAAGAAAAATGATTAGAATCGGACCTTTTCGGGCGCAGGTGACGGAGCCCATGACGGAATCCTGGACCGGAGCTTCCCCGTGGCCCCCTTCTCTTCGATTCGCAGAGAGAAACGAGAGAGAATGAACCCCTTTTTTTGAAGCACCCTGCTCCAAATGATTTTTTTCTGGATTTTGAGCCTTTTATAGCCCCTCAAAACAACGTCGTTTTGGGGCTGACCTTTAACCCCAAAACGACGTCGTTTCACTCGACATGACCCGAATCTCACCCGTGCCCGCAAAGGATTCGCGTGTTTTTAAAGGGAAGGGCTAATTGCACTTTTAGCCCTTCCGCATTTTTATTATTTTTAATTAGATTCTTATTATTTCAAAATCTAGCCCGAACATTTAGTTTGGTGTTCAATTTGGTCTCCCTCGCTGTTATACGTTTTGGCCGAAAGAATTTATTGCGTCGTGGTCCCCCTATTTCTTCCGCGTGTGCAAATTGGTCATTTTCTTTTATTCTTGCTTCGAATTGACCCTGAAATTTCATTTTATTTACAAATTGACCCCCGAAGCTTGTTTGATTTATAATTTAACCCCCCACAGCACCTATTTTACCAAAATTGACCCCTTCCATTCTGTTTTAAGTTCAATTTGGCCCATTTGCTATATTATTTCACAATTTTTATTTGATCTTGCAATCATTTTTGTCCTTTTTCTTTATTTTACTATTGTTTGTTTATTATTACATTATTACTAATATTATTATCATATTTTTATGTACATATATATTATTATTACCTATATATATTATTATATTACTATTATTACTAGGTTATCATTATTACTATTATATCTATGCACATATACATTATATTTATTACTATATTATTACTATTATTATATTACTATTATTGCTATCAATAATATTTTATTTATTGCTTGTTGTTTTCATTATTATTATCTATTTCATCATTGTATTATCATTATTGCTATTAGTATCATACTATTTTCATATATATGTAAATATTTCACTTATTTTATGTATATTACCGTCATTTTTCTTATATATATACATATCCCACATTACTACTATCATTATATTTTTTTTCTTATATGTATATATTTTACCTATTTTATATATATTACCACCATTATTATTATCATTATTTTCTATCATTGTCAATACATATACACTGTCGTAACCATTTTTGACAAAACGGGAATCGACTTGGTTTTGAAAATAAAAAAATGGGAGTCGCCACCGATCTTTTATTAGGTGTGATCGGATCACCTTTGTTTTAATAAAACATTTTGATTTACTAAAACAATGTTTTTGGTCTACGAAAATTTGAGAAAATAGGTTCGGGAGTCGGTTACGTGCGAGGAAGGGTTAGCACCCTCGTCACGCCCAAAATTGGTACCAAATTGATTATTTAATGTCTCAATGTCGAAAGTTGAAAATTTAAAAAGAAAAAGGAAATTGATCTTTTTTGGAAATATTTTAGTTTTCTCGAATTGAGTATCAAGGCTTTCTCGTTCCGAAGGACAAAATATCACATCCAATACGTAGGACACGGTAATTTAAATCCCCAAATCCAAGATCATCTCATAATTCCCGAGACTCATGCATTAAAATATCAAAGGGATATTCGAATGCTTGGCCAAGCGGGAAACCGAAACCCAACACATAGGGCACGATCTCTCGGGTTTCCAAACATAGAATATTGCCTTATTTGGAAACTTTGGATGAAATTTATAACAGATCTTAGGTTAGGTTTTAAAGAAACATTATTCCAAACGTGAATGGGATTACGCGACGGAAAAACGATAATGTAACATGAATTTGGCATAATACGTGCAATACATAACATTGGAGTCTTTAATCTAACATATTAACATGCATGAATGACAATAACGATAATAGAACAATAATACATGAGCACGAAATTATATATAACGAACTGTAATAACATGACAATACAAATAAATGAATTATGGCACATGCAAAGGCAATAACTAAATAAGATACATCATCTAAGACAAACAACATTGATAAACAAAGACCGATGAATTAAACAAGATAAAGAGAAATGATAAAAAAAATCAACTTAAAATAATTAGCAAAACAATTTAAATAAGGAATAGTAAAATAAACTAAATGTGTATGAAACTTAAAATCATGTCAGAAGTTTGAAATGAATAACATCTAAAAGGAAACTTAAGATGCATAATACAAGAAAATATAAAAGTGATTTAAAACATATAATATAATATTTATTTTGAATGAATGGAATATAAAATAACTTAAACCCAACAATATAAAAACATTCTTAAAATAGAAAATATGTACATATATTGGAATCTAAAACAAATAATATACATATACGTAATTCAAAATAAGATAATGTAATAGAACTCAAAACCAATAATAATAAAAAAATAATAATACAACTAAAAAAACAAAAATAACAATAAATACATAAACCGCCTAACAGTTCAGGAGTTAGACTGAAATCGGAATGAAAAGGAGGACCAAAATTGTAATAAGTCATAAAAGTAGGGCAAGGATCAGATTAAAGCACCATAGAAATAATCGGGTCAGATTTTGAAAAAGGAGAAAGGATGCGAAAGGGGATTTAATCAATTAACGCAGAAGAGATGGGGGACCAGGCACGCAATTATCCCTTTTAAGGGATATGCGCAAATCTGGCTTTAGCAAACGGCGTCGTTTCGTTTAATATCCCTTTAAAACATTTTAACCCTAAACTTTAAAAATCAAAACAGCAGCACAACCCCCCTTTTTATCTTCCCCACTTTCTCAAAATCAAAATGGCGGCCCCCTCTTTCCCTTTTCGTTCCCGGCGCTTGGGTTCCCTCCGGCCGGTGTTGGTCGTTCCACCACCATACTCGATGGATAGTAACGCGTGGAAAGGAGGTTTTGTAACACCCCAAACCAGGTCTATGCGTTTAGACGAGATTTGGTTTGTCACACCAACCGAAATTCATTTAATTCTCTAGCGAATAAAGTAAAACATTACCACAAAACCTTTTGGAAATAGAGTTTAATAAAAATTTAGTACGATGTTTCGAAAATTTGATGATTAAAGAAAATACTTGTTTGAAAATCTTATTATTCAAAAATATATTTGTCGAAACCTTAAGATAATTTTGAAAGAATTTAAAAGAGTAATTTAGGTGTTCAAAATGTTATAAAACACAAAGTTTTTAAGAAAACCATATAGATTTAACATAAGCCCATAATAAGAGTCTTAAAACGAAATTTAAATCCATCCACACAATATAATCCATAAAAACATAATAAGAGGCCTTATTACATCAAACCCATAATAGTAATTAAAATAATAACTTAAATAAAGTTCATAGTTTATAAAACCCAAGTTCGTAGTATGGCCTCCACCAAGTCATCCCCGGCCCAAGTCCACATCAATTTCCATTACCTGAAAGGGTTAATAAAATTGGGTGAGTTACAAGGAACTCAGTGTGCAACTCACTTACCACCATTATTGGGCCAGATCGTCAAGATATTATGTTGGGCTTGAGCCCATTTGCAGAATTCAACAATACAACATAAAGTAAAATAAAATAAAATGCATGTAAAATGAGTTTCCCAACCAAGCCTAGTATCCATCCGCTACACACCCCCGTACCAACCAACACACCTGTGGGGATCAAGTCAACCCACCCCGCCAAACACACCAATCATAGGCATTAAGCCTTTAAATAATATTGTAGTGCACTATCGAACTAGATTGTGACATTGTCACCGAACTAGAGGCATTTAGCCAAATTTATGGCAGAGCCACCGAACTAGAGGCATTGAGCCAAATTTGTGGCAACTGGCCATTCTTCTCTTCGTATACCCCACCCCATGCAATCATGCGTGTATAACAAAATATAGTCATATAACAATTTTTCAATTAATCCATAACATCGGTGGGTTTATCATTAAACATTTCATTTGGCCCATAAAAATAGTTTAGCAATTTGCCCATTTAGCAGTTTAGTGGGCTTTGGCCCATTTGTCGAACTAGAGTATTTTGGCCCAATTTATCGAACTAGAGTATTTTGGCCCAATTTATCGAACTAGAGTATTTTGGCCCAATTTATCAAACTAGAGTATTTATCGCAATTTTGCCAACTTTAACCGTTTTCATGCATTTACTCAAAAGTATTAATATCACAAAATTTCCGATTTTACCATTTTTACGGTTTTATCACGTTACTTACGATTTGATATCTAACCCGAAAATGAGTGTGAAGTTACACACCTGGTTATGGAGAGAACTAAACTTTCCTGCTCTTCAACACCTATACGTATCATTATAATTAGAACACTATAATCTAATAAATCCGATCTAATCATAATGATCTAAAACTTTACCCTCGGATTTTCGTAATACTTCTACTCGCGGTTTCTCTCCGATCAATGGTTCGTTAACCGAATCGAACCCACGTACGAATAATGGTTCGGGAGTACGAACGACTTCGAACAGTTGATTTTCCTCGGTTGAATGTCCGCAACCCGGTGGAAAATCCCGGATTCCCGAAATAGCCCTTTGTTTGTACTTAGGGGGAATAACGGAACCTCCCCTCTTTCGAAGACTAAACACCGCCCTTTTCTTCCCTATTTTGAATGTCTTCAATGATAAAGGAACATTAATCCAATCTAAAATAATATCGAAATAATACTAAAGGTTTTAAGGATGTGATTTTCCTTACCATAATAAGTCGATTCCAACGTTTCTACGATTCTCTCGAACACTTGAGTTCCGATCTTCCGTTATTGCACTATATTATAACGAATAAAACGTTAATAGAACGAACGTTTATTTCGATCCAAATGGTCCTTCATGACACCATCAATATTCGGCCATAACACTATTAACTAATCGAAAATGAAAAAGAATCCCTTACCTATTTTCCACGGTCGAAAAAGAAGGATTGAGAATGGTGTTTGTGATCGATAAAAGATTCGGCTATGTATGATCAAAGAAAAGAGAAAATAAATTTGGCTATAGGCACATTAGCATTCGGCCATGAGAGTGTAGATGGAGGAAATTTCGATTGAAAAGAAATAAAATAAGAGAAAAGATGGTGATGATGTTGCTTTTTGATTTCAAAGAGAATAGAAGAAAAAGAAAGAAAGAGATGAGCTTGAGAGAGAGATGTATATTCGGCAATGGGGAGAAGAAAAGAAAAGAAAGGCCTTTTTGGTATAGGTGATTTCAGCACTCAAAGAAAAGCCACAAAACAAATGCTAAAGAAATAAACAAAAATGACCAAATGGTCTCAAAAAATTAGAGCTTTACCAAATGCACAATTCGACCAAAGGGAAAAGTTGAGAAGAAGAATTTGCAAAATTTTGCACAAGGTTACTAGGAATGACCAAAACAAAAGACTTCAAATCCTAGCCAACTAACACCAAAAATTCGGCTCCCCCTTTAGTCCATATTGCCGTCCCTATGCATGGTCAAATGGCCATGATATTGTTTCCATAATAATTTCCTTGATACTTGCCTCATATCTTCATGTCTTTCCTTAATTTATTGATTCCCTTCCTTAAGTTAACAATTTCCTTATTCCTTTGATATACTAACCAAAAATAACATGGTCAACACTTACCATATATGCTCTTGGCCGACACTTGCTATACATGTGCAGAAAAAATAAAAAAAATAAAATTCACCTAGTTGCTAAACAAGGGATTCGAACCTTCTCCCTCATGCACTATCTCATGCGCCAACACCACTTTGCCATTAACTCATCTTATGCTTCACTTTGACACTTAAATTAACTTATGTGTCAATGCCACTTAATCCATTTCCATAAATTCTTAAAATTTAAAATTATTCCATTCCCAATAAATTCTAATTCTTCTTCAGGACTATATTAAACACGAAAATAAATAAGAAAAAATTTCACTTACTAGATTAATTACTCAAAGCACACAATGAAACAATACTCGAATTTTCAGGGTGTTACAGGTTTTAACCCCGTTCGAAGCCCTTCTCGAAGACCCACTCCTTCAGCCTGATTTCGACACCGAAAAAAGAGGGGATTTCGACACCGAAGGGCGCCGATTCAGGTAAGTTTCCTCCTTTTCGTCTTGTTATTATTTTTTAAAAAGTTTTTTTGAAATAATAAAATTAAAAACCAAAAAAAAACGAGAATAGCAATAAATAATAATAGAACAAAGCAAGATCAACCTTTGATTTTTTGATTTCTTTTTGATTTTTTCAGTGTTCATCCCAAAAAAACCTTTTACAATGGTTTTTGCTTCGATTTTTATTGATTTGAGATTGTTTGTAAGCGTTTGTAAAAAAAGGCCGACCCCCCACTATGGATTTACTTCAGTTCTTTTATAACCGATTTACAGAGGTATGGGTCTCTGTTTCTATTCTAGTTTTTGTCGCTTTTCTTCCTTATTGTTCGTGTTGTTGCAGGTCATGGGCACGACGTTCGGGTGTTGCTCATAATCGGTGCGCTTGGGGTTAGACGAGCAGAGGCGTGGTGGTTACTGATTGGCGCGTATGGTAGACGGCGCGCGTGGTGTCCACGGAGAGAGGCCAAAGGCTGGCGGCGCATTAGGGCACTAGGGTTTTTTCTTACTGTTGTTTTTCTTTTCTGTTAACGGGTTAGGGTAGATTGGGCCATTCGGGTTTGGGCTGGTCTAAAGGAATTTGTAATTGGGCTTCATTGGTTATGTTGTAACTAGGTTAATTGGGCTTTGAGTTTTTTTTTTTTTTTTTTTTTTTTGTAAATGGACATTCAAAAGGACTGTTATATTTTGGACTTTATTTATGGCTTTTGTTTTATTGCCTTTTATATTGGTATGGGGCCCCGGGCAAATTTGGGTTAATTTTAAATGGGTCATTCGGGTTTGGGTTAGCTGATTGGGCTAAATTGGTTATGTATTTGGACTGCCTTTTATTTTATTGGTTTTTCATTTCTGGTTTTTGTTTTATTACTTGATGGGCCTCGATCGCTTCTGACGGGCCCGGGCCAAAATTGGTTATTACAGCTGCTCCTCTTTGCTCATTGTCGTGAAACGAGAATAGAGCGAAGACAATAGAAGAACCAATTTTTCCCGGTCTTGGCCAAGCCTTGACTTATTGGTCCTCGTCTTCCTCAAACATCTTCAAACTCTACTGTAACCTGTTGCTTTGATTCACTCCACCGCTGCTTCTGCGAGACATGACCCGTAGCTTCAATTCGCTCTTCATCAATCTCGTTTATTTTTTAACTTGCTCCAATATGACTTCAGGACACGAAGAGATTTGTAGCTTCGATCTGCTAATTGCTCCACTGGGACTTCGATGAAATCTGAACTTTTCGAACTGCTTCCTTATTCTCGCAATATGAGTTGACCCCTTCTTTCTTTTCTTTTCTTTTCTTTTCTTTTCTTTTCTTCTTTTTTTTTAGATAACAGAAATTGAAAAATAGGAATTAAGAATACCTCAGCGTGTGTAACCCGAGGCCCAACTTACTTTTCGCATCATGAGTTGATTTTAACAGAAATTGAAAAACAGGAATTAAAAATACCTCGGCGTGCGTAACCCGAGGCCCAACTCACTTCTCGCATTATGAGTTGATTTTATCGGAAATTGAGAAACAAGAATTAAAAATACCTCAGCGTGCCACCTGAGACTCAACTCACCTCTCGTATTATGAGTTGATTTAAACAGAATTTGAAAAACAACAATTAAAAATACCTCGGCGTGCGACCCGAGGAGTTGATTTTTGCAAACATGCAAATTAAAAAACAGAAATTAAAAATACCTCAGCGCGCGACCTGAGGAGTTGCGAACAGAAATTGAAAAAAGAAATTAAAAATACCTCAGCGTGCGACCTGAAGAGTTGCAAACGGAAATTGAAAAACAGAAATTAAAAATACCTCAGCGTGCGACCTGAGGCCCAACTCACTTTTCACATTATGAGTTGATTTTAGCAGAAATTGAAAAACAGAAATTAAAAATATCTCAGTGTGTGACCTGAGGCTCAACTCACCTCTCGTATTATGAGTTGATTTAAACAGAATTTGAAAAATAGCAATTAAAAATACCTCGGCGTGCAACCCGAGGAGTTGATTTTTGCAAACATGCAAATTGAAAAACAGAAATTAAAAATACCTCAGCGTGCGACCTGAGGAGTTGCGAACTAAAATTGAAAAAAAGAAATTAAAAATACCTCAGCGTGTGACCTGAGGCCCAACTCACTTTTGGCATTATGAGATGATTTTAGCAGAACTTGAAAAACAGAAATTAAAAATACCTCAGTGTGTGACCTGAGGCTCAACTCACCTCTCGTATTATGAATTGGTTTAAACAGAATTTGAAAAATAGAAGTTAAAAATACCTCGGCGTGCGACCCGAGGAGTTGATTTTTGCAAACATGCAAATTGAAAAACAGAAATTAAAAATACCTCAGCGTGCGACCTGAGGAGTTGCGAATTGAAATTAAAAAACAGAAATTAAAAATACCTCAGCGTGCGACCTGAGGAGTTGCAAACGGAAATTGAAAAACAGAAATTAAAAATACCTCAGCGTGCGGCCTGAGGCCCAACTTACTTTTCGCATTATGAGTTGGTTTTAGCAGAATTTGAAAAACAGAAATTAAAAATACCTCAGTGTGTGACCTGAGGCTCAACTCACCTTTCGTATTATGAGTTGATATTTGAACAGAAATTGAAAAACACCTCAGGTGTGACCTGAGGCTCAACTCACCTCTCGTATTATGAGTTGATGTTTGAAAAATAAAAATTGAAAAACACCTCAGGGTGTGACCTGAGGCTCAACTCACCTCTCGTATTATGAGTTGATATTTTAAACAATGAAAATTGAAAAACACCTCAGCGTGTGACCTGAGGCTCAACTCACCTCTCGTATTATGAGTTGATATTTGAAAAATAAAAATTGAAAAACACCTCAGCGTGTGACCTAAGGCCCAACTCACCGCTCGTATTATGAGTTGATATTTGAAAAATAGTAATTGAAAACGTATCACCCGGCGGAACTCGGATGTCTTCTTTCTCCTTGGTTCGGTACAGCTATCGTCAAAACTTCTTGCTTTAATGGTGTACCTGTATGTGTCATGCGTGACGTTATTATGGTATACACGTGTTTGTCTTAAATGCTTTTATGCCTACATGATTATGTCATGCGCCCTGGGCTTGTTTGTCATGTATCTCTTTTCGTTACGACTTTCATGATGACCTGTATTCATTGCTTCGATTCTTGACTCTTCTTTCAGGTTTTGCACCCGTCCTCAAGTTTTATGAGTGATCTGCGTTTCTCGTATATCACCCTTTTGCCCTCTGTTGAACTTTGTCCTTGCCTTGAGGCTCTTGTACTTGCCGAATTCTCATCCAGGTAATGCTCAACATTCCTTTTGTTTAGAGTATGTAATTTCACTATTTATCATTTAAATGAACCAAACATGAGATGCATGAAAATGGGAAAGTAAGTACAAAAGAAATACCTCACATTCGTATTTATTTCGAAGCAACAAGCAAAGAAAGTTGACAAGGAACAATTCAATAAAGAAAATGTTATAAAAAGGAAAGCAAGTTCAATTGTCGCGGATGCTCTAGACATCCAACGCCTGAACTTTTCCACATTTCTTCATCCTGGATCTTTTCGAGCAAAGCTTCTTGTGTAGAAGATTTTGAGCTTCCGAGTCCGCTTCGAATATTAATATCTCGCCATTTGACTCCCTCTTCAAGTCGCCCTTGCTCTTTGGGCCCAAATCTGCTTCCTTGGGACGCCCTTTCGGGTTTTCATCCTAAACCTTTTTGTTTACCAAGATGCCCTTTTCGGGTTTTCATCTTGATCCCTTTTTTATTTTAAGACGCCCTTTTCGGGTTTTCGTCATGATGATTTTTTTCTTTTTTCTCTCTCTCTTTTTTTAGGCGTAGTACTTCTTCACGGCATCTGAGTTCACTGGACTTGGTAACTCCTTCCCATCCATCTCAGTGAGAATCAAAGCTCCACCTGAGAAAGCTTTCTTCACGACATATGGCCCTTCCCAATTTGGTGCCCATTTTCCTCAAAAGTCTTTTTGAATTGGGAGAATCTTTCTTAGTACGAGTTCTCCCTCGCGAAATTCTCTTGGCCGCACCTTCTTGTCATGGGCGTTGATCATTCTCTACTGGTACATTTGTCCATGATAAATTGCCTTCAAGCGTTTTTCCTCGATAAGATTTAGCTGGTCATCGAGCTCGAACCCATTCTGATTCTTCTAGTTCCGACTCCATTAAGACTCGTAGAGATGGGATCTCAACTTCAACGGGCAGCACAGCTTCCATTCCATAGACCAGAGAGAAAGGAGTTGCCCCCGTAGAGGTTCGCACACATGTGCGATATGCATACAAAGCAAATGGTAACTTCTCGTGCCAATCTTTATATGTCTCGGTCATTTTCCCAATAATCTTCTTGATATTTTTGTTAGCCGCTTCTACTTCTTCGTTCATCTTTGGGCGATAGGGTGAGGAATTATGATGCTTTATTTGAAATTGCTCACACACTTCCTTCATCACCTTGTTTTTTAGATTCAAAGCATTATCTGAAATGATTCTCTCAGGCAAATCGTATCGACATATGATCTCCTTTTTTAAGAACCTGCAAACTACGGTCTTTGTCACATTAGCAAACGAAGCGGCTTCTACCCATTTTGTGAAATAATCTATGACCACGAAAATGAATCGATGTCCATTAGAAGCCTTTGGGGAAATTGGCCCTATAACATCCATGCCCCACATAGAAAAGGGCCACGGAGAAGTCATGACATGAAGGGGCGAAGGTGCCGCATGAATTCTATCACCGTAAACTTGACATTTATGGCACTTTCGCGCGTAACTAATACAGTCGCTTTCCATTGTCAGCCAGTAATAACCGAGTCTCATAATCTGCCTAGCCATAGTGAAACCATTAGCATGCGTTCCACAAACTCCTTCATGGACATCTTCGAGTATTTTTCTGGCTTCACTAGTATCCACACACCTCAAGAGCACTTGATCCTTTCCTCTTTTGTATAGGATGTCCCCATCAAGAAAAAATCCCACCGCCATTCTTCTGATTGTTCTTTTGTCGTTCTCGTTTGCTTGTTCGGGGTACCTTTGATTCTTGGCATACTCTAAGATATCATGGAACCATGGCTGTCCATCTGCTTCTTTTTCAATGCTAAAACAATGCGTAGGGGCCTCATATATGCTCATCTAGAGAGGCATTATTTTTGTTTCTCGGTTTGCTTTGAACATTGAAGCCAGAGTGGCTAAAGCATCAGCCAATTGGTTTTCTTCTCGTGGGAAGTAATTAAAGGTTACTTCTTCGAATTCTTTGATCAGCTCTGTCACGAGATCGCGATATTTGATTAACTTTGAATCTCTCACTTCCCAATCTCTACGGATTTGGTAAATCACCAGCGCTGAATCTCCGTATACCTCTAGGATTTCGATGTCTTGTTCAATAGCTGCACGAAGTCCCATGATTTAAGCCTCGTATTCCGCTATGTTATTGGTACAGAAGAAATTTAATCTGGCAGTGAATGGATAATGATTCCCTTCTGGTGACACTAAGATTGCTCCAATCCCATGCCCCAATGCATTTGATGCACCATCAAAGCTCATCTTCCATGATTTCTCTTTTGACGACTCACATTCTTCTTCTGTAATGCACATCAAGTCTTCATCTGGGAAATCAAATCTCAGTGGCTCGTATTCCTCTGTCATTCGAGTTGCTAAGAAGTCGGCTATTGCGCTCCCTTTTATCGACTTTTGATTCACATAGATGATGTCGTACTCCGACAGTAGGATCTGCCATCGTGCCATTCTTCCTGAGAGTGCAGGCGATTCCATCATGTACTTTATTGGGTCCAGTTTTGAAATTAACCACGTCGTATGATACAGCCTATACTGTCTGAGCCTTCGAACTACCCAAACCAAAGCACAACAGAATTTTTCAATTGACGGATACTTCACTTCACACTCTGTGAACTTCTTGCTGAGGTAGTAAATCGCATTTTCTCTTTTCCCCGACTCATCATGTTGCCCCAGTACACAACCCATTGAGTTTTCGAACACAGTCAGATACAATATTAATGGTCTCCCGGGAGTTGGCGGTACTAGCACCGGGGGGCTAGACAAATATTGTTTTATCTTGTCAAAAGCCACTTGGCACTCCTCGTTCTATTCTCCAGGATTGTGTTTTCGAAGGAGTCGAAAAATCGGGTCACACTGGTTGGTGAGTTGAGCAATGAATCGAGCGATGTAGTTCAACCTTCCTAAAAATCCTCTGACTTCCTTTTGTGTGTGCGGAGGCGGTAGTTCTTGTATGGCTTTTATCTTATCTGGATCAACTTCAATGCCTCTCTCACTGACGATGAAGCCTAGTAATTTTCCCGAGGTAGCCCCAAACGTACATTTAGCTGGATTAAGTTTCAGCCAGAACTTCCTCAGTCTTTCAAACAATTTCATGAGGTTCCCAACATGCTCTCTTTCCCCCCGAGATTTGGCGATCATATCATCGACGTAGACTTCTATTTCTTTATGTATCATGCCATGGAACAATGTCACCATAGCTCTCTGATATGTTGCACCGGCATTCTTTAATCCAAATGGCATCACTTTGTAGTAGAATGTTCCCCACATCGTCACGAATGTAGTTTTCTCCATATCCTCAAGAGCCATCTTTATTTGATTATAATCCGAAAATCCATCCATGAAGGAGAATAACGAATGTTTTGCCGTGTTATCCACCAACGTATCAATGTGTAGCAAGGGGAAATTATCTTTAGGGCTTGCTCGATTCAAATCGCGATAATCTACGCACATTCGCACCTTACCGTCTTTCTTCGGCACCGGGACTATATTAGCCACCCATTCTGGATATTTAGAGACTTGTAGGAAGCCAGCATCAAATTGTTTCTTGACTTTTTCTTTTATCTTTAAAAGCATTTCAGGCCTCATTCGTCTTAACTTCTGTTGAATAGGTTTGCATTCTAGTTTCAGTGGGAGTCTATGAACCGCTACGTCCTCGTTCAAACCTGGCATGTCCTGATATGACCATGCAAATACATCTTTGTACTCATGAAGCAAGGTGATCAAGTCACATCTGGTATTCTCTGAAATGGAGGTCCCAATCTTCACTTCTTGCCTCTTTTCTACACTTCCCAAATTTACTGTCTCAATGGATTCTTGATAGGGCAGAATCTGTTTATCTTCTTGTCCTACCATTCTTAGTAAGTTAGGGGACGAGACATAATTTTCAGCATTTTCCTCAGCTTCTCATTCTCCTAAACAAATAGCTTTCTCGAAATCGATTTTAGGACTTGTAACGGGATCGTTCATGTCGTTAATATCTGAGCACCTGAAAGGTGAAAGGAAAAGAAAACTATAGAGGAGCATCAAGGTATTGGAACCCACAAACATAATGCTATGGCATGATATGAGGTATATGTAAGGAAAGACTGTAAGAAGAGGGAGCAATTATGAAGTTAATGAGAATGAAAGGACTATGACAAAATGCATCTCCATTCATGATAAAGATCCAACATTAGTTCTTACAAAAACATCCCACTATTACTTATGGGCCCACAAAAAGAGAGTTAACACTGAGCATTACTCTACTTAGAAACTACAAGAAGATCCACAGCAGTCCAATTGTTCAAAATGAATCCAGGGGGACAGGGGCGTATCATTGAAACTTCTTTACTTGCATCACCTTTTTCGTCAATAACACTTATATTGACGTTCTGAAGACCCCTTTCAATCAATAACAATGTGCCTTGTGAATTATCTCTCCCCGGGTACATCATTCCTGCAGATGTGAATGTTTTTGACAAAGGAGAGTACGCTATGGGTTCCCATTCCAATTCCCGACCTGAGGCCCTTGCAATCCTCTTTTCTTGATCTTTCTACAACTGTTTCCTTCTTTGTCGTACATCTGGCTTGAATCCTAAACCGTAGCAAGCCTTGTAATGTTCTGGCTTAAGTGCTCTGGCTATCCCTTGCTGACATCTCCCCAAACCTTTCTTCGCTCGGGCTCCTTTTCCCACAGTCAGCTTGATTCCCATCTTGGTATTCCTTGACAGTTTGGGTGTGGGAATCTTATTTCCTTCAACAACAAATGTAGCATTAATAAATTCGAAGGAACGGAAGGAACATTCTACTGTATCTTTATTTGCTTCAAGGTAGGGCGCGTCAGTAGAAATAGATGCAACAATGTCTTCTTCACCAACGACCGTGATCAAGCGGTTATCCATGACAAATTTTACTTTTTGATGAAGAGATGAAGGAACTACCCCGGCAGAATGGATCCAGGGCCTCCCTAAAAGGCAGTTATACGAGGGTGCGATGTCCATGACCTGGAACTCAATATCATATGTACATGGGCCCACTTCTAGAGAAATCTCGATCTTTCCCATGACCTCCCGTCGTGTCCCATCAAACGCCCTTATTGTAGAATGACAAGGCCTCAGATAAGACATATCAACTGGCATTCTGGATAGTGTAGCCAAAGGCATGACATTGAGCGCAGACCCATTGTCAATAAGCACATTCGGTATTATATAGCCTTTGCAACCGGTTGTGATGTGCAATGTTTTTACAGAGACCCTACCATTTGGTGGTATTTCGTCACACTGAAGGAGATGAAATTATCCGCATTTAAATTGTGCACCCACCTATCAAGTTTTTCAACGGGTACGTTGCTCGGCACATACGCTTGGTTTAACACCTTCAGTAAAGCGTTTCGATGTGGTTCTGAGTTCAACAGTAGAGATAACACTGAGATTCTTGACGGTTGCTTGTTCAACTGCTCCACGATGTTATATTCACTATGCTTGATAAACTTTAAGAATTCATGTGCTTCATCCTAATTCACAGGTCTTTTAATTTCTTGCTCAGACTGTGTTTCAACATCAACCTCAGCACTACGCATTGGTGCATTTCCTTTCTGATTCACATCAACGGCTTTCTTCTTTGGTTCATCCACTTCAGGGTAATAACATCTCCCGCTGCGGGTAAAATGCCCCACCTCGCCAACACTTCCAGTTGTAGCTTCGGGTATGGTAATGTTGACATCGTATTTCCATGGCACCGCCTTGTCATCCTTGTAAGGGAAAGGAGCTGGTACTTTGATTATCATTTTTGGTTTGACTTCCTTCTTCTTGGCCTCATAATAAATCACCAGAGGTCGATCGGCACTATAAGGGATAGCTGGTGGTTGATTATCAGAGGCGCATATTTCCCCTTCCTCGACCTCGTTCATTTTATCAAAGATCTTGACCTCCTTGTTGTTCATCATGTCTTGGAGTAATTTTCTAAATTCTTCACAAGACTGGATGTCATGCCCCTCGATGCCATGAAAATCACAAAAACTCTGATTTTTTGTGTTTTTTTCTTTGAAAATTCTTGTTGGGCTGACAACACGACCCGTTTTCGACCATCACCTCCCAAACTTTTCGAAAAGGTGTTTTTATCTCAGAAACGTAACTTTTAGCTTGTTGCGCGTCTTCTTTCGTTACTGCACTCACGTTCCCTCTAGCATGGTTAGGGAGCGGATTTCCAGCCACGTTACCAGTACTGTCAAATCATAAAATCCCGGCATCAATAAGACCTTGAACTCTCCTTTTGAAGGCTATATAATTCTCCATAGAATGCCCCTGGTTTCCAGCATGATACATGCAACTGGCATTGGGATCGTACCATTTCGGGTATGGAGGCTTCAATGGCGCCATATAATGTGGGGATATTAATTGTTTTTCCAATAATTTCGGGCACAGTTCTCCGTATGACACAGGAATAGGGGTAAATTGAGGTTTTTCAAGATTGGGTCTTGCCGGCCTTTGTTCATTTTTGGGTTGGCTCGGAGCTAGCATGGTATTTGGTGAGCATATGGTGAATGGTCTTTGGCTATCAGTGGCATAGACGGGGTAAGGAGGAGGTGTTTGATAGTAAGGGTTTTGAGGAGGAAAATAGGAGTCGGAGGTGGGCGAAATTGAGGTCGTGGTTGGGTTGGGTACGGATTAGAAGCATAGCGGCTCCCTGTCCCCACCATGTGAGTTTCAGGCTCTTTTTTCTTCATAGGTACTGGCCTTTTCGAACTCTCAGGGTCTTCCATCCTTCCACCCTTGATGCCATTTTCAATGAGTTCCCCAGACATTACGATATCGACGAAGTCTTTTGTGGCGTTTCCTACCAGCTTGTCATAAAATGGCGCTTTCAAAGTGTTGATAAAGAGGATTGTTATCTCAGTTTTAGTCAGTGGGGGTTCTACTTGGGCCGAGATATCCCTCCACCTTTGCACGTATTGTCTAAAAGTCTCTATTGGCTTCTTTTCCATCATTTGCAGTGTTACTCGATCAGGCGCCATATCAGAGACATGCTTTTACTGTTCACAAAAAGCTGATGCTGGGTCCTTCCATGATTGGATCCTCTCTCTGCTGAGTTGATTATACCATCGGAGGGCTGATCCGATGAAGCTATCTTGAAAATAGTGTATTAACAATTTGTCTTCATTCACATAACTAGCCATCTTCTGACAAAATATGATAAGATGCGCCTTTGGACATCTCGTTCCATCATATTTTTTAAAATCTGGCACTTTGAATTTCGGAGGCAGGACCAGATCGGGGACCAAACTGAGCTCTTTGGCGCTCAGTGCAGAGAAGACTCCAGTACCTTCTATTGCCCTGAGTCTTTCTTCCAGACTCTTATACTTGTCCTGATCATCATGATCCTTCATTCTCAGCTTGGCTATTTCTACCGGATCATCCAAATCCGGAACTATTGGGTTAGCGGAATTATCTCTGGAGTTTGATACAAATATACCCTGCCCTAGATGAGCAGGTGGTGCAGGTCGTTGCTCTAGGCCTGCCGGTTCCCCTTGAGGATATCCTTTTTGCGTTGCCTGGGCGTGGGGTGGAGTGAATCTTGGGAGATAGAGCAGATCCAGATTAACTCTCGAATGGGGTTCTGTAATATCAGGACTTTGCGCAGGTCATTTTCCTTTGACCAGAGCTGCCACCATCTCCATCATTTTGGCCATTTGATCCTTCTGCTCGAGCGATTCCTCCTGGGATCTTACCATCAGATCCCTTGCTTCTTGCTGCGACTTGGCCAACTGCTCTTGCAACTCTCTCTGGATTCTTTCCATTCTTTCGATTCTTTCATTGAGTTCAGCATCCGTAGCTCTAGCTTTTAGACGTGTCCTATAGGGATGACGTGATTCCAAATTCGTAGTGTCACAATTGTGGATTATATGATTTTAGCCTCAGTAAATTATTAGGGTGATATGATGCTACTGCATGCAATGTAATGCAGATGCATGATATGAATGCACAAAGGTGTTGATTTGATTCAATTCCATCAGATAAACTTTACTAGAAAATAAATTTCCTTTCATAGAACGGACGATTACATATACGACTTCGTCTTAATGCCTAAATCCTTAACTTTCCTAAGAAGCCAAGCTAATTTTTGGCCTCGATCTGACACTGACTCGTATTGTAAACTTAATACATCAGCTTGAGTAGCCAAAGTTTGTAAATGGCCGGCCACCTCTCGGACTTGAACCACAGCTTCACCCATAACATAGTCTCTATCTCTGATCTGTCTTTGAGAATGGTGGAGTTGCTCTTTCCAATGTTCATTTTTCGCCTCAAGGAGCTCAACTCGAAGTTTACTATCTTGTAATGCAGTCTCGAGCTCTCCTATCCTCCCTTTCATCTCCTCGATCTTGTTCTGACTGGCTCTTAATTCGATTACCGAGTTACGGCTACGGTACAAATGCAGCGACCTTTCTAATTCTGCTACTCGGGCGCGTAACCTCTCTTTTTTACTTTGACTTCCTAACAGACTCTTTTTCAAAGCGTCTTCCCGTACTTGAGCATCTCGAAACCTCTTTTCCCACTGATTGGCTCTGGACTTTTCTTCTTCAATTTCTTACCGCCATTACTCTGATGTTTTACCTAGACCAGCGGTTCTGATGGACATGCGCAGCTTCTTGTAGTCTGTCTTTAAGCTATCCAAATCCTCTTCGGCCTTATTTTTTCCTTTTTTCAATTTCTCGGCCTCGAGCTTGTGGATGTCGACATCTAACCCTAACTGCATCTTTTCCTCCTCTAGCTGCTCTATCCTCTTTCCCAGTTCCCGACTCTTTCTCTCGAAATCTTGCTTGACAATCTCTAATTCGGATGGAATTACTTGTAATTGGTCCTTTGTTGGTTGAACGTCTCCTTGGCTTGGCCTTGGGATATTGTCATTGGTTCTTTTGCCCCACTACCAGTCGTACTCGGGGGTCGTCATTGGCCCTATGGTGAGTCTGTTCATTTTTCGGGTTTGGGTCCATGCATCTGATATCTCGCGAACTCTCTTCTTATAGTTATCGTCCTTGTTTGAAAACTCACACTGGGCTAATCCATGTGTCGCAGGTATGAACTGCCTCGATTGATACTGCCTCATTACTAGCAATGGGGCATATCCGACAGCTCCTCATATTCCAAGTAAAGGAACCCAGTCAAAATCTCTGCACCGATATAAGATCTCGTCGGGGATCATCTACGGAGCCTTCCATTCTACATCTTCCACTTGTAAATTTTGGAGAATCGCTATCCATTTCTCTCCGGATAGGTCGTCCCGCCTTGGTGTATCCGCTAATTCCTTTAGAGGAGAATAGTTCTCAAAAAAGACTTTGCATGAGACCTTTTCTATCTTCCAAAAATGGCAATGGAACCATGATAGCAGAAGTTGTGCACATCCCATGAACCTCCCTTCACCGCTCTTCGGCAAGCATTCAATGATCTGAAAGTTTCGGCTAAGATTGCAGGGACGGGTGTGACTCCCTTGTCAAGTTTATCAAATAGGTCTGAGACCGCTTCCTCTACATGCCCCAACGCCTTGGGGAAGATGACCAAACCATAGATGCTTAAAGCGAAGACATCGACCCTCTTTTTCTTATCAAGATGCGCTAAGATCAGATCCTTCAGATGTTTCCAAGGGATGCACTTGTAATCTCCTTTTTGCTTGATCCAAGCTGTAATCCATTGCTCGCTCATCCCTGTAATGTTCATTAGCCTTTTTGAGAATGTTGGCACATTAGCAAAACTTGAATAAGCCTTATCAGTTTGAATTCTCGGGCATCGAAACAAAGCTGTGTACTCCTCTATGGTAGGCACCAAATCCACCTTTCCAAAAGTGAAGCAACTGTAAGCGGGGTTCCAAAACTGGGTAATAGCTCGGAGTAGGTACTCGTCTACCTTGATATCCAGCAGATAGTGCAAATCACCGTAATTATAGTAGAATAGTTGTTTGACCTCGTTGCCCCACGAATCCCATATTTCCTTCAATTCTCGCAGGTTATTTTGAGTCACGCTGATGTGAGTGAAATCCCACAACTCTGATTCATATCCCGCTGTCAGGCTGTCTCCTTTCTCTTACTGTATCCTTTCGGACCATGTTTGAACAGCCGCATTATCCTCCACTCTATCGAGAAACCTCTTTTCCATGTTAAGCTTTTCTATCTAGTAACCGAATGTGAATCAACACCTTTTATGATGAGATGCTATGCAATAAAAGCAAAACACAACAAGTTAGTATCATGTACAAAAAGAACTTAAAACGAGCAGGAAATAACCAAACCCTATTTAAGGTAACAACTAGGGTTTACACGGCTCTACCTACAATGGGCTCTTAGGTCTCTCTATATGTGGTTCGGTTCTAAAGCAAGAGTACCTGAACCAGCAGATTCCTCGATCCTCACCCATTATAGGCTCATATGGACCGAGTTCGGTTCAGGGGAATACATTTCCCTATGGCTGCACAGAGATAAAAATCTCATGAAGACATAGGTACGGATGTATCCCGAAAGTGATCCACTATCTTGCAAGGAGGTAAAAACCTCATGAAAGAGTAGCTTCTCACTCCCACTTAGAGGGTGTGACCACAATGGCCATGTAGTACAATGCCAAAGTATTTTATAAGACTCAACATTATTGTAATCATAGTATCAGCAAATGCATCAAAAGAAACATGATTTTACAAAGTAAATTTCCAACTTTTCGACAAAAGGACAAAGAATAATCAATTTTACGGCCTGACTCTCTTATTCGTCCCCAGTGGAGTCGCCAAGCTGTCGTAACCATTTTTGACAAAACAAGAATCGACTTGGTTTTGAAAATAAAAAAACGGGAGTCGCCACCGATCTTTTATTAGGTGTGATCGGATCACCTTTGTTTTAATAAAACATTTTGATTTACTACAACAATGTTTTTGGTCTACGAAAATTTGAGAAAATAGGTTCGGGAGTCGGTTACGTGCGAGGAAGGGTTAGCACCCTCGTCACGCCCAAAATTGGTACCAAATTGATTATTTAATGTCTCAATATCGAAAGTTGAAAATTTAAAAAGAAAAAGGAAATTGATCTTTTTTGGAAATATTTTAGTTTTCTCGAATTGAATATCAAGGCTTTCTCGTTCCGAAGGACAAAATATCACATCCAATACGTAGGACACGATAATTTAAATCCCCAAATCCAAGATCATCTCATAATTCCCGAGACTCATGCGTTAAAATATCAAAGGGATATTCGAATGCTTGGCCAAGCGGGAAACTGAAACCCAACACATAGGGCACAATCTCTCGGGTTTCCAAACATAGAATATTGCCTTATTTGGAAACTTTGGATGAAATTTATAATAGATTTTAGGTTAGGTTTTAAAGAAACATTATTCCAAACGAGAATGGGATTACGCGACAGAAAAACGATAATGTAACACGAATTTGGCATAATACGTGCAATACATAACATTGGAGTCTTTAATCTAACATATTAACATGCATGAATGACAATAACGATAATAGAACAATAATACATGAGCACGAAATTATATATAACGAACTATAATAACATGACAATACAAATAAATGAATTATGGCACATGCAAAGGCAATAACTAAATAAGATACATCATCTAAGACAAACAACATCGATAAACAAAGACCGATGAATTAAACAAGTTAAAGAGAAATGATAAAAAAAATCAACTTAAAATAATTAGCAAAACAATTTAAATAAGGAAAACATAGTACAATAAACTAAATGTGTATGAAACTTAAAATCATGTCAGAAGTTTGAAATGAATAACATCTAAAAGGAAACTTAAGATGCATAATACAAGAAAATATAAAAGTGATTTAAAACATATAATATAATCTTTATTTTGAATGAATGGAATATAAAATAACTTAAACCCAACAATATAAAAACATTCTTAAAATAGAAAATATGTACATATATCGGAATCTAAAATAAATATACGTAATTCAAAATAAGATAATGTAATAGAACTCAAAACCAATAATAATAATAATAATAATAATACAATTAAAAAAACAAAAATAACAATAAACATAAACCGCCTAACAGTTCAGGAGTTAGACTGAAATCGGAATGAAAAGGAGGACCAAAATTGTAATAAGTCATAAAAGGAGGGCAAGGATCAGATTAAAGCACCATTTAAATAATAGGGTCAGATTTTGAAAAAGGAGAAAGGATGCGAAAGGAGATTTAATCAATTAACGCCGAAGAGATGGGGGACCAGGCACGCAATTATCTCTTTTAAGGGATATGCGCAAATTTGGCATTAGCAAACGGCGTCGTTTCGTTTAATATCCCTTTAAAACATTTTAACCCTAAACTTTAAAAATCAAAACAACAGCACAACACCCTTTTTATCTTCCCCTCTTTCTCAAAATCAAAACGGCGGCCCCCTCTTTCCCTTTTCGTTCCCGGCGCTTGGGTTCCCTCCGGCCGATGTTGGTCGTGCCACCATCATACTCGATGGACGGTAACGCGTGGAAATGAGGTTTTAACCCCGTTCGAAGCCCTCCTCGAAGACCCACTCCTTCAGCCCGATTTTGACACCGAAGAAAGAGGGGATTTCGACATCGAAGGGCGCCGATTCAGGTAAGTTTCCTCCTTTTCGTCTTGTTATTATTTTTTAAAAAGTTTTTTGAAATAATAAAATTAAAAACCAAAACAAACGAGAATAACAGTAAATAATAATAGAACAAAACAAGATCAACCTTTGATTTTTCGATTTCTTTTTGATTTTTTCGGTGTTCGTCCCAAAAACCCTTTTACAATGGTTTTTGCTTCGGTTTTTATGGATTTGAGATTGTTTGTAAGCGTTTGTAAAAAAAAGGCCGACCCCCCACAATGGATTTACTTCGGTTCTTTTATAACCGATTTACAGAGGTATGGGTCTCTGTTTCTATTCTAGTTTTTGTCGCTTTTCTTCCTTATTGTTCGTGTTGTTGCAGGTCATGGGCACGGCGTGCGGGTGTTACTCGTAATCGGTGCGCTTGGGGTCAGACGAGCAGAGGCATGGTGGCTACTGATTGGCGCGTATGGTAGATGGCACGCGTGGTGTCCACGGAGATAGGCCAAAGGCTGGCGGCGGATTAGGGCACTAGGGTTTTTTCTTACTGTTGTTTTTCTTTTTTGTTAACGGGTTAGGGTAGATTGGGCCATTCGGGTTTGGGCTGGTCTAAAGGGATTTGTAATTGGGCTTCATTGGTTATGTTATAACTGGGTTAATTGGGCTTTGAGTTTTGTTTTGTAAATGGACATTCAAAAGGACTGTTATATTTTGGACTCTATTTATGGCTTTTGTTTTATTGCTTTTTATATTGGTATGGGGCCCTGGGCAAATTTGGGTTAATTTTAAATGGGTCATTCGGGTTTGGGCTGGCTGATTAGGCTGAATTGGTTATGTATTTGGACTGCCTTTTATTTTATTGGTTTTTCATTTCTGTTTTTGTTTTATTACTTGATGGGCCTCGGTCGCTTCTGACGGGCCCGGGCCAAAATTGGTTATTACATACACCATTGTCACAATACTTTTCTGTCACCACTACCTATATTCTCATCGTCATCTCACTATTTTTCGACATATCAATCTTTATAATGACCAATGTTTCCATATTAGCAATTCGAGAGAATCGAGCCCTAACTTACTGGGTTCCGATTTTTCTCGTTTAAGTTAAACAACGAAATATCCCTTTTAAAAAGTCGCAATTCAAATTTTAAACAAAACACTTAATCTCGAAAATTCGAAATGTCGCGCCCTAACTTACTGGACTCGACGCCTAGATACTTCGAGATAAGTTTTTTTTCTTCTAAAATAGAGGCAATATTCCTAATTTGGATTTTCAGGAAAACGAGCCCTAACTTACTGGGTTTTGGTTTCTCGCTCGACAAATGACGAGAGATCCTCTTCAAAAATAAAACCAAGTTTTAAAAGGTGAGCTTAGTTTCGGGAGTTTAAAGTGTCGCGACCTAACTTACTGGACATGATACTTTATCTCTTCGAAAATAAAAGAGTCTTTGCATCCCTTCCAATTCCTTCAAATTTTGGAAATAAAAAGAATCGTATTTTCAAATTATTTCAAAGTGTTCAACAATAGGACATCAATCAATCGGTTTGGTACCAATTTCAGGCGTGTCGAGGGTGCTAATCCTTCCTCGCACGTAATTGACTTTCGAACCCATTTTTCTCAAATTTTTGTAGACCAAAAGCATCGTTTTAATAAACCGAGGCGTTTTATTAAAACAAAGGTGATCCGATCACACCCAAATAAAGATCGGTGGCAACTTCTTTCCTTTTCGTTTTCAAACCTCGAGTCGACCGCGTCGTTTTCTGTTTTATCAAAAAAATGGTTATGACAGCTTGGCGACTCCACTGGGGACGCTCTGAGAGTCAGGCCATAGATTGATTGATTCTTGTCCTTTTGATTAAAATTGGAAAATGGTTTCGAAAAATCATGCTTCTTTTAATGCACTTTCAATATTGGGTCTCGTAAATACTTTGGCATTGCATTGCATGACCGTTGTGGTCACACCCTTTAAGTGGGAGCGAGAAGCTATGCCTTCGTGAGGTTTTCACCTCCGCATGGGCTAGTGGACTGCTTTCGGGATACATCCGTACCTATGTCTTCGTGAAGTTTTCACTTCCGCATGGCCATAGGGAAATGTATTCCCCTGAACTGAACTCGGTCCGTATGAGCCTATAATGGGTGAGGATCAAGGAATCTGCTGGTTCGAGTACCTCAAACTTTAGAACTCAACCACACGTAAAGAGCCTAAGAACCCACCCCGAGCTGAACTATGCCAAACCTTAGTAGTTACCCAGATAGGCGTTTGTGTATTTTACATGCTTTATATCTCATTCTGTGGTACTAATTGGTGATGTTTTATTTCCTCTGCATGTCATTTCCATTTTTAAGGGGCATCGATTCACTGTCAGTTTCTGAGTTAGAGAGCTGGTTATGGAAAGTGAATTCCTTGATAAAGTGGAAGACAATGCGGCCGCCCGCATATGGTCAGAGCAATGCATATTAGAAAAAAGGGGATAGCTTAGCTGAGGGGTATGTGTCAGAACTACGGGATTACACCAATATCAGTTTCGCGCAGAATGAACTCCAGGAGTTGAAAGAAATATGGACCCAGTGGGATGATGAGGCAAAGCAGTTGTTCTATAGTACTTACGGTAACCTACCTTACCTGCTTGATGTCAAAATAGATAAACACCTATTCTGAGCAATGACTCAGTTCTGGAATGCTACTTATAGTTGTTTCTCTTTGGAGAAAGTGGATTTGGTTCCCACGGTAGAGGAGTATACGACCTTGCTACGTTGTCCAAGAATTCAAGTTGATAAAGCTTATTCCAAAGCAGTTAATGGCCCGACCTTTGTGAAAAAATTAATGAATATCACGGCAATGAGTGAACAATAGGTCTCAGCTAGAATTCAGAAGAAAGGCGGGGGTAAATGCATACCTTGGATATGTTTGAGGGACCTGAGCCTAACACATCCCGATGCCAAGAAAAAGATTGACGTTTTGGCCTTGTGTATTTACGGTTTGGTAATCTTCCCAAAGGCTCTGAGACACATAGACAAAGCAGTTATTGATCTATTTGGCTGATTAGACAAAGGGGTCACGCCTGCCCCTGCCATCTTAGCCGAAACATTCAGATCCTTGGATGCATGTCGGAGAATAGGTGAAGGCAGGTTTATTGGATGTGCGCAGTTGTTATTGGCCTTGTTCCATAGTCACCTCTAGAAGGTAGAGAAAGTGTCTTATCGGTTTTATTAGAGAATTACTCTCCGTTGAAAGAGATAGTAGCTACACCTAGGAGAGAAGATGTGTCCGAAGAAAACTAGATAGCGTTCCTTCAAAGTCTTCAAGAAGATGGCATCGAGTGGAAGGCTCCTTGGATGATTCCCGACAAAATCCTCTATCAATGTGGAAGCTTAGACTGGGTTCCTCTACTTGGAATTTAGGGTGCCACTGCATATGCCCCTTTGCTGGTACTGGGACAGTATAGTTCAAGACAATTCGTACCAACGACATACGGGCTGGCCCAATGCGAGTTCTTGTACAAGTTGGAGAGCTATAAGAAAAAGGTTAAAGAGATCTCTAGCGCCTGGAATCAGACTCACAGAATGAAAAGGCTGTCCGCAGGCCCGATGATGACCCCGGAGTACAGGGAATAGAGGACTAGGAGGATTAATGATAACATCCCCAAACCAAATCTAGAAGTCGCCCGGTCAAGAGAGGAATGTTTGCGAGTGGTCTCATCAGAACTGGAGATCGTGAAACGAGATTTTGAAAGGATGGGTTCGGAACTTGAAAGAAAGATAGAGAAGCTGGAAGAAGAAAAGATGAGACATCGATGGACAAAAGTCGGAAGCTGAGAAACTAAGGAAGGAGAAATGAAAGATAGAGGAGGACCGAGATAATTTGAAGACGGAATATAAGAAGATGCGTTTGACAATGAAAAACGCCAGATTAGGAAAAACTCCGGAGCAATGGCGACGCGAGATCTGAGAGGAAAGAGCCAAAGCTAGTAGTTGGGAGAAAAAGTTCCAGGAAATGCAAACACAAAACGAGGTTCTGAGAAAAGACATGGCAGAAAGCCAAAAAGAGAAAAAAGGACTAAAAGCTAGGGTGGCTGAGCTTGGACGGTCCCTGCATCACTACCGAAGTCGCAACTCGGAAGGCGAACTGAAATTAAGTTTAAAAAAATCGAGGAAATGAAAGGCAAGATTGAAGAGTTAGAGTCAGGATTACACGGTTGTGAGCTCTGAATTGAGCTTTTGGAAGCAAGAGAAGGGCATTGGGAGGAGGAGCTTCACCATTCTCGTAATCAAGTTAGATATCGAGACTACCTCATGGGTGAAGCGATAGTTCAGATTTGAGAAGTGGCTAATCCCCTGCAGACCCTGGCGGCACAAGCTGAGATCCTAAGCATGAAATACAAGCTACAGGCAGATTGTAGTCAAGAGCTGACCTCTTTACTTAGGAAGATCAAAACTCTGGGCTTAAAGGCGAAAGCATATTTGTAATCTGTTTTATGTAAAGGGTTTTGCCTTCTAATAAAGTTTTCTAAAGTGAAGTTGATCAGAATCGATGTCTTCTTCTTGCATTCATGCATCCGCATTGCATCACATTACATGCATTTAAGTTTATAAAAAGGGGCCTAATTAGCTAAAATTATCAGAGAGAAAAAAGAAAGTGAAAAGAGAAAATCTAGAAGCGGAACATCACTACGGAACAAGTGCTAAAACCAGGAAAATGGATCAAAGGTTTGAGCAATTCCAGAAAGAAATGTAGGAACAAATGCAAGAGCAAATGTTAAAACTCCAGCAGGAAATGAAGGACCAAATGTTGGAGGCCTAGAGGAATATGATGGCCCAAATGGCCCAAATGACGAACGGGGCAACGGATAAGGGGAAAGGTCCCATGCCGCCGGTTGAAGAGGATAATGATGGCATCCCTCCGGGTTTTACCCCACCGCACGCAAGGGCACAGCCTGAGGAATATCTCCAAAGGCCACCAGTTACAATCAGGCCCCTGCAAGGGCAGGATGACACTAGACCTCCCATGAGCTATCATGTAGGCTCTGGATCCCAACCAGGAGATAGCCCGGCCAACCCTGTTGTGCCCGATTTAGATGCAGTAGAGAAAATGGGGTCGAGAATAGAATTCTCAAGGCAACTAGAGGATCGTTACAAATGGCTGGAGGAAAAATTCAAAGCGCTGGAAAGTATCGATCATCATCATGGGATCGACGCAAAAGATTTAAGTCTAGTTCCTGATTTGGTACTACCTCATAAGTTTAAAATGCCTGAATTTGAAAAATATAGTGGGACTAGCTGCCCGGAGGCCCACATCACCATGTTCTGCAGGCGAATGGCTGGCTACGTGAGCAATGATCAACTCTTAATCCACCGTTTCCAAGAAAGTTTGGTGGGCGCAGCTGCTAGATGGTATAACCAGCTTAGTCAGGCGAACATTAGTTCCTGGAGAGATTTGGCTCAAGCATTTTTGAAGCATTACAGCCACGTCATAGACATGGCACCGGACAGAATTACTTTACAAAGCATGGAAAAAAGACAAAATGAAAGTTTCAGACAGTATGCGCAGAGGTGGAGGAAGGTCGTCATGCAGGTCCAACCACCCCTCTTAGAAAAAGAGACTACCATGCTCTTCATTAACACCCTGAAGGCCCCTTTCATCACTCATATGATAGGGAGTACAACTAAGAGCTTTGCCGACATAGTAATGGCAGGAGAGATGATCGAACATGCCATAAGGGGCGGCAAGATCGAGGCAGGAGAAAACACTAGGAGGGCCGCTCCTAAGAAGAAAAACGGTGAAGTAAATAACGTGAGTACATACAATAAAGGGTACTCGAAGGCGATCACGGTTAATCAGCCAAAGGCAGTTACTGCTGGACAACAAGGACCGGCAAGACAGGAATTGGGAACCAGACCGAATACCGAAAAGATTCAATTCACGCCAATTCCAATAACGTACAAGGAGCTATACCAGATTTTGTTCAACGAGCACATTGTGTCCCCGTTCTATTTGCAACCATTGCAACCCCCATACCCTAAGTGGTACAACTCTAACGCTCACTACGATTACCATGCAGGGGTAGCGGGGCATTTGATAGAGAATTGCCACACCTTTAAAAAGGTAGTTGAGAGGCTAATAAAAATGGAGGTTATAACACTCGACGATATGGTAAAAAAGGGGAACCCACTACCCAATCACGAAGATAGAGGGGTAAACGCGATTGGTGAGGCAGTGGTGAGGAAAATCAAGAAGGATGTCACGGAAGTGAAGACCCCATTGAAAGTAGTCTGGGAGGAGATGGCGAAAAGAGGATTGACAGATTCAGATCCTGCGAAAAACGGGAGGCATATAAAAAACTACTGCGAACTCCATAAAACAAAAGGGCACGAGATTCAAGAATTTGCCGAATTTAGAATCTTGGTGCAAAACCTTATGGACAACAAAGAACTGGAGTTTTGTGACAAAGGAGTAGAGGAAGGGAACATATGTGCGACCGAGGAAGAATTGACAAAGTCTGGAGTCAATTACCCGAGAATCATCATCTCACGAAACACGGAAGGCGGGGTGCAGGGAAGGCCAAAGATTATAATTCAGAAACCTACTTCTTTTCCCTACAAAGACAGTAAAAAGGTACCCTGGGAATACAATTATAATGTGACGATACTAGGGGCGGAAAGCTCCACTAGCATTCTGAGGAGGTCAAGGGTGAAGGGTCCTACACGCGTCGCGGGAAGCGTTATGATCCTGGAAACATTGGAGCAGAACCAGTGAGATCGAAGACTGTGACAATTGGGCGAAAAAAGGAACCTGAGGCCCTTGTCAGAACCTGTAAAGGAAGAAGAGGCCGAAGAATTTTTGAAATTCTTGAAGCACAGTGAGTATAGCGTGGTGGAACAACTGCACAGACAACCGGCTCGCATATCCGTGCTAGCCTTACTTCTAAGCTCAGAAGTGCACCGCGAAGCATTAATGAAAGTACTGAATGAGACTTATGTTACTAAGGATATATCTGTCAATAAGTTGGACCGCCTGGTTAGTAACATAAGCGCTGACAATTTCATTTACTTCAGTGATGACGAAATTCCACCAGGAGGCATGGGATCAACAAGGCCTCGCACATAACTACCGGTTGCAAGGGATACACTCTGCCAAGTGTGCTAATAGATAATGGGTCAGCATTAAATGTCCTACCACTGGCTACACTCAAGAGGTTGCCGATAGACGGTTCTCACATGAAAGCATGCTAGAACATAGTGAGAGCGTTTGACGGTACCAAAAGAAGAGTAATGGGCAGAATAGATGTACCATTATTGATTAGGCCTAACACATACGAAGTGGATTTCCTGGTCATGGATATCAAGCCCTCTTACAACTGCTTATTGGGGAGGCCATGGATTCATTCGGCGGGATCCGTACCCTCATTGCTGCACCAAAAACTGAAACTGGTGACAGAAAATCGACTGGTAACTATAAACGCTGAAGAAGACATCATAGCGACCGTTACCAACGAAGCGCCATATCTAGAAACGAATGAGGAAGCCATCGAATGTTCCTTCTGATCCTTAGAGTTCGTAACGCGACATTCATCTCAGAAGGAAGTGAAGTCCCGGTGCCTAAGCTATCCAAGACCACCAGGATGGGATTACAAATGATGATGGGGAAAAGAGCCCTACCCGGAAGAGGGTTAGGCAAATATCTCCAAGAGAAAGTGCAGACCCCGATGCTGAAAGAGAAGAGAGACCATTTTGGTTTGGGTTTCAAACCAGATGCCAAACAAATGAATAAGGAAATGGAAAAGAATCAAGAAAGGAGAAGGGCCCGGCTGAACGGAGAGGACGTTAAGTGGGAACCAATGACATTCCCCCACATATCTCATACCTTCGTGTCAGGAGAAGTAATTTACTCAGAGAAAGAACCTCCTAGAAATAAGCATCTTCACATCAATGCCATACATGACGGGAAAGCTGATTAAGGAAACTTGTCGGGTATTCATCCGTGTGAACCTGGAAGCACCTTGGACAATTGAACTGCAGAGGAATTTCCTGTAGTTTTTAGAGATTACACAGAGTAATATTCAGAACGCACTCGTTGTTTTCAAACCTAGAAACAATGAGATCTCTTTTGTGAAATAGGCTCATGTTCGGATATTTTGTTTCAATGAAATACATCTTTAATGCTAACAAACATTCTCTCATTTTGTCCTTTATTCTTTGGTCTCATTCATATCATGTGAATAGTTGTCCTCAAATTCATTTGTTCTTTGTACATCCTTTGATACCCATCACAGGTCCCTAGACATCAACGATATGAGCAACGATACTACAGATTCAGAGGTCCGTTTTGAGCAAGACATGTGTTTAGAAGAATATCAGGATTTTGAAAGCGACAGAGAATGTGACTTGCCTCTAGATTTGTTGAGAATGGTAGAGCAAGAAGAAAAACAGATCCTACCCCATAAAGAGTCGATAGAGATGGTGAACCTAGGAGAGGGGCAAGAAGTGAAGATTGGAGCCTGTATTACGGCAGAAACCAAGCAGAACCTTATCGAGTTACTCCATGAATTCAAGGATGTGCTCGCGTGGTCGTACCAAGATATGCCTGGACTAAGCACTGATATCGCAGTACACCGATTGCCCATAAGAAAAGAATGCAAGCCCGTCCAACAGAAGCTCCTAGGAATGAGACCGGATGTCTTATTAAAAATAAAAGAAGAAGTCGAGAAACAATTTAACGTCGGGTTCTTGCAAGTGGTTAAGTACTCGGATTGGGTGGCTAATATCGTCCCAGTCCCCAAGAAAGACGGGAAAGTGCGGATGTACGTGGACTACAGGGATCTATGCAAGGCCAGCCCGAAGGACAATTTCCCATTGCCTCACATCGACACCTTGGTAGACAATACAGCAGGCTTTTCGTTTTTCTCCTTCATGGATGGTTTCTTGGGATATAACCAAATAAAAATGCATCCTGAGGACATGGATAAGACAACGTTCGTAACCATGTGGGGAACATTTTGCTACAAGGTAATGCCATTTGGGCTAAAAAACGCGGGAGCGACATATCAAAGAGCCATGGTAACCTTATTCCATGACATGATGCACAGAGAAATTGAGGTTTACGTCGATGATATGATCGCCAAGTCCCGAACTGAAAAAGAACATATGCAGGTCTTGAGGAAATTATTCTTGAGGCTGAGAAAATTCCAGTTGAAGCTTAACCCGTCAAAGTGTACCTTCGGAGCTCGGTCTGAGAAGTTGCTCGGATTCATAGTCAGCGAAAAAGGGATTGTGGTTGACCCGGATAAAGTCAAAGCCATACAAGAATTGCCTCCACCACGTACCCAAAAAGAAGTTAGAGGTTTTTTAGAAAGGCTAAATTACATTGCTCGGTTCATTTCACAACTGACCGAGAGATGTGACCCTATATTCCGTCTCCTCAAGAAACACAATCCAGGCATGTGGGATGAAGAATGCCAGAAAACCTTCGAAAAAGTAAAGCAATACCTGTCCCATGCCCCGGTACTAATGGCGCCTCAACCAGACAAGCCATTAATCCTTTACTTGACGGTGCTTAATAATTCGATGGGATGTGTGCTGGGTCAGCACGATGAGTCAGGGAAGAAAGAAAAGGCAATATACTACCTTAGTAAAAAATTCACCAAATGTGAAATGAGGTACCCGCCAATCGAGAAATTGTGCTGCGCTTTGATTTGGACAACTCGGAGATTGAGACAATATATGTTGTATCACACGACATGGCTCATCTCGAGGCTAGATCCTCTTTAATATATGATGGAGTCTACCGCCTTGAATGGAAGAATGGCCAGATGGTAGATCCTACTGTCTGAATTCGACATCGTTTATGTAAACTAAAAGTCGGTGAAAGGGAGTGCGATAGTAGACTTTCTAGCCAGCAGAGCCCTTGAGGACTATGAGCCTTTAGACTTTGATTTCCCTAACGAAGATTTGATGTACGTGGCAGACATTGAAGAAGGTGCCACCGAAAACCATCCCTGGAAACTGAATTTTGACGGGGCATCAAACGCCGTGGGCAATGGAATTGGGGCAGTTCTGATATCCCCAAAAGGAGACCATTATCCATTTACTTGTAAACTAGATTTTGATTGCACTAATAATATGGCTGAATATGAAGCTTGCGTCATGGGTCTTCGAGCCGCTATCGAACGCAAAATCAGAGTATTGGAAGTGTATGGAGATTCTGCCCTGGTAATCTATCAACTAAAAGGGGAATGGGAAACCAGGGATCCAAAGCTGGTCATCTACAAAAGATTGGCCCAAGATTTGATCAGAGAGTTCGACGACGTCACTTTCTGTTATTTACCCAGAGACGAAAACCAGATGGCTGATGTTTTGGCCACCTTAGCCTCCATGGTCTGAATAAACGAAAATGAGGATATGAAGCCCATACAAATGAGCATTCATCAGGACCCAGCCCATTGCTACAATGTCGAGAAGGAAGAGAAAACTGGCCCACCATGGTACCACGATATATTGCGGTACGTGAAAAATTGTGAGTACCCGAACCAAGCGACTGAGAACGATAAAAGGACGTTGAGAAGACTAGCCTGTGACTACGTCCTGGATGGAGAGGTCCTATACAAGAAAAGGAAAGATCAAGTGCTGCTGAGATGTGTGGATGCCGCCGAAGCTAAGTTAATCCTGGAAGAAGTCCATGAAGGCGTCTGTGGAACTCACGCCAATGGTTTCACGATGGCCAGACAAATAATGAGGTTTGGATATTATTGGTCCACCATGGAAGGAGATTGTATCAACTATGCCAAGAAATGCCATAAATGCCAGATTTATGGAGACAAGATTCACGTGCCCCCGTCACCTTTACATGTTATGACTTCTCCATGGCCATTTTCCATGTAGGGAATGGATGTCATTGGGCCAATCTCTCCGAAAGCTTCGAATGGGCATCGGTTCATCTTTGTGGTCATCGACTACTTCATAAAATGGGTAGAGGCTACTTCGTATACTAACGTCACTAAATCAGCGGTTAGTCAGTTTTTGAATAAGAAAATCATTTGTCGATACGAAATGCCTGAAAGGATCATATCAGACAATGCACTGAACTTAAACAACAGTATGATAGCAGGGGTTTGTAACCAATTCAACATCAAACACCACAATTCGTTGCCGTATCGTCCAAAGATGAATGGGGCAGTAGAAGCGGCTAACAAAAACATCAAGAGCATAGTGGGGAAGATGACTGAGACCTATAGAGATTGGCATGAGAAGTTACCATTTGCACTCTATGCTTATCGGACATCAGTCAGAACCTCTACCGGGGCAACACCTTTTTCGTTGGTCTATGGGATGGAAGCAGTCCTACCTATTGAGGTAGAAATACCTTCTCTTCGAGTTTTGTCAGAAATAAAGCTGGATGAAGCTAAATGGATCCAGGCTCGATATGATCAGTTGAACTTAATTGAAGAAAAGAGATTGAGGGCTATTCGTCACAGTCAGATGTACCAAAAACGAATGATGTGAGCTTACGACAAAAAAGTTCACCCAAGAGAATTCCACGAGGGAGACCTCGTGCTGAAAAAGATCTTTCCCATACAAAAGGATTACAGAGGAAAATGGATGCCGAACTGGGAAGGACCGTATGTGGTGAATAAAGCTTTCTCGGGAGGTGCACTGATTCTGACTGAGATGGACAGGAAAAGCTTGCCCAATCCCGTGAACTCGGATTCAGTTAAAAAGTACTTTGCTTGAAATGGAAGAGGCCAAGGTGAAAACCCGCAAAGGGCACTTTGAGACTTCGAAAAAAAAACGGAGAGGCCAAGTGAAAACCCACAGAGGGCGCCGTGAGACCAAAGGGCTTTTGAGTTGAAAACCCGAAAAGGGCGGCTCGAGTTTTGAATGGACACGTGGTGATCTTGTAGCGCTAGAATCAACAGAAGAGGAAGCACGTTGCATATTGGGGCATCAACAAAGTACTTTGAGTCTTCTAAACACATGCTAAAGCTCAAAGCAGTCTTCATGAAACTTGTATAGAAGTCCAATCTGCGATGTCTAGAGTATCCGATTGGTGTCTTGCTCATTGTACTATTGTTGGATTCTTTTTTTTTCCTCAAGGAAGGATATGTTCCCAACCATTTTCTTCGTTTCATATATAATTCATTTTAACTCTCTTTGAAATCGACCTACTGTTACCCATCATCCATAAACATGTTGCATTGAAACAATAATTGATGAACTAATAATTTCACAAAAGAAAGTTCTACATATTACTTTGGAAATCTCTAGATAAAACAAGAAACCGAAACAGGACAATTGTTTAGAATTTCCACGTACATAGATCAAAGACATTGGAGAAAGAGGGGTCTTAATGGAGACCGTTTCTTCAAAGTTCCTCGCCCGATTCAGTAATCGTGGCAGGGTGAATAATTTCACCTAGTCACCCAGAAAAGGTATGACAGGCCAGTTTTCGACAAGGAAAGATTCAAAAGCCCTAAATCGCTGAGGAACGAATCCAAAACGAACCAAGTCGGGTATTCTTCGAGTAGGAGTTGTGATTCCCGGGGAAGACAGTTAGAAGTCAATACAGGCCCGTGTCCCGAGGCCTAAAATGGGCTTTGAAATTTCTACAGGGGCAAGTCACTCATATGAAAACGGTTACTGCAAGGGAAACGAAGATGAAACCTTGACGGATAAATAGATAATAACACCTCAAATGGGAAATCGCACTCATAACATTCTGACTCATCATACTCATGGCATCCTAATCATTAGGCATAAGCATGTACTCATTCTACAGGTTATGTCCTCAAAAGGACACTATGGTAGAACAGATCAAAGATAGCAGATCTGGCGTCCCTGAGTTTTCAGGGATCAGATTGAAGATAGTAGATTTGACATTCCTGAAGTTGCAGGAAGTAGATCGAAGACATCAGTCTGGTGGTCCTTGAGTTTGCAGGGATCAGATTGAAGATAGCAGATTTGACCTTCCTGAAGTTGCAGGAAGCAGATCGAAGATATCATTCTGGTGGTCCCTGAGTTTGCAGGGATCAGATTGAAGATAGCAGATTTGACATTCCTGAAGTTGCAAGAAGCAGATCGAAGACATCAGTTTGGTGGTCCCTGAGTTTGCAGGGACCAGATTGAAGATAGCAGATTTGACCTTCCTGAAGTTGCAGGAAGCAGATCGAAGATATCAGTCTGGTGGTCCCTGAGTTTATAGGGATCAGATTGAAGATAGCAGATTTGTCATTCCTGAAGTTGCAGGAAGCAGATCGAATACATCAGTTTGGTGGTCCCTGAGTTTGCAAGGATTAGATTGAAGATAGCAGATTTGACATTCCTGATGTTGCAGGAAACAGATCGAAGACATCAGTCTGGTGATCCCTGAGTTTGTAGGGATCAGATTGAGGATAGCAGATCTGGCAATCCTGATGTTGCAGGAGCAGGTCGAAGATACCAAATCTGGCAATCCTGATGTTGTAGGAGCAGATTGAAGATAGCAGATCTGGCAGTCCTGATGTTGAAGGAGCAGATTGAAGATAGCGGATTTTGTCTCCCTGAGTTTGCAGTAGAGCAGATCGAAGATGGCAAGTCTGGCAATCCTGATGTTGCTGGAGCAGATTGAAGGAGTAGATTGAAGGAGCAGATTGAAGATACAAGTCTTATCTCTCTAAAGTCGCAACAGAACAAATTGGAGCTACAAGTCCCATCTTTCTGAAGCGCCGATGGAAAGGATCAAAGCAACAAGATGCGGTGGACAGAAGGCTACCTGAGGAAGAGTACCAAAGAAGTCAAGACTTAACAAGACCGGGCAAAATTGGTCCTTTTAAAGACTTTGCTTCATTCCCATTACACGACAATGAGCAAAGAGGGGCAGCTGTAGAACCCAATTATTGCCCGGGCCCAACAAAGAATTAACACCCATTTACACACCCAAAATAAAACCCAAATTTAAACCCCCAAACCCGGTTACAAAAGGACCCAATCTACTAAAGCCCAAAACTAAAACCAAAAACAACCCTAGCCCAACTTGCATTTTTTTCAGAAACAAACCCAAACCCTAGGTGCGCCGCACCTAGGGTCTTCTGCCCTCTGCCTTTCTGACCCCTGCCCATTCGTGTCCCATCCACCGCCACTGTCAGAACAGCACCGCCACCTACTTCACCGCTCTTGCACTGTCACCGTCTCAGTACCTGCAGGCTATTAAAACGAAAGGACAGGATAGATCAAGTGGATAGAAAAGATCGGTTATAAAAACCGATCTAACTTCATTTGTAGGGGACTTTTTTTTCTTTTATTTTTTTTCAGAATATAAACGACAGACTTTCGAAACAACATTGGTCGTTCCTTTTTTTTCCTTCAATCATCAGTGTAAGCAGTGAACAAGAACACAAAACATTTGGACCACACGAAATAGCCATAATCGGGGAACGGGAAATCGGAAACAGTGAGGAAAAGGTGATCGTTATTTCGAAAGCCATCTCCTTTTTCCCTTTTAGCCTATGTATCGCTATTTTTAAAATAAAATAGTATAAAAAATAAAAAAAAAGAAAAGGATTAGAATCGGACCTTTTCGGGCTTCGACCGCCGCGCACGGCGGTGCAGGCGACGGAGCCCATGACGGAATCCTGGATCGGAGCTTCCCCCGTGGCCCCATTCTCTTCGATTCGCAGAGAGAAACGAGAGAGAATGAACCCCCTTTTTTTGAAGCACCCTGCTCCAAATGATTTTTTTCGGGATTTTGAGCCTTTTATAGCCCTTCAAAATGACGTCGTTTTGGGGCTGGCCTTTAACCCAAAACGACATCGTTTCACTCGACCCGACCCGAATCCGACCCGTGCCCGCAAAGGATCCGCGTGTTTTTAAAGGGAAGGGCTAATTGCACTTTTAGCCCTTCCGCATTTTTATTATTTTTAATTAGATTTTTATTATTTCAAAATCTGGCCCGAACATTTAGTTTGGTGTTCAATTTGGTCTCCCTCGCTGTTACGCGTTTTGGCCGAAAGGATTTATTACGTGTGTGGTCCCCTTGTTTCCTCCGCGTGTGCAAATTGGTCCTTTTCTTTTATTCCTGCTTCGAATTGACCCTGAAATTTTGTTTTATTTACAAATTGACCCCCGAAGCTTGTTTGATTTATAATTTAACCCCCCGCAGCACCCGTTTTACCAAAATTGACCCCTTCCATTCTGTTTTAAGTTCAATTTGGCCCATTTGCTATATATTATTTCACAATTTTTATTTGATCTTGCAATCATTTTTGTCATTTTTCTTTATTTTACTATTGTTTGTTTATTATGACATTATTACTAATATTATTATCATATTTTTATGTACATATATATTATTATTACCTATTATATTATTGTTAGTATTACATTATTACTAATATTATATTATATTTTATGTACATATATATTATTATTATATTACTATTATTGCTATCAATAATATTTTATTTATTGCTTGTTGTTTTCATTATTATTATCTATTTGATCATTGCATTATCATTATTTCTATTAGTATCATACTATTTTCATATATATGTAAATATTTCACTTATGTTATGTATATTACCGTCATTTTTCTTATATATATACATATCCCACATTACTACTATCATTATATTTTTTTTCTTATATGTATATATTTTACCTATTTTATATATATTACCACCATTATTATTATCATTGTTTTCTATCATCGTCAATACATATACACCATTGTCACAATACTTTTCTGTCACCACTACTTATATTCTCATCGTCATCTCACTATTTTTCGACATCTCAATCTTTATAACGACCAATGTTTCCGTATTACCAATTCGGGAGAATCGAGCCCTAACTTACTGGGTTCCGGTTTTTCTCGTTTAAGTTAAACAATGGAATATCCCTTTTAAAAAATTGCAATTCAAATTTTAAACAAAACAATTAATCTCAGAAATTTGAAATGTCGCGCCCTAACTTACTGGACTCGACGCCTAGATACTTCGAGATAAGTTTCTTTTTCTTCTAAAATAGAGGCAATATTCCTAATTTGGATTTTCAGGAAAACGAGCCCTAACTTACTGGGTTTTGGTTTCTCGCTCAACAAATGACGGGAGATCCTCTTCAAAAATAAAACCAAGTTTTAAAAGGCAAGCTTAGTTTCGGGAGTTTAAAGTGTCGCGACCTAACTTACTGGACATGATACTTTATCTCTTCGAAAATAAGAAAGTCTTAGCATCCCTTCCAATTCCTTGAAATTTTGGAAATAAAAAGTATCGTATTTACAAATCATTTCAAAGTTTTCAACAATAGGACAACAATCAATCAGTTTGGTACCAATTTCGGGCATGTCGAGGGTGCTAATCCTTCCTCGCACGTAATTGACTTCCGAACCCATTTTTCTCAAATTTTCGTAGACCAAAATCATCGTTTTAATAAACCGAGGTGTTTTATTAAAACAAAGGTGATCCGATCACACCCAAATAAAGATCGGTGGTGACTCCCTTCCTTTTCGTTTTCAAACCTCGAGTCGACAGCGTCGTTTACTGTTTTATCAAAAAAATGGTTACGACATGCACCTACTGCAAAGTCACTCGTATCACACATTAGTTCAAAGGGTAAAGTCGAATCAGGTGCAATTATAATTGGAGCATTTATCAGTTTATTTTTGAGGGTATTAAATGCATCTAAACATTCTTGATCAAAATTGAAAGGCACATCTTTTTCTAGTAGTTTTGTTAAAGGCTTAGCTATTTTAGAAAAATCCTTAATAAATCTTCTGTAAAATCCAGCATGTCCTAAAAAGCTTCGAATAGCCTTAACTGAACTAGGAGGAGGTAATTTTTCTATGGTTTCAACTTTTGCTTTATCAACCTCAATTCTTTTACTAGAAATTTTGTGGCCTAACACAATCCCTCTCGAACCATAAAGTGACACTTTTCCCAATTAAGCACAAGGTTCGTTTCCTCACATCTCATTAGAACTCGTTTTAAATTTTTAAGGCAAAGATGGAAAGAATTACCAAATATTGAACAATCGTCCATAAATACCTCCATAATATCTTCTACGAGTTCATCAAAAATGGCTAGCATGCAACACTGAAAAGTAGCAGGAGCATTACATAATCCAAAAGGCATTCTACGATAGGCAAACGTACCGTATGGACATATGAATGTTGTCTTTTCTTGATCCTCAGGAGCTATTGGGATTTGGAAGTAGCCAGAGAGTCTGTCTAGGAAACAGTAGTACATATGCCCAGATAATCTTTCTAACATCTGATCAATAGAGGGCAAAGGGAAGTGATCTTTTCTTGTGGCGTCATTCAACTTTCTATAGTCAATACAGACTCTCCAACCTGTGACTGTTCTTGTAGGAATCAATTCATTCTTTTCGTTAACTACCACAGTTATGCCTCCTTTCTTTAGAACAACCTGCACAGGACTTACCCAAGTACTGTCAAAAATAGGATAAATTATTCCAGCATCTAGAAGTTTAATTACCTCGGCTTTAACAACTTCTTTCATGTTGGGATTCAATCGTCTTTTAGGTTGCACACATGGTTTATACTCATCTTCCATTAAAATTTTGTGGGTGCAAAACGATGGACTTATTCCTTTAATGTCAGAAATTTTCCAAGCTATGGCTCTTTTATGTTCCCTTAGTACCTGTAGCAACTCGTCTTTCTCTTTGGGTCCCAGTTCTGAAGAGATGATTACTGGTAACATAGAATTATCCCCGAGGAATGCATATTCTAAGTGATTTGGCAACTATTTCAATTCCAATTTAGGTGGTTCTTCAATAGAGGGCTTTTGTTTTAGTTTGTCATTTATTTCAATGCCCTCATCTTTCTTTTGTCTATGGGAAGATGTATTAAAATTCAATTCACTGGTATCACGATCTACCCCCTCACCTAGGGTAAGACACAGTTCCAACGTGTCGTCATGTATGATTTCCTGCAAAGAATCTTGAATAAAGTGATCAATGGCATCAATAAAATAACAGGAATCATCTTACTCTCTAGAATATCGCATGGCATCATAAATTTGGAAAATAATTTCCTCATCGCCTACCCTTAGCGCAAGTTTACCATCACCTACATCAATAACAGCTCTAGCAGTAGCTAAAAACGGGCGTCCCAAAATTAAAGGTACCTCAATGTCCTCATCCATGTCAAGCACAACAAAATCAACAACGAATATAAATTTATCAACCTTTACCAGAATATCTTCAATAATTCCCCTAGGATATCTAATAGATCTGTCAGCTAATTGAACACTCATCCTAGTGGGCTTTGGTTCCCCAAGACCAAGCTGTTTAAACATTTTATAAGGCATTAAATTAATACTGGCACCTAAATCAGCTAGTGCTTTCTCAATGTTTAAACTACCAATTAAATAGGGAATAGTGAAACTTCCTGGATCTTTCAATTTGGTTGGTAGCTTATTTTGGAGGATGGCTGAACATTCTTCATTAAGTTCCACGGTTGATATCTCTTCAAACTTCCTTTTATTTTTCAGAAGCTCTTTAGGAATTTTGCGTATGTCAGCATCTGTGAAATAGCTTCAACAAAAGGTAAGTTAATACGTAATTGTTTAAAAAGTTCAAGAAATTTACCGTATTGTGCGTCTAAGCAATCTTTCTTCAACTTTGTCGGATATGGGATTGGCGGCTTATATTCTTCACGTACCGGTGTTACATCATCAATTTTTTCACTTTTTTCCTTATTAGTTTCTTGTGGCATCTTCTTTTCTGTTTCAACTAATACCTTCCCATTTCTTAATGTTACTGCCTTTACTTGCTCTTGAGGGTTAGGTTTGATATTATTAGGTAAATGACTTGGTTGCCTTTCAGAAACTAACGTGGTCAACTATCCTAATTGATTTTAAGGCATTAAATTAATGTTTGATGATTATTCAACATTGTTTCGGTATTTTGAAAATAAGTTTCTGATGCTGAAATAAACTTTGCTAGCATATCCTCAAGGTTCGGCTTCTTTTCTTGTGGGTAGGGCTGTTGTTGAAACCTGGAGGGGGTTGTTGTCATTGATTTCCTTGACCACCCCATGAGAAATTGGGATGGTTCCTCTAACCTGGATTATATATGTTACTATAAGGGTTATTTTGAGTTCTAGAATTATTACCCATATAGTTCATCTGTTCGTTTTCTAAGCCAGGATTGTAGGATGGATATTCTGCATTCTTCATTTCTCCTCCACTCGTGTCGCACTGCATCACTGGGTGTACCTGTGAAGAACCACACAAACCATCAATTTTCTTAGCCAAAAGTTCTACCTGGTTTGATAGCTTGGTTACTGCGTAATGGTTGAAAACGCTAGCAGCTTTTGTTGGTTTTGTCCTTGTAACTTGCCACTGATAGTTATTTAGTGACATCTCTTCAGTAAATTCGTATGCAGCCTCAGGTGTTTTATTATTCAGGGTTCCACCGGCGGCTGAATCAATCAATTGCCTAGTTGAAGGGTTCACACCGTTGTAAAAAATTTGAACCTGTAGCCATAGAGGTAGCCCATGGCGAGGGCACCTTCTCAGTAGGTCCTTATATCTCTCCCATGCATCATAGAGTGTTTCTAAATCCATCTACACAAAAGAAGAAATATCATTCCTCATCTTGGCCGGTTTTAGCCGGCGAAAAATATTTTAACATAATTTTTTTGGTCATTTGTTCCAATGTAATGATTGATCCTCATGGTAACGAGTTCAACCACTGTTTAGCTTTGTTTCTCAATGAAAAAGGGAACAATTGAAGGCGAATGGTATCATCAGAAACGTCGTTTATTTTGAAGGTGTCACAAATTTCTAGGAAATTTGCCAAGTGAATATTTGGATCCTCATCCTGCAAACCATCAAACTGAACATGTAACACCCCTAACCCGTATCCGTCACCGAATTAGGGTTACAGGTATTACCAAACAAATCATAACTTTACTCAATCAATTAAATTATAATTAAACAAACTTATATAATGGTGCGCACATAAGCAATAATTACATATGCATGAAACACACCTATTTTACTAAATTCAAATCACACTCTTATTTACTTATGAGATACTCAAGCAATAACCCAACCGTATCTGTATGATTGAATAACATAACTCAATAAACATCATATGAGTACATATCAACTTGATCAAAAATACAGAGTTACAAATATGCAATTATATATATATATATATAAAAATATACCTAGCTCATACCAAAGTTCAGATAGGTCCAAATAATCGATCAAATCAATATTCACACCAGTTCGTTTGCATGCACATAGTTGAACCGAGAATAACCATACGGTATATACATCGCATATCACTATGATCCAAAGTACACATATACCAAACTTACCATATACTATGCCATTTTCATTCGTTACAAGATCAAACACATAAACTATAATCGTTTTAAGCATCTTGAACATAAGTAACAATCACTGATTCACTTATTTCGAATGATCAATTAGCATAGTAAAATACGCACATTTAGTTAATAAATTAACTGCCTATTCGGTTATATAAGAAACCTTTATTACACTATAAATATATAATTATGTCATCCTCTATATCATATCTGTTAACAAACCCAAATACATATATGCACTTTGAAAACCAAAACATATGGTCAAATAACATAACTGAATCATAAATAGCTTATATCCATATCCCATTTTAAATCATACATAAACTATATAAAACACAATTCCTAAATAAATCATTTACCAAGCTGAATAACCTTAACATTTTCGCTACTTAAAATCGACCTAAACCAACCGTTTCAAGAATACAACCATGAAGCATACTTTACAACATTTCGAGTCATGACCTAATACATATAAAGATTAACCTTCAATTGATGTTCAACCATTAACCCAAAGACCAAAACACATGACTAATTTAACTTAAACATTAGCATTTTAAACAAGCATATATTTATCGAATTCTTAATACATAAACTTGACTAAAAGAAACAGACCATAATCGAATTATTGAAACCAAACACACCAAACACATAGCCAAGAACAAATAAAACCAACTTAAACAAAATGATCAAGCCATTTTCGCATGGCTATTATATATATGAACAAAACATCATTCAAACATTTAGCTAACCTATACATGCCTTTGATTCAAAAACTTAGCTTGCAAGTACCAAAAGGGATGATAGTGTGGTTGACTTCACCAACGATCCTCTGAGCCCGTAGCTTGACCAAAATCTAAAAAAAAAATACAGAACATCGAACATAAACAGAGTAAGCTTACTAGCTTAGTAAGTCTCAAGCAATTACGATACACAATTAAACATTCAAGCATTAATATATAAATAAAACTCAATTCGTATATGATATTGAATACTATAATTTAACATATAAACTTCACTAAGGCCGTATACCATTATTTTCATTTAACATCTTCCAATCACTTATCTTAAGCATACAACTCTCCAAAGCATTTAAATACTATAGATATTTGCATAATCCAAAACTATTAACTAAAACATACATTTTAGCCACATGTTATTAGTCATTCACATATACAAGCATATCCAATTGTTCTCACATTTAACATTTATACACATATCCGAATCTCAATAGCATAACCAAGCTTATACTTCAATTAACATATCATGCTTATTATTGATAAGAGCAAATGCACACTTAAACACTTCACTGAAAGCTTTGCCTACATCGCAACTTACTTAATTCGAAAGGATGTATATATATATATCAACTTACCTTATTCCTTGCATCTAAACAAAAACTTATACTTACCCGAACATTTATCTTATTGCAGTAGCTACATTCCACCTTGTAAATGATTCATGACTTCTCTATTTAAATATGTCACCGGCATTAAGCCTGCTAGACCCAAGGTCTGAAATTTAATCACCGGCACAAGGCCTGCTAGGCATTTAGCCCGATATAAATCACCGGCACAAGGCCTGCTAGGCATTTAGCCTGAATATCAATATAACTAACCATTCCATGCACAATTGTTAATACCAAAATCACATATTTCATAATACTATCACATATCAAACTTGATAAACTTAATCACTTTACATCAAATAAAAATTCAATTCAAAGTTATACTAATAACATTCGGCCATTCCACATTTATAATCCCAAAATTTCCAAATTTCATCATTTGTTATATCACATAAATCATTTCCGGCATATAATTGCTTAAAGACTTACCTCGGATATCGTCGGACGTCGATAACCGGCTATTCGTTAACTTTCGTCTTTCCCCGATCCAAGTCCATTTTTCTTTGTTCTTGATCTAAACATAATAAAAATAATCTCATTCAAGCACATTTCATCTCAATTTAGTCCCGAAACATATAAATAGGCAAATTACTATTTTACCCCTAATGTTCCACATTTTTACAATTTAGTCCTATTTGCACAAAACATAAAATACACAAAATTTCATTATACAACCTAAGGGCCGAATATTCATAGGGACTATGCAAGTCCATTTATTTCATTTATTTTGCAATTGAACCCCTCTAAAAATTTATTTTTACAAATTAGCCATAAATACTCAATTTCACCAAAATTTCCAATTCCAAACTTGTTAATTCCTAACCTACTTTTAATATTTTTCCATCAAAAATCATAAAACACAAACATTCTACCATGGCCGAATATCAAACATGCTCAAATTCAAAAATTCTAGCATGCGTCAACTAATATTCGAAGCAACGATTTCAAAAACGTAAAGATTAACAAAAAACCGACTAAAAACTCACCTTGAATATTACTTGAAAGTAACCGAAAATCAAAAGAACCAAGACCCATTTTGTTTCTTCAATATTCGGCCAAGAGAAAGAACAATTTGATGGTGTTAAATTTTATGTTATTTTATCATATAATAAGTTTATTTTTCATTTACCAAAATAACCTTTAATATAAAAATAAAACTAACTTATATAACAAGGGCATTTTTGTCCTATGCCATCCACTAACATAGATAATGGGCTATTTTCCTTTTAGTACCTCATATTAAAAAGCCATTATCACTTTAGCACTTTTCACTATAGTATACAACTTTTACGCTTTACGCGATTCAGTCCTTTTTCTTAAATTAAACACACAAACGATCAAATTTTCATACGAAACTTTCACACATTATAAATCACATATAATTAGCATAGAATATAATATTTAAATATTTTTCAGAATCGGATTCATGGTCCCGAAACCACCGTTCCAATTAGGGTCAAATTCGGACTGTTACAGAACAAATTGCTGAATCATTTGAATTGTGTTAGGTTTCAGTTCAAAATTATTGGTAGCGACAGCAGGTCTAACAATACTAGATTCAGTTCCTATTAAATTAGGTTTAGCATAATCATACATAGTTCGAGGAGCATGATTTTCGGCCACCACCGGAGGTAGCGGATTATTATCAGCCATCTCTTCGGTAGTATTAATTTAGTCTTCTTGCTCTTCTTGTATGTATTGTAGGCTCCTTCTTATTTCTCTTTGATTTCTGCGAACTGTGCTTTCAATTTCACTATCGTAAAGTAGAATACCTGCCAGAAGCAAAGAAGAAAATTTAGAAAAGTAAAAATAAAATTTAATTGCAAAAATAAAGAATGGCTAAAGTAATAAAAATCAAGTGTTCCTAATACCTTAGTCCCAGGCAACGACGCCAAAAACTTGATCGTGTCCAAACTAACTATGACAACGAATAAAGCAAGCGCACCTATCGTTTGGTAGTATGGTTATGGCAATACCGGAAATATCGTATCCTCAAGGACCAAGAGTACTAGTAATTACTATCTTTCTATTATTTAGCCTAAGAATTAACAGAATTGTTGTTTAATCTAAAACTAACTAATTACTAAGCTAAGGATGCTAAGACATAAAGAATGAATTGGGGAAATACTTTTGGGAAAACCAATTGATTAAGACAATACCCGAGGAAGAATCCACCTAGACTTCACTTGTTATCTAACTCTGAACCAGACGATTTATTCACTTGACTTGATCCATAGGATTCCCTAATTTATATTAATACCTCTCTCGAGGCTACTAACGTCTAACCCTAGGTTTATTAATTGAAATCTCTTTCTAATTAAAACCCCTAGAGTTGCATTAACTCGATCTATGGACTCCCATATTAGGTTTGACCCTAATCCGACAGATTTTCGTCGTCTCATCTCTAGGAGTGCGATCAACTCCGCTTAATTATGCTAGATCTACTCTTAAACAGGGACTTTTGCTCCACTGCCTAAGCACATCAATACTTGAATCAATATCCTGAAATATCAAAGCAAGAATTAAGAACACATAATTAAGAACAAATCAAGTATTTATCATATAGTTCAAAAAACAATAACAAGATCCGTCTTAGGTTTCATCCCCCTCAGGTATTTGAGGGGTTTAGTTCATGTTTATAAAAGAATACATCTGAGAAAAAAATATAAAACAAAACATAAGAAAAACCCTAAAACCCCCTGAAGGCAATTGAAGGGGAGATCTTCCGTCTTGAGTATGATTCCGGCTTCTTGAAATGGATCAACTGGCTGTCTTCGAGTAAATCCCACAATTCGGCCCTCTCTGGCTTCGCTCCTCGGCCTCCCCTTTTTAGGTCACACTTAGGGTGTTTATATAAGCTTTCGGAATGTCTTTCTTCACCTCTAAGTAACCTAATCTGAATGGAATTAAAACGAGTCACGACAGGGACACGCCCGTGTGGCACGGCCGTGTGAAACAAGCCCAAGCTGTTTTCGGGTCTGCTAAAGTGGCACGGCCGTGTGGTTATCTCCAGGCCGTGTAGACTTCTTACTTTGGCCCATTTTCTCTGTTTTTGGCTAGTTTCTCATTCTTTTCATCCTCCGATGCTCTCTTAAGTATAAAACATGAAATTAAAAGATTAGGAGCATCAAATTTCACAATTCAAGGGATAAATCATCTAAAAGTATACTAAATATGGAATTAAAATATGTACATATTACAGTTTATCACTATTAACTACCCTCATTTACAAAAATTGTGCACTTTCATTTTCCTAAAACACATTTTATATTAGAATCCACAGAAGTGAAGATCATAAATAATCAAGGTTTTCAGCTTCATGCATTTTCATTAATCCTTTTTGGTCATGTGGAAATCACGGGACAAGTACTCTCCCAATACCCTGACAATAGTAATTAAATAATAATAATCAAAATTACAAACACATATGTTAATGTCAAGACTTGTTTGCCGCATAACACGTAACCATTCATGTCCTTGTCTTGTTTCACTCTCATTTCTTTAATGCTAAAATTAATAAAGAAGAACAATTTTATACCTAAAAAGGGAGAAATGGATCAAATCAGAAAATACTATGTTAATTAAATTAAAAAAAAAAGTGTTAATCGTATAATAAACTTAGGAGTGAAGGCAAAAGGAGAAAGAGCTCGGGTTTGGAGCTCCGAATCGACGAGGTTCCAATCTCGGGTACCATAGCGGAGAACTGCCCCACTTAACAAAAGCTCCTCCCAAGTACCCCACGTCCTCGTTATCATCTCCGTTCCCGTGTACACGTGTACGGCCCACGATTACTTTCAAAAAAACAACGACGACCCACGACCGGAAATTTCCATTAAATCAAGAAAGCCGTAGCCTTTCTCTTCTTCGCAGGCACATCTGGCGCACTTAGCCGACGCCACCCTCTTATAATATTAAAAAATCCCAGAAACAAAAGCAAAAGGCGGTCTCTTTAGTTTTTTTTTCTTTTTTAATGAATTTTGAAACTTGTTAGAACTAGAAGGGTATAAAAAGTTTAGAATTTTTAATGTAACAGAAAGTAGCCACAATTTTAAAAAAGTGAAATCAGCTAAAAAAACGGATGAGATTTTGCAGAACAATGTAGAAGTAAAAGTGAGATATATATATATCTCAAATATTTTTTTCAGGAAATAATCTCAAAGATTATAATTTGTTTTAGAGTGAGAAAAACATGGGAGAAGGAGAAGACTTTTTTTTAATAAAAGGGTATGGAACTTTAAGTTTAGTTTTCTGCGATTGGGTCTTTATATTTATTAATATTTTTTTGGTTTGGTTGAGAAACAAAGCCGTTGTCTTTTCTTCAGCTTCTCGATTTTCGAATCGTCTATTATTTATATATATATATATCCCCACTTCGCTTCTCTTTTTTTAATGACAATTAACTCCTTTCTTATTTCATAATTACTTAATTAGAATAAATTTCCATTTGTATATATTAGTGAAAACAATAATGGGAAAGAAAATATATTTTGTAATATTTATTTGCATTAGATATTATAACCAATGTTGAGAAGTGTCTTATAAAAGTATAATAAAATATTTAATAAAAAAATACATGTCTATTTTTTAATGTTACTTGTGGAATAAAAAAGATAATCTACTAGTGTACTAAGCACTCACTTATTTTTTAATTTATAGAAACAAAAAATAATATTTCTAAGAATATCATTAGATTAAATTTAAGGTCGAAACAAGAGCAATGATACAAGGTCTTCAAATAGTATAGGACAACGAATATAGAAAGCTTACGTGCTTCTTGTAAAATCATTTTTAACCGATTTAACGACCAATAGCAAATTGGGAGAGTTAGGCTTAATACTTAGTTTGCTCAAACGAGACTGAAAAGTAAGATTTCATCACCTTTCGAGATCTCAAAATAAGATTGTCAATCATATGGCCAAAATAGCTTCAAGTGGATTGGGTAACATACAACTATTTGGAGAGCCTCCAAATTCAGTATGAAATATGCTGATAGTTGAGCGTAATATTGTTTCTTTATGTTGCTAGTACTTTAAAAATGTAATCGATTTGTACTGTAGTAATTGCATTAAATGATTTTCTTTTTTGTTCTAGGGAATTGCGATGCTTTCTAGATTTGTAATTAAATTATTTTTTGAATTGTTATTTTGTCCCTTCTTCGTTAAATATTCTATTTTCTGTTTTCAATTAATGTTTTTTGAAATCACCAACTATTTATATAGCTAGTGATTTATATAGCTATTAATGTTTTTTGAAATGTGGAAAATTATTTATATAGCTAGTGATGTGTATTGAGATATTTGTTAAACAAATCAAATGTGATAGCATGTAAAAATTGAATATGGGATGAAATGATATGGTAAAATGCATGGAATTAAAATAATGGTATATGGCAATTATAAGCTTAGACAATAGTATGTTCATATAATTCAAATTATGCATTCTTGTATCATTATGTCTTTAATTGTTTAGATTATAAAAATGTCACTGAGTATTACTCAACGTACGGTTTTGTTTTCTGTGCTCAAGTTAGGTACTTCTCCTTTGATCGACAACTTAGCATCCAACAACAACCCCGATCGAAAATGTGGTGATGTTTATCTTTTGTAATGGCATGTACGTAGGATGTGTTTGGTTTTTAATGAATTTGGTATATGTGATGTAATTGAGTTTAAGTATAATGTTGGTTTGGTATATATATAAACTTATGTTTGTGTTTGGAGCCATAATTTGGCATGTTGATTTGAACCAAGACTTGATAGGTGTTGTAAATTTAAGTTTGATGTTTTAGGTAGATATAAGCTAGGCCAAATTGATTGATTTTGACATGTTTAAAACTTTGATTTGAATGATGCATGGATAATATGTTTTGATGATATAACATGTGGTACCAATGAGGGTATATTGGTTAGGCATATTAGGTGATGAATTTGGTATACTTTTAGGCATGTTTAATCATGTTTTGAATAGGTTAAACAATTGGTAATTGAGTTGCTTAGTGCCTAAGTAAGTAGGAAATGGTAAACTTGAGTTTTAAGGTACTTTTGGGTACACACGACCTGGCCACACGGGTGTGTGTCATACACGGGCAACACACATGGGCTTTTGACCAAAGTTAGAGACTTACACGGTCTGGCCACACAGGTGTGTGACCCATGCAATTGAATTTTTTCTAACTTTTTCCTAAATTTTTCAAATGTTCTCGATTTAGTCCCGAATCATTTCTAAAGTGATTCTAAGGCCTCGAGGGCTTGAATAAGGGACGATATGCATGTTTAATAATAGGTTATGTTATGATTATTGAAATGTTTTGAAATGAATGATTTAGGTTAAGAGATGTATACCGGAGATGATGTCTCTGATGAATTAGATGGAACCGAATCAGTAACATCGAGTGTTAATCCAGTTAGTGCTCAACAACCTAATGTTGAGCGATGTAATACTGAGAGAGGAGGCGACTCACATTTACTTCGAGCTATAGCTGATGCTCTTCAGCATGTTGTGGGAACTACATCCGTTACAACATTTATACCTACTATTCGTCAGGCTCCAATAAAAGAGTTACGCAGATACGTTGCGACCAAATTTTTAAGATTAAAAGGAGTTGATCCTTCTGCAACTGAAGTTTGGATTGAATCCACTAAACATGTCGTTCAACAACTTGAATGCAACCCGCGTGAAAACGTAATTTGTGTTGTTTCTCTACTGCAAGGAGATGCATATACTTGGTAGAATGTCTGTTTCTCTATCGCAGATCAGGCTAATTTGTGCGTAATTTGTGTTGTTCCTCTACCGCAAATCAGGCTAATTGGGAATTCTTTCAAAAGGAATTTCAAAAGAAATATGTGGGCGAACTGTATATCGAAGATAGAAGACAAGAGTTTTTGATGCTGAAACAAGGTGGAATTTCTATGGTTGATTATGAACGAGCGTTTTCGCGACTTAGTATGTATGACGTTGAATTTGTGCCGACTGAAATTGATAGTTGCAAGCAATACAGTTAGTATCGTATAGAATTATTGAGTTTACGGATTTAGTTGAATAGGCGAGAATGGTAGAACAAGTTCTAGGTTTTGATAAAAAGACCGAGACTACTCGTACTATTGGAAAGTGTCTTGGAGCTGCTTGTTCCAATCCACAACCAAAGAGATCAAAAGAATTTCGTGGTAGCTGGAGGTCGACTTTTAAGTTAGATAGAGCTGATAGATATCATGATCGACAACCGACTGTGTCCACGGGTAGTGTGCAAGGTCCAATCAAGGATACTGATATTTCGATTTTTGTGCATTGCGAGAAAAAGCACCGCGATAAATGCTGAAAGTTAACTCAAGGTTGTTTTCACTGTGGATCCACGAAACATTTTGCTAAAGAGTGTTCGAAGAATGAGAATGTTACACCTATTACTTCTCAGATGTTTGTACTTGCACCTAAGGGTCGCAGGTTGAGTTGGGGTGGTTCATTTTTTGAGAAGTGGTGCTAGAAAAGGGAATGATGCTGTTACTCATCAGTCGAAGGCCAGAGCATCGGCTCGAGCTTATGTTGTGTGGACATGTGAAGATGGTGATGCTAATGACGTTGTGACAGGTATCTTTTTATTACATTCGGAACCTGTTTATGCTTTGATAGATCCGGGATCTTCACATTCGTATGTTAATACTGAATTTGTAACACCCCTAACCCGTGTCCTTCGTCGGATTAGGGTTAAAAGGTATTACCGAACTAAACTCAATTCCAAATAAACATTCAAATAAATGCAAGCTTACACAATGCGATCATTATTATATTATAAAACATTACAACATATTAAATTTAATTTCTAACATAGCTAAATACATGAGCATATCAACACAATCACTTCGCATCACATTACTAAAGATCCTTTTTCAAATTATTTCAATTGACTTCATCAAGTAGTCAAGCATAGTTTAAACACAACTTAACCGTATGCACAATGACTTAATCAAATGCAATATCTTACATACTATAATTTAATCATATGTTAAATACTTACTCCATGGATTCGGCCGAATAATGTAACATGCTCATCATTCCTATTTCCGAATTCAATTGTATATAACATAATCCATTACACACATGTATTATCTAATTAAAACGCAGGCTCATATTCGTACCACACTCAAATTGACTATTTAATATATATATATAAATATAATATGCTTATACAAACTTATGCCATCCATCATACCATATCTCGTTTTAAAACACATATAAACCATACATTTTAAATCGTTTACAAAGTCGAATAACCTTTACCTTTTCTCTACTTAAAGCCGACCCTAACCAACCATTTCAAGAATACGTCTATGAAACATACTTTAACATCATTTCGAATTATGACATAATACATGCCAAGATTAACCTAAATGCCGAAACACTTGACTAATTTTACACAAACATTGGCATTACAAACAAGTAATCATATAGAACGCATAATACATAAGCTTGAATAAAAGAAACAACCCATAGCCGAATTGTTATAACCAAACACATTAATCACATAGTCAAGAACAAATAGAATCGAACTTAAAACGAATGTTTAAGCCATTTTCGCATGGCTATTATATATATATGAACATAACATCATTCCAACATTTAGCTAGCCTATACATGCCTTTGATTCAAAAATAATTAGCTTGAAAGTACCAAAAAGGGATGATAGTGTGGTTGACTTTACCAACGATCCTCCGAGCCCATAGCTTGACCAAAATCTATAAAACGAACAACGAACACACACAAAGTAAGCTCACTAGCTTAGTAAGTCTCAAGCAAATATTAATGTAATGATCATACAATTAAACATTTTAATCTTCAAGCTTATAGTATTGAATATAAATACTTCAATATGTGAATTGTACATAGCCGAATACTAGTAATACCCTTGATTTAAATATTATCGCTATATCACCATGAACATATACATTATCAAATCATATGAATATCATACTGAATCGCATATTCCGAGTCAAATGAACACATCTTAGGTTTCGATCTTCTATACCTATTTATACACATATGCAAACACTTTCAAACTCTTTCACCATTAATCTTTCCATTTATAACCGAATCTTCAATGTAATATACATATGTATATCTTAATTTCACACACACACACACACACACACACACACACACACACATATATATATATATATAATGTTTATACCCATTAATGACAAGCTCAACATCATAAAAATAAAATACTTATTGAATCATACATTTCATCACATCGTACTTAACTAAAACGATAATAAACTAACTTACTTCATTCCTTACTAATATAGTAGGCTAACTCTTACCCGAGCTTTTAGCACATAGCATTATATATGTCTCACCTTGTTTGATTTTCAGATTCTCCTTTTATAGCATATCACCGGCATTAAGCCTGCTAGACTCGAGGTCTGAAGTTTGAACACCGGCATTAAGCCTGCTAGGCAATAAGCCCGAAATAATTCACCGGCACAAGGCCTGCTAGGCAATAAGCCCGAAATAATTCACTGGCACAAGGCCTGCTAGGCTCGAAGCCCGAATATCAACACCATTAACCATTCAATACACATTACTTAATGCTAAATTCACAAACATCTCGTATACTTCATGTTACTTTCACCTATCAAACCGAACATGCTTAACCACATTACATTAAACAAAATAACTTCAATCCAATATTATACCACCACATTCGGCCATTACATATATTTATACACAAAATTTTCAAATTTCATCATTTACTATGTTCATAAATAATTCTTTAACATATATTTACTTAAGGACTTACCTCGACTATCGACAGACAACGTAGACCGGCTATTTGATAACCTTCGCCTTTCCCCGATCCAAATCTGTTTTTCTTTGTTCTTGATCTAAACACATTAAAATTCAGCTCATTCAAGTACATTTCATCTCAATTTAGTCCCAAAACACATAAACAGACAAATTAACATTTTACCCCTAATGTTTCACATTTTTACAATTTAGTCCTATTTGCACAAAACACAAAATACACAAAATTTCATTATAACACCTAAGGGCCGAATGTTCATAGGGACCATACTAGTCCATTTATTTCATTTATTTTGCATTTTGGTCCCCTCAAAAATTCATTTTTGCAATTTAGCCCAAAATACTCAAATTCACCCAAATTTCCAATTCAAAACTTGTTAATTTCTAACATACTTTTAATATTTTTCCATCAAACATCATAAAACACCAACATTTAGCCATGGCCGAATATCAAACATGCTCAAATTCAAAAATTCTAACATGGGTCAACTAATATTCGAAGCAACGATCTCAAAAACGTAAAAATTAACAAAAACCGAGCTAGTTACATACCTTAATTTAGATAAATAGGTGCCGAACTAAGCTTGGCTATTTTCTTTTATTCTCTTGCATGCATTCGGCCAAGGAAGATGAACAAAGCATTGGCTTATTTTTTTGTTTTAATTTTCATATATATTAAGCTATTGTTTAATTACTATTTTAACCTTCCATTATAAAATAAATAATATTACTACCAAAGGTTATTATGGTACATGGCCGGCCACTATCTTAAAAATGGGTGAATTTCCTTTTAAATACTCCCATTTAAAGAGACAACAACAATTCAGCACTTACACATTAAACTATCAAAGTTTCATTTTTATGCGATTAAGTCCTTTTGTAAAATTAAACACACAAACGATTAAATTTTTCTACGAAACTTTCACACACATTAATTCACATATAGTAAGCACAAAATATATTATTTAAATATATCTGGGACTCGAATTCGTGGTCCCGAAACCACCGTTCTGATTAGGCCCAAATTTAGACTGTTACAGAATTAGTTAAATCGGGAGTTTTAAAATCTGAGACGTCTAGAGTATCGATAGTGGTGTCAAGTCCATTGGGACAATCTGTGTTAGTAGATCAAGTGCGTAGGAGATACCCGTTAGTGATACAGAATATAACCTTCCCTGTTGATTTGTTGATAATGCCGTTTGACAATTTTGATATGATTTTGGGCATTGATTGGCTTACGAAACACGGAGTGATTATGGATTGCCATAAAAAAAAGTTTGTTGTTCAGAGTGAGGACGGTGATATGATTGAAGTAAATGGTGTTCGAACGAGTAGTTCAACTCGTATCATTTTAACAATTTGAGTTAATAAACTTCTCAATCAAGGCTATAAAGCTTTTCTAGCCTATGTTATCAATTGGAATTCTGGTGATAGTTAGAGCAGTAAAATTCAAACTGTTTATGAATTCCCTGATGTGTTTCCGGAGGAATTACCAAGATTACCACCAGATCGAGAGGTTGAGTTCGCAGTTGAAGTGCTCCCTAGTACGGCTGCGGTGTCAATGTCTTCATATCGTATGACACCCATAGAATTGAAAGAATTAAAGGTGTAATTGCAAGATTTACTGGATCGTGACTTTATACACCCTAGTATATCGCCTTGGGGAGTTCTAGTACTTTTCGTCAAAAAGAAAGATGGCTCGATGCAACTCTATATTGATTATAGGCAAGTGAATAAGTTGACGATTAAGAATCCATACCTTGTACCTCGTATTGATGACTTATTCGATCGACTAAAAGGAGCTTCTGTCTTTTGAAAGATCAATTTGAGATCGAGTTACTATCAGTTGAAAGTGAAAGATAGTGGCATACCGAAGACGGCATTTCGTACGTGTTATAGCCATTATGAATTCTTAGTAATGCCTTTTGGACTGACGAACGCTCCGACAGCATTCATGGATCTCATGAACTGTATTTTTCAACCATATTTGGATCAATTTGTGGTAGTCTTTATTAATGACATCTTGATCTATTCGAAATCCGAATCTGAGCACGAGCAACATCTCAAAATTGTTTTGCAAGTGTTACGAGAGAAACGATTATATGGAAAGCTCAACAAGTGTGAATTTTGGTTATCAGAGGTAGTATTTTTGGGTCATGTTATCTCAACAGATGGGACCAGAGTTGATTCGAAGAAGATCGAGGCAATTGTTCAGTGGAAAGCACCAAGGGATGTATCAGAGGTTCGCATGTTCTTGGATTAGCTGGTTATTACTAAAGATATGTAAATGAATTTTCGAAGATAGCTTTACCGATGGCAAAGTTGTTGCATAAAAATGTTAAATTCTTCTGGGACGATCAATGCCAAGAAAGTTTTGAGAAATTGAAACAAATGTTGACTGAACATCTATTTTTGACTTTACCAGAATCGGGAAAGGATTTTGTGGTATATAGTGATGCTTCCTTGAGCGGTCTTGGTTGTGTTTTAATGCAAGACGGGAAAGTAATCGCTTATGCGCTTCGTCAACTAAAAACGCATGAACGTAATTATCTGGCACATGATTTAGAGCTAGCTGTTATGGTTTTTTCTCTAAAGATATAGAGACACTAGTTGTACGGTGAAAAGTGTCACATCTACACTGATTATAAGAGTCTCAAATACCTCTTATCTTAAAAGGAGTTGAATTTGAGACAATTTCTTTGGGTCGAGCTTCTAAAATATTTTGATTGCGTTATTGATTACCATCCTGGTAAAGCTAACGTCGTAGTTGATACGTTGAGTAGAAAAGCAGTGGTTGAATTGCGAGCAATATTTGTTCAACTCAGTATCAATGATGATGGAAGCTTGTTGGCTGAATTAAAGATCAAACCAATGATGTTTGATCAGATCAAGGCAGCGTAGTTAGATGATTACAAGTTGGCAAAGAAAAGAGAAATGGTTCAAAATGGCATATTAGAAAATATTAGCATTGATGATTGTGATTGCTTAGTTTTCATAACCGAATCTACGTTTCGGATGTTTCAGAATTAAAAGAGTTGATACTTCGCGAAGCCCATAATAGTCATTTTGCTTTGCATCCTGGAGGAACGAAAATGTATCGCCATCTGAGAGAATTCTATTGGTGGCCAGGAATGAAAAGAGATGTGGTCGAGTATGTGGCTAAATGCTTAACTTGTCAACGAGTTAAAGCAGAACATCAGGTTCCCACAGGATTACTTTAGCCTATTTCTATTCCTGAGTGGAAATGGGATTGGATCACAATGAAATTTGTAACAGGGTTACCTTTATCGTAAAATAAGAAAAATGCTATGTAGGTGAAGTTGATTGACTCACGAAATTGGCTCATTTCATTGCAATCAAGACTGGTTGGTCACTCCAAAAGCTTACCGAGGTTTATATTCAAGAAATTGTGAGATTACACGGTGTCCTTATGTCGATAATCTCTGATCAAGATCCGCGTTTCACTTCGAGATTTTGGAAACAGTTACACGAATCTCTTGGTACGTGACTTAATTTTAGCACAGCTTTTCACTCGCAGGCAGACGAACAATCTGAACGTGTTATTCATATTTTGGAAGATATGCTTCGTACTTGTGCCATTGATTTTGAATTAGGTTGGGAGCGTTACTTAACTTTAGCCGAATTCATATGCAGCAATAGTTTTCAGTCGAGTATTCAAATGGCTTCGTACGAAGCTTTATACGGTCGTAAGTGTCGAACACCTATTTTCTGGATGGAATTGGGTGAAAGAAGAATGATCGAGCCGAAATTAATTCATGAAATGAAAGATATTGTTAAGAAAATTTGAGATAGATTGAAGACAACCTTTGATAGACAGAAATCTTACACGGATTTGAAATGTCAATATATTGAATTTTTTGTTGGGGATAAAGTATTTCTTAAAGTTTCACCTTGGAAGAAAATTTTGAGATTTGGTCGAAAAGGGAAGTTGAGTCCTCGTTTTATCAGACCGTGCGAGATAATTGAAAGAGTGGGACCAATTGCGTATCGTTTAGCTTTACCAGCGGAGTTGTAGAAAATGTATGACATTTTTCACGTTTAAATGCTTAGAAGGTATCGATCAGATCCATCTCACGTTATTTCGATGGAAGACATTAAGATTCAACCTGATTTGTCTTATGAAGAAGAACTGATCAAGATTTTGGTTCGCGAGGTGAAAGAGTTACGTAACAAGCGAGTTCCGTTAGTGAAAGTGCTACGGCGTAGTCATAGTGTCAAGTAAGCGACTTGGGAATCGGAAGAGACGATGAGATCTCAATACCCCCACCTCTTTTCAGGTAAATTTTAGGGACGAAATTTAATTAGGGGGAGAATTGTAACGGCCCAATAGTTAGGGGTGTCGGAGAGTGTATTCTCGGGACTCCATTCCTACAAATCGAACTTGTAAATATTTTAATAAAAATATTTACGAAGTTAGTTGAATATTAATTAGATTTTGGTTAAGTAAAATTGCATGATTTATAAGTTGTTAAGGTGTAGGGATCAAATTGCATAAGTATTAGAAGTTGAATTATAGATTAAAAATTAATTAAAGGGACTAAAGAAATAATTATGCCATTGTTCCATTAAGTGGACGGCATTAATGATGATCACATATATATGTTAACTTATTATATTATATGTTATATTATATATAAGAAATATATATACGTATATATGTTATAATATTAATAAAATAAAGTATAATAAACCAAAAGAAAGAAAGAGAAAATGCAAATTAAAAAGAAAAGAAAGAAAAAGAAAGAGAAAAGCAAAGGAGAAAGGCGTACAGCTATATAGACCTTAGGGTTCAAAATCAAAATTGGTTAGTCAATTTAGTCCATTTTCTTGTAATTTTTATATTTTTGGAATCACGGGTTTTAGTACTACCCGACCCATGTTGCAATTTTAACATTGATTAAGATTTTAAATGTTGTTAATGTTGAATAGTTTTAGTATTAGGGATTAAATTGATAGATTTTTAAGCTAGAAATGGAAATGGATTAAATTGTAGAACAAATTGTAAATTTTGAGTAATAGGGACTAAATTGTGAAAAATTCAAAATTTAGGGGTTTAATTGAAAATAGGGAGCTAAATTTAGCTTAAAGCGAAATTAGTATAAAAGTATAGGATTAAATATAAAGAATAAAAATTAGTCTTGGTTTAGGGACTAAATTGGAATTTAAGCAAATATTGAGTAAAAATTGAAATATTCAAAGTGAAATTGAATTGTGTTTTATTGATGTATTTTAATTGTTTTAATTCCGTAACTAATGTCGTATCAGAATCCTCGACTAAAAAGGGGAAGGATAAAATCGACGTCCAATAGCTCAGAATCCACGGTTTGTATTTCTATAATCCGAACCTAGTTGTTAATTGTTGCATTTTGATTTAATGTATATGGTAAGTGGTTGAGGTGAGTATTTTAGCACTTTGATACTGAATTGAAATTATAGTTGATTGAAATGGATTGAATTGGTATATACATTATGAATGTATTGATTATTTGAATTGAAATGAATAAATGTGTACATGTGATAATGTGCAAATCTGAGAATTAGATATTGGTTGTATTTGAATAGTGAAATGAAACCCTATTAACTATATCGGACCGAGTCAGATATAGATGGCATGCCATAGGATAGGAAGAGTTCAGGGATTTCTTTGACTTCGAGTCGATAAGGCACTGGGTGCCAATTTGCTTCGGTTTAACCGATAAGACACTAGGTGTCAATTTATATAGCACTGGACGCAGTTATTACTTTGGATTTATCTGACGAGGCACTAGGTGCCAAACTAGTGTGTTGGTTGGATCCGTGTATCCGTCGAGTCCGAGTCATGTTAATAGGGGTAAATAAATAATAAAGTTTTATAATTGATATTGAAATCACATGATATGTGAAATGGAAATGAGATAATGGATTGAAAATGAAATGTGAAATATGTTGTGAATAAATGGAATATAAGAGTTATGTACTCATGAATTGAATATGGAATGGATAATGTCATTGTTTAAACGAAATGTGAATTGATATGTGAAAAGCTATTTATATAGCTAGTGATGTGTATTGAGATATTTGTTAAACAAATCAAATTTGATAGCATGTGAAAATTGAATATGGTATGAAATGATATGATAATATGCATGAAATTGAAATAATGGTATATGACAATTATAAGCTTAGACAATTGTATGTTCATATAATTCAAATTATGCATTCTTGTATCATTATGTCTTTAATTATTCAGATTATAGAAATGTCATTGAGTTTTACTCAGCATACGGTTTTGTTTTCCGTGTGCAGGTTAGGTATTTTTCTTTTGATCGCCGACTTAGCATCTAACAACAATCCCGATCTCAAACATGGTGATGTTTATCTTTTATAATGGCATGTACATAGGATGTGTTTGGTTTTTAATGAATTTGGTATATGTGATGTAATTGAGTTTAAGTATAATGTTGGTTTGGTATATATATAAACTTATGTTTGTGTTTGGAGCCATAATTTGGCATGTTAATTTGAACCAAGACTTGTTGGGTGTTGTGAATTTAAGTTTGATGTTTTAGGTAGATATAAACTAAGCCAAATTAATTAATTTTGGCATGTTTAAAACTTTGATTTGAATGATGCATGGATGATATGTTTTGATGATATAACATGTGGTACCAATGAGGGTACATTGATTAGACATATTAGGTGATGAATTTGGTGTATTTTAGGCATGTTTAATCGTGTTTTGAATAGGTTAAACGATTGGTAATTGAGTTGATTAGTGCCTAAGTAAGTAAGAAATGGTAAACTTGAGTTTTAAGGTACTTTTGGGTGCACATGGCCTGGCCACACGAGCGTGTGTCACACACGGGCAACACACATGGGCTTGTGACCCAAGTCAGAGAGTTACACGGCCTGGCCGCATAGGTGTGTGACCCCTGCAGTTGAAATTTTTCTAACTTTTTCCTAAAATTTTCAAATGTTCTTGGTTTAGTCCCGAATCATTTCTAAAGTGATTCTAAAGCCTCGAGGCTTGAATAAGGGACGATATGCATGTTTAATGATGGGTTATGTTATGATTATTGAAATGTTTTGAAATGAATGATTTAGGTTACGTTTACTCAGTAATGCTCTGAAACCCTATTCTAGTGATGGAAACGGGTTTGGGGCGGTACAATGAAACATTGCATTGCATACATTGGGATGGCTTGCAAAATGGACATTATGAACACCTTCTTCCCCCAATGACAAATTACGCACACTCTAACTATTCATCTTTTTGACGAATCTTTATTTTATATCTACAAAGCGTACTTTTTTCTACGTCCCACCATCGTTCGCAAACCAAGATACCTTTCTGGATTGTTTGAGATTTGCCCAAAAATAGATCCCACCACCCTTAATCAGCAACCCCTATCTAACCTCTCCCTTATATTGTTTTCAATTAACCTTCCCCTTTTTCATGTAAACCATTGTCCAAGAAATCCTAAATCACTCAAACCACACTCCTTCAACAATTCCTAAAAGGCCAACATTTGCCTCTCCTCACGGAGACATCCTGCCTTTTTTTCAAATGAAAACATCACCTCATTGAAATCCACCAAAATTAACCATGGCAACCTACTGCTATTTTTCAATTGCCTCAGTACATTCCACAATTCCTTTCTAACATGCTCCACAAGGGAACCATAGAAACCTGTAAATCTCCAAACCTCCTTACTATCTCCTTCATCCACTTCCATGTCATTAAGAGACTTTGAAAAACTTCTTAAAGAAATGGGTAAACCCTCCTGCCACACTAAAGACAAACTCCCTCTTGTCCCTTCAGCATTCACATTAATTTCATTCACAAAACCATACTTCCTCCTTATTTGTTCCATACATCTAGCACTAACTTTTGTTTCACTAAGAAAAAGTAACTGAGGCTGAACTTATCTCAACTTATTTTTCAAATGCCTAACAGCCTGTGGCTGTCCCAAACCATGGGCATTCCAACTTAGCATTTTCATTGCGATCGGTCAGCCTGCTTAACAGCGGCCACTGATATTTCATTAACTACATCTAATTCCATTAAAACATACCTATTCAAGTTCGTAACATCTGTTGTACTCGTTGTCTCTTATTTCCATCTATAAATTCAACAGGCCTCTCTTCCATTTTTAGGTCCACTCTGTTTAACTCATTAGAGCCCACCCATATCCTGGCCCACTTCCCATTTTGCTTCTAATTTGTCGAATGTTTCGGCCTCCCTTGTTCGAATAACCTTTCAATCTTTTCCCATTTATCTAATAAGGAAAACCAGTTTGAAAATCACCAAAATTCCTCTTGTCCTTAACCCCATCCACTTCCATCCCAATCCAACTACCATCCCTACAGTCTTCCCTCAACCACCTACTCACATTCGGAGTCACCCTTCTTGACGGAGCCCTCAACGACATATCCTATTCAAACACCACCTCTTGAGAATCTAAAGTGTATTTTACCAAACAAAAACCTATCCCATGCCCTAACCTTCCACATAAAAATAGAATAACGATAACTTTTCATATTGAAAAATTGCATACTTGTTTTTCTAAAAAAACAACACGCTTTTTCCTCTTCAATGGAAGACGGACATCCATCATCACCTTAAGTCGCATGAAATTCCTCACCCCTTCATTAACAAAGCAACATCATACTCTTAAAAATTGCCCAATAAAGTTTCCAAATTGTCGCATCATCCCTTTAGACATAAATCCCAATGGCAAGTTGTATACCTACGCCCAAAAAATGACATAAAAAAGAGGACCTTGAACTGGATCCTCACCTCCAATTTATGAAACACAATGAGATGCCTATTAAAGAACTATGACATTCCTTCCACTACCTTCTTTAGATCAATCTCATTATAAAAATGAAACAAGGCTTGTTTTTCACCAATCTCCATAATGCACACTCTTCTCAATGGATGCCATACATCTACCAAAACATTACTCATTGACGAAAAATGTAGAACACTGTCCATTAGCACCTGCCCTACCAAACAAAACCTATAATCCTCACCACTTGCAATCTCATCCCCTAACACCTCTATTGGATCTTCCTCATTTGTAATATTGAGATTAACCAATTCCTCTTCCATCATTCACACGACCAGAGAAACCAACTCTTTCAGAAAACCCCAAAACCCTAACCAATTACAAAAACCCTAAAACGTGCTACCTAAGCAGATAGAGAAAACAAACACTTGTGCTATAAAGCAAACTTGTTTTCTGTAACACCCCTACCCGTATTCATTGTCAGAATAGGGTACGAGGCATTACCGGAGTTTACGAATTTTTTTATTTATTTATTTTTACTCAATATAGCCCCTTTATAGATATCTAGCCTTCCCTGCAAATTTTAAACTGAGACCAATCCACATCAACCAATCCAATTCAACATATTTTCAAAATAGATTCATGCATATTTATAAGATAACATCAACACATACCAAACCAAGATTTGTTAGCCATACCAATGGCTAACCTTACATTCATTTCATATTAACATTTACTTTATTAGCTTATACATGCCATTGATTTCCAAAATAAAGTTTCTTTATATACCGAAATCTTGAGGTTGATAGTGTGATATGTCTCCGACTGAATCCGACCTCCGAGCTCTTAACACTATAAAACAGGGGAAAAAGAAACAGGGTAAGCACTTTGTGCTTAGTAAGCCCATGTAACAAGAATTATACTTACCTAATATTTTCAATACAATGCAATAAACATTCATATATCCATTCAATGCATTATTACCCTAACATGCACAAACTCAACATTCAAGTTAGTCCAATAATTTCCATATATCAATAATATATACCATGATTGATGAGCTTATCAATACCATGATTTCCATTTCCTTATTATTTTTCTATATTTATCCCGTTGAATTTCTCGGAATTTCGATGGATTTTCAGAGGTACACTTTAGTGTACAAATCCAGGTCCGTCAATTCATGTTCATGTGCGCACATTTCCATTTCAGAGAGCACACTCCCGCGAACCTCATCCTTACAACGGGATTATCAGTCCAGGCTAAATCCCCTATAATATAAACTCATAGAGTATTTTCGGGATTACCAGTTCAGGCTAAATCCCCTGCAACGACAATTACTCTAATGAGCTTGGATCTGAATTATCAGTCCATGCTAAATTCAGACCCTAATTTGAATTACCCGTCCGGGCTAAATCCATTTTCCACATATTCTTCGAGAGGGCTATATCAGGATAGGATCACCCGTCCGGGCTAGATCCTTTTTACCGTCAATTCCTTTTCAGAGATCCATCGAATTTTCCTTTCATTCAACCCGGATTTCTTCCCCTTTTTTACCAAATTTATCAATGTTTCATCAATTTTCATACAATGAACATTCAAATCATATTCACATCAATAACATACATTTCAAGCATTTAAGAATATAATTCAAGTTACTTGAACTTACCTCGATACTAGTTCGTATACAAAATCTACTAATCTGGGACTTTTTCCTTTCCTCAATCTAGCTTCGTATTTGAGTTTTCTGGATTTGGTGCAAAAATTATGATATACCAGCTTAGAAAACCCTCCTATGGCGTTTTTGGTTGATGAGAGTGAAGAAAAATGAAGAGATTTCTAGATATTCCATATTAGTCCTACTTTTATTTAGTAAATTTTGTTATTTTCCCATTTTGCCCTTATTTAAGTAATTCTCCTGATTTTTCTCAGCTTATGCCGCCCAAAATATCTCCTTTAGGCTTATTTACTCTTTAGATCCCTCATCATTTGACAGTTGAGCTATTTAATCCTTCTAATAACTTTTACACCCTTTTCAATTTAGTCATTTTCATTTAATTACCTACCCAAACGTTAAAATTTTCTAACGAAATTTTAATACCACATTACTAACATTTTATAAATATTTATAAAAATATTTCCTACTCAATTTTATGATATCAAGGTCTCGATACCTTGTTTTTACCCAATTCCTTTAATAATTCTTTTTTTTAACTAACCACTAAATCGGTAAATTTTTTCTATCGATATTTTAATACGATTTTCCTATCATATAAATATTCATGCAAATATATTGAAAGAAATTTCTCTTTAAATCAGATTTATGGTTACGAAACCATTGTTCCGATAACCTTCAATTTAGGCCATTATATTTTCTATTTTCAATTAATTTGAAAAATTAAAAAATTAAAAAATGTTATCAAGTCCGCATACTTTGGTAAAGTTTAAAATTTAATCTTTATATTTAAAGGATTAAAAATAAAAAACTCTTACTTTTTTTATTCAAAAATCCTAATCCAATCATTAACATCAATAATATTTTCTATTAAAATTAGTCTACTCTCATATGAAATGGCACATAATTGACGTAAAAATATCTATCAAGTTGACAAATTTTGATGGAAAATACTAACAATATCAAAAATAGGACTAGGATTTTCAAATTAAAAAAAAGGATAATATGCTAAAAAAAAGCCCTTAAACTATTATTTCTTGTTTTGAAAAAACTCTTATGCTATTCTTATCCATGAAAGCCTTTGATTTTAATATTAAAATAAAAATATTTTAAAATTTTAAATTAATTTGCATTTATGGTGATGTGAATTTGATGAGAATAGGTTATTAAATAAAAATAAAAATAAAAATATATGGTGAAAGTAAAACAAAATAATATTTTAAAACATTTTGAGAGTGCTTATATGTTGATGTTGAAAATATATATAATTTCTATTGCTTTAATAAAAAATTAAGATAAGAGATTGAAATTCACATTAGCATAAATTCAAATTAGTTTAAAATTTCAAAACAATTTACTTTAATATTAAAATCAAGATCTTATATGGGTGAAAATGTAGGATAGAGGCTTATTTATTTACAATAATAATTTAAGGAATTGTTTAAATAAAATGAATTAATTTAAGGGTTTTTGCATATATTAACCAATAAAAATAAGAGAATTTATTTTTAACTTTTAAAACTATATTTTAGCAAAGGTAATAAATTATATTAGGATGATATTAAAATGTATAGTTTTTAGACACCAATAAAATCGTGTCACGTCATTAAATTTTAAAGCTAATAAAGGATTATTACACACTCATTTATATCTAATATTGTCTTCAACTTAATTTAATTTTAATTAAATTATTTAAAATAATTAATTTTTTAAATTATAAACAAACAGTTTTCTTCTAATACAAATTTTAATCATTTTGTTTCTTTTGAATAAGTTAATATTTTTTTATTTTTGTGCAACCAATTTATAAAAATTAGTAATTCTTGTGCTATATTTCTATGTCACTAACACATAATTTTGGTAATTATTTTACTCTGAACCTCGAACCCAGAACCCCAAGTCTTGACCTCGAACTTTGAACTTTGAACCTTAAACCTTAAACCCCAAGGTTTAGGGTTTAGGATTTTATGTTTAAGGGTTGAGTTTGGGGTTTGGGGTTTGGGGTTTGAGGTTTGGGGTTTGAGGTTTCAAGCTTATCGATTATGTGTTTGGGGTTCATGTTTAAAGATTTAAGGTTATGAATTTAGGGTTCGAGATTCTATAGTCAGGGTTTAAGGTAAAAAAATACTTAAATTATGTGTAATGGCATGAAAAAAATTGTTGAAATGTGATTAAATAATTGAAAAGATACCATGAATAATGTGGTGAGAAAGGTCCATAAAATAATTTCTCTATCGATGAGTGCATAATAATAATAATTTCATATATTTAAAATTTGTTGATATGGCAAAATTTTATTGGTGCCTAAAAACATTAATTTCTAAGATCATCCTTATGTAAGTTATAAATTAGTTCTTCTATTTAAAACTTTAAAACTGGTGACTAAATTACATAAGAGTCTTTTTTTTAAAAAAAAATTAATATAATAAATAAATTATATTTTAAATATAAATAAGGATTATTATTTAAATATAAAATAAATTTAAATTTAAATAAAATAATAAAATTATTTATTTAGATAACAAAATTAACTTTTGTTAATTTTAAAATTTTAAATAATATTTACGGTGTTCAATAGTTAATTTGAAGTTTACACCTAGATAGATATTAGATATAAGTAATTTTTTATACAATTTCTAAAGGTATAATGATAATTTAACTCTAATGTTTATATATTTTTTCAATTTATCATTATTATTTTTAGTTAATTTTGATTATTAAATTTTCAAAGAGAGTCAAATCAATTTTTAATGAAAATGTTGACTAAAACTTTAATTTTTTTAATGATGTTGTGTGGCAACCACATGACAGTTCACATGTACTTTTGATATGACACTATTTGTTTTATATGTTATGGTAACAAATAATTTAAAAACTATAAATATATTCAAAAAATTAGCATGAAGTAGACGTGAATTGTTGTATAAGCTACCATGTTAAAAAATTTAATATTTTAGTCTGTGTTTTTGTTTGAAAACAACAATTCAACTCTTTTTTGAAAAATTGATTGTCAAAATTGACTTTTTTTTTTGAGATTGAGGGCCAAATTTAACTAAAAAAAATAATGATCAAATTGACAAAGAATGTAAAGATTAAAGATTAAATTTATCATTATGATATTTCTAAACTACACACAAACTTTTCAAATCCTTAAATGAGAATATAGTATAATTTAATGCATTTGAACCTATAACTATTTTCAAGAAAGCATGGGTTAGTACGCTTCAAAATAGGTGGTAAAAGTCTAATAGAATTATATATTAGGAGTTAAATTATATTTTTATTCTTTTTACTCAAAAAATAGTAAATTAGTTCCTATACATTAGATAAAAAAGTAAATTGGTCCTTATGTTAAAATTTTCTTTCATTTGACATTGACATGAGGTATCTGTGGCATGCCACATGGCATTGCATGGCTATTATGTTAAACACACTAGTTTTTAATAGTACAAATGAATGAAAATTTTAATAGAAGTTGTCAATTTAACACACGATAAATAATTTGCCCTCTTAATATAGAGGTACCGTTAATAGATTTTAAAGGAATAAGTAAGGAAAAGAGAAAATAAGAAAACAATTTTGGTGTTTTAAATTGTCTTTTATTTGAGATATATAAGTTGATAAATGAAAATCGAGTAAAGTGAAGTATAGAGCAACGAAATGGGACATAAATGAGTAAAAAAAATGACGGGGATCTTCTTTGGTTTTTCCCCATAGAAAACAATGTGAATGGCATGCTTGAGTCTTTTAACAGCACCACCACAGGGTTTTCAATAGATTCGTGGGCTGTCGCAATCATATTTGGTTGGCCAAAAGGGCACTTGCCTTAAATGGCAGAATTTATTTATGTGTTTGTTTTGATTATTGCTTCACTTTTTGGTGTTCCGGTCTGCATTCGATTTAAGGTAAATTAGAAACATTTATTTATAAATCTAAAACTTTACTTATATTTTTGTAACCCATTCAAGGTGAATCGATTTTTTTTATCTTATTTTAAATTAATCTATCAGTCGATTTTTGATTTAATTGGTTCAACTCAATTTTGAATATATTTTTTGAGATGTAAATATTTAAATTATGTAGATATATAATTACATTGAATGTAAAATAAATCCAAACCCGAAATTAGACTCAAAATAACTTGAACTTGAATAGACTCAAAACTGAAATAATATAACTTGAACCCACTCAAACCCGCTCGATTGCCACCTTTGCTATTAATTATACAAACTTAATCAAATGAATTATAATTAGTCGTACATTCAATGATCCAATTGAATCGATTCGATTCTATACAAATGTAATGGCATTACATGTATTTGCATTTACCTAATTATAAACATAATCGAATTAATTATACTATTAATCATATAACCAGTAATCCAATTGAATCTAACTATTTATAAATGTAACCGAATGAATTATACTATTAATCATACAAACATTAATTATACGAAAATAATTAAATGAATTATATAATTAATCAAATATTCAATGATACAATTGAATCATTTGTGTACTAATGTAATGACATTATATCCATACACAGATTCCTAATTACTCAAGTGAAAATCTACATATAAATGTAATGGCATAATGGTATACAAAAAAGGGAAATTTTGGTAAACAAGCGAAAAAACCAAGCAGAAGTTTACATCACACATTCTCTAGCTATAGCATGGCAATCCTTAGCTGCGCATTTGCCATAAATTTAAGCTTAATGCACCATTTAATCCCATATATATGTATTCTAAATCAGGAACTAATTAGAAACATGTATACAAGTTAATGGGCTTACATTTGTACATAAACCTATTCAATTAAACAAATAATTAGTTGATAATAGGATAACTTAATTGATTATGTTAGTAATTAGAGACGTGTCTACGAGTCTACGTGTTTACATTCCTTCATAGATCGATTTAATTAAATTAGTAATTAATCGAGTGATTCTATAATTTAGTCAATTCAATTATTCGAGAAATTTACAAGATCACATTTATAATTAGAGAAATGAACAATTGATAAATATGAAGGTTTTTAAACTTGGATTAGTGGTTGAATCGGCGTGCCACCAATTTCTAGTCAAATCGATTCGTCTGGTTTAAGTAAAAAATTTTAAAAAATTCATAAAAAAATGTATTTAAAAATAATGAAAACTGGTTCAACCATCTATCTAATTGATTTTTTTATCTCAATTTGTATCCATCAACTAGTCTAATTCTTCTTTCTAAACTAGAACCTTGATCGGTTCAACAACCTTGATAAATACTATTAAAATGACTTGTACACTTTCACAATTTCATTACATTCAGATAGACTGATTCAATAAGGATTTTACAATTAATTGTATAACTCACTACATTACATTTGCAAATTAATTATTACTCCTAAAAATTTTATAAAATAATAATAAATGATAAATAATATTATATGTGAAATGAAAAGTATATGATATTAGGGTAAAAAGTCTAAATTGATGTCTTCAAATGTAAAATTTATATATATATATATATATATATTTGATACAAGTAAGGAAACAAAGAAATTTAGAATTGATTAAAAGTTTGAAGAAAAATAAAGAAACTAACAATTGTGCTAAAAAAACTAACCATTTGGAAAAAAAGAAAAGAAAGAAAAGAAATAGAGGTTACCAATTGAAGGAAAAAAAAAAAGAAACGATAAGTAAATATAAATTTGATGTTTCAAGTGTCCTCATATGCTTCATGTTCCTAATGGTTCAGGCCTCTAATAAAATACTCACTTTCCAATGTAGAAAAGATAATTTTAGGATATTGGTCACCGGTTAAGTATATAGAAATATCAAATAAATTTGAGTTTACATATTTAATAATGTAAAGTGTGCCTCGTATTTTTAGTTGAAATATAGAAATACCAAATAAATTTAAGTTGACATATTTAATAATGTGGAGTGCGCCTCATATTTTCAGCTGAACAGAAGACGACATTACAATAAGAAATTTCTCGACGTTGTGACAACGCGAATGGGGATGTTGCGACGCGGCGACGTGTTCCCCGCATAAATCGGGTTTTTTCTCCCAGTTAAACTCTGCTATCTTTTCCCACTTAAACTCTGATTACTCTATGGATGTTTTAATATGATTATATCTCTAATCTTCTCTACCTTTTTTTCTATTTTGTTGTTTATACGGGTCGATCCCTAACAAATAGTTGAGATTTATTTTTATTAGTCCAATGACTAAGATTATTTTGGATCATATAGAATTAAACTAATAAAAATCTCAAACAAGGTAGACCTAAAGCTTAAAAAATTAGGCAACCTAAAACAGTCAAACTCTATCAAAAATTATGTAGCAGTTAAAGAGCACACCACTTGGAAAATAAATTAACTTTTAGCCCCTAACATACTGTCAAGAAGGAACCTTACACAACTCATATTGCAAGGTCGAGAAAACAATAATTTGTGTTGGAAAATATACTACTACAAAACAAATTTGTTAGCACTGACTGGAAATATAAATCAAGAATTAAGAATCAAAATTTACTGCACCGTGGAAAAACAACCTCCTTTGAAACCAATTCGCCCTGATCTGTGCAATTATGTAGTGGACGTCGTCCCCCAAGGTTAACACAGTGCTTCAACATTCATACACCCGAATAAGGAAGGTGGAACATAATTGGTACCGCTCTTCTTAGGGAAATTACATTAGGATTAATTCCCAGGAAAGTTTGGAGGGGTCACAGTTGGTCTCGCTTAAAAGCCAAACTCCTAGACAGAATTACCTCTAATGTAATTTAGTAAAAATGCCAGAATTTTAGAAGGGAATGAAAAAGAGATGAAGAGGATAAAATAGTTTTCTAATTGTTGTGTTTTTCTTTCTATGTGTAAAATGAGGGAAAAAACAACTATTTATATTAGTAATAGAAGGGTAAAATAGTAAATATACATGGGCAAAAAAGTAAAAATCGTAGGCACCATTTTTGCGCAACAGTAAAAAAATATCTTCTATTCCAAATTTTCGTAACAGTAAAAAGAGGAAAAATTAAAATTGTTTTAAAAAAAATGGACCGGGTGGTAACAGCGCACGTGTGTTAGGCCTATAACCCAATTACTCAATAAGAGTAAGAAGAAAGGCTATATATAAATCCTCTTAATATCCTATACTTAACCAATGTGGGATATACCCACTTACCAACAATCCTTTGCATTACCAACAATTCTCACAAATGCAAAGTAATTTAAAAAAAAATTGTAAACACGAGAAAGAGTAAGGGTTTTTCCTGTTAAAACATGAGAAGAGCAACAACGAAATTAGTAGCTTAAGCACTAGTATATTGTGGATTTGAACTAGTACATAATGAAATAGGTGATTAGTCTCTTTAACAAGTGAACAAATCTTAAACTTGTTAAGATAGGAGTTAACTAATGACACTCAACTAATCTCAGATTCAATTGATGTTCTGCAATAAATCAACAAGTTTTAGTCAATTCACATCAGGGTGCTGGTAAGTGCTCTAGGAAAACTGCCCAAATGGTTTTTTTTTTATAAAAGGTGGCTAGTCCTTCACACTTACATAGATGATTTCATCAAGTCTATCTCAATATAGACTACTCAAATTAAGGTTATAAAATCATTAAGAGCATTTTTAAGCTCATTCTCTCAAATTTAGATTTGGTGAATTCATTAAGTCCATCTCAATAGAACCACCCAAACTCTGACCTATGAATTCATTAAGAGTAAGAACTCAACTTTATGCATTTACATCTTTCGCAATAGAGATAGGTAAAATGTACACTATGAGTCTTTTCATGGTTTCGTTTGACCACTTTGAACTTAGAGAACTAAGTTGGGTATCCACAATAAATTCTTCAACCATTAGGCTTAAGACTCATCCCCATCGACAAATCAAGAACCATTTTCCTACTTAACCCTTTGGTTAGTGGACTAGTTAGGTTCCTTTCAGACTTCATGTACTCCAATGCAAGTACTCCATTATTTATTAAATGTTTCACAGATTCATGCCCTATTCGGATATGCCTCTTCTTACCATTGTAAGCTTGGCTTTTAGCAACACAAATTGTGACTTGTGAGACACATAATAAAGATATAAGAGGTATTAGTTTTCCCTATAAAAGAATCTCTGCAAGTAGATTCTTAAGCCACTCGGCCTCTTGCCTGGCTAAATCAAGAGCTATAAACTCTGATTCCATCGTGGAGCGAGCAATACATGTTTGTTTAGTAGACTTTCACGAAATGGTTGCCCCACCCAAAGTAAAGATATACCCACTTGTAGAGCGTACCTTATCATTATCAGTTACCCAGTTTGTATCACAATAGCCTTCAAGGATTGTAGGGCATCCGACAAATTCCAACTCCCAATTTATTGCATCTTTAAGGTATTTAAGCAAACACTTTAGAGCATTCCAATGCTCATTGTTTGGATTATGGGTATATCTACATAGTCTACTAACTGCATAAACAATGTCCGGTCGAGTGTAGTTTGTCAAGAACATAAGACTTCCAATAATCTTAGCATACTCTAATTGAGAAACACTATTTACTCTGTTCTTTAACAGTTGTATGCTAGAATCATAAGGAATTCTCATAGGGATTACATCAAAGTTATTAAACTTTTTAAACACTATTTATATATAGTGAGATTGGTTTAATGCAAATCTCTTTTCTAATTTTGTAACCTTAACTCCTAAGATTACATCCACCTCTATCAAATTAGTCATTTCAAATCTGGTAGATAAGAAATTCTTGGTTTTATTAATGGCTTCTATATTGGAACTAAAAGTTAACATGTCATCTACATACAGACTTATGATGACACAATCAAAACCAAACATCTTAAAATACGCACATGCATCTGCAACATTAACAATAAAACCAAAACTGAGAGTAATCTTATGAAATTTCTCATACCATTATTTTGGAGCTTGTTTGAGACTATACAGAGATATTTTGAGTTTGCAAACTTTATCTTCCATACTAGGTGCCACAAATCCTAGAGGTTGTTCAATGTAGATTTCCTCATCTAAATCACCATTCAAGAAAGTTGTCTTTACATCCATTTGATGTACCAGCAAGTTGTGAATGGAAGCTAAAGTAAACAAAACATAAATGATTGAGGTCTTAGTCACATGAGAGTATGTATCAAAATAATCTAATCCAAATTTTTTAGTAAACCCTTTAACCACTAGTTTTGCCTTATACTTTTGTATTGACCCATTTGATCTAAGTTTCTTTCTAAATACTCGTTTATTACTAATAGGTCTAAAACCTCTAGGCAAGTCTACTAATTTCCAAGTTTGATTAGACATAATAGATTCAAGCTCATTATAAATAACATCTAACATCTATTGAATTTATAGCTTTATCATAGGTTTTTGGATTCTCATCTATGAAAAATGCATGAGTAATAGAATCACTTATTAAATCTAAACGATTAATCTCAGTTACAAATGAAGTAAGGAGATTGACCCGAAACTAAATATAGTCCTTTGTCTTTTACTTCTCCCAGGTTCCACATCATCATTAGAAATATCTCTATTATGTGTACTAGAAGAAAAACATGCTCATCTAATTGTATATCAGGATTTATGCCAGATTTATTTAAAGGAAATATATTTTCAAAGAAAACAACATATATAGATTTACATATGGAAGAATCATGCAAAGATATGAATCTATATGCAGCATTGTTTAAAGCATAACTAAGAAAAACAACATTAACAATTTCAGATCTGATAGTCTGTTTAAAAGCAGGCAAACCTACTTTTGCTAAGCATCCCCACATGTTCAAGTATTGCATATTAGGGGCAGAACTTTTTCACAATTCGTATAAGGCACAATCTAATTTTTTATGAGGCACTCTATCAAGAATGTGGTTTGCAGAAACTACGGCCTCCCATCACATATGGTTAGGTAAACCAGTACTAAGCAGTAAAACATTTATCATTTCTTTAGAGTTATATTTCGCTTTTCAACTATACCATTTAGTTGTGGAAAATAGGGAGCAGAAAACTTGTGTATAATTTCGTCTTTGTCACAAACCTCTTTAAGAAAGTTAGTTCCATACTCACCACCTTTATTGGATCTAAGACGTTTTATTCTTCTATCAAACTTGTTTTCTACTTTTGTTTTATAAAGGAGAAAGGTTTTTTTAGCTTCATCTTTTGTTCTTAGAAGATAAATTTTTGTATACCTAGAATAGTCATCTACAAAGGTAATATAGCAACATTTTTTCATTTTTACTTTATGTGTTTCTAAAGTCTGCTAAACCAGTAAGAATTAATTCTAAAAGTCCAGTCTTCCTATCATAAATAGTCTTTAAGGAAGGTCTAGCATGCTTGGCTTCACCACAAATTCCATATTTCTTAAAGCTATTATAATCTAGATTAGGAATTAAATTCATTTTTATGAGTTCTTTTAGAGAATGAATATTCACATGTCCTAATCTTACATGCCACATGTCAAAAGATTCAACAATATAAGTAGAAGTGGCGACTTTATTGTTATTAAACATAGTCTCAATCACAAATAAACCTCCACTTGAATAACCTTTCCCCACATAATCTCTATTTCGGGAAAGTACGAGTTTATCAGATTTAAAGACTAGTTTAAAGCCTATCTTATTTAGTAATCCACCACTAATCAAATTTCTATGCAAGACAGGTGCATAAAGGATATTATTCAATGCCAACATTTTATCAGAAGTAAGTTTGAGTTAAATCTTTCCTTTATCGAGTAATTCTAAAGTGTTAGAATTATCCATGTAGACTTGTTCACCTTCAGCTATACTTTCAAATTTGGTGAACATTTCTCTGTTGGCATAGAAATTTTGAAGGCGCCTGTATCTACAATCCAATTGACATAGTTTTCAGCAAGGTTCACTTCGAAAACCACAACAGCTATAACCTCATCTAGATTTTAAGCGCTTGTGGTTTGTTTTTATTCTGGTGATCAGAACGTTGGTAGCATCGGTATGCTTTGTGTCCTACTTTTCTACACACGTAGTATTTCACATGGTTGTTGTTTTTTTTTTTACTATTCCTTGGTTTCTTGAAGTTGACAACCTTCTTGTTCTGGAGTTTTACTATCTTCTTTGAACTCATAGTGTCTTTAAACCTGTTAAATTTGGAACCAGAACCAGATTCGACCAGGTTAGCTTTTAAAGGAAATTGAGTTGAAGTTACTAAAGCCTTATCTTTAAGATGATTGGCTTCCTCAATCTTCATATAGCTAATTAATTTTTCCATAATGTCTCGCTTCTTATGCTTTAGTAAATTGCAGTAATTGGATCAAGATTTTGGCAGTTTTTCAATTAAGATGTTTGCTTGGAGAATTTCACACATCTCTATCCCTTCCGCTAGGATACCAGAGACCAGCTTCTCGTAGATATGAACTTGGTCCATAATCGGATTATCATTGGTCATTTGGAACTTGATCCGCTCTCCAACAACATATTTCTTGACCCCTAGCATTATCGACTCCATATTTCTTCTCCAATGTATCCCAGATGGATTTAGCTGACTTATTTTTGACAAATAGTTTAAAGATGTTGTTAGCCATATAGCTTAACATGTGACCTCTTACCATTTTGTTGTCCTTTTCAAACTTGACTTTTGTAGCTACGACATCCAGGTTTTTGGGAACAGTGGCAGAATCTCCGAGTTTCTTGGCGGCAGATGGATTGAGGAGGACATAGTAAACTTCAAGTTGTTTGAAGAAGATGACCATCATTTGAGACCAGTGGCAGTAGTTAGTCCTGTCAAGAGGTTCGAGCTTGGAGAGATCAGGGATGGATTTGTTGATCGAGGTAGACATGTTTAAACAATAGTAATTCGTTTCTAAATGGTTGGAAAATATACTATTGCAAAACAAACTTATTAGCACAGATTAGAAATATTAATCAAGAATTAAGAAATCAAAATTTACTGCGCCGTGGATAAACCACTACCTTAGAAACGAATTCACCCTGATGGGTGTAATCGTGTAGTAGACGTCATCCCCCAAGGTTAACATAGTGCTTTGTACACCTGAATAAGGAAGGTGGAACACAATTGATATTGCTCTTCTTAGGGAAATTACAGTACGATTAATTCCTAGGAAAGTTTGGAGGGATCATAGTCGATCTAGCTTAAAACCCAAACTTCTAGACAAAATTTTCTCTAATGTAATTTAGGCAAAAATGACAGAATTTTAAAAGGGGGTGAAAAAGAGGCGAAAAGGAGAAAATAGTTTTTTGATTGCTGTGTTTTTCTTTCTGTGTGTAAAATAAGGAAAACCAACTCTTTATTTATAGTAGTAATAGAAGGGTAAAATAGTAAATATACAATGGCAAAAGAGAAAATCGTAGGGTCAATTTTGTAACTGATTCACCATTTTCGCGCAATAGTAAAAAAATATCTCCTGTTATAGATTTTCGTAATAGTAAAAAAAAATGAAGAAAAATAAAATTTTTTTAAAGAAATTATTTTTGTGGAAAATAATATAAGAGTTTTATCCAAAAGAAAATACACACGGTACATGATAAAAACACATGTTAACATGGGCACTAACACAAATTAAGCTACAATGACATATGTGTTAGGCCTATAGCCCAATTACTCAAAGAGAATAAAAAGAAAGGCTATATATAAACTCCCTTAATAACCTATATTTAACCAATGTAGAATATAAACACCAACAATTTTTGCATTACCAACAATTTATTGGACCTATGCAATGCACCAGTTTCTTCCTCACCACTACTAGATAAACAATAGCTCAAACCCAAGTACAAATACAATGTACCAGTTTCTTCCTCATCACCTTTGCTTTTCATACCCTTTACTAACACAACTTGTTTCTTTCCCAAATACATCACACAGTATTAACTCAATCATGAGAAAGCGTGCGTTTTAAAGTACAAAATTCGATGCCATTAGCTGTTTTATCATACATACAAAAGACTAGTTGGAGAAGTGGAGATATTTAACTATATATTTGGTTAAGGCTGGGGGTAAGGTAGGTGGGTGGGATGGGTCACGTGTACTGATAAACCATAATAGTAACATATCTTAATCCCATGCTTAGCATATTTTTGGATGATTTATTATATAATTTAGTGAATTTGATGCTCATAATCCTTTAATTTCATGTTTCTATACTTAGGTGAGCATAGGAGAGCGAAAGGAGCGGAAAACGGGCCGAAATCGGACAAAACAGGCTGTCTTAAGGATGCACATGGCCAAGCCAATCCCACACGGGCTAAGCACATGTAACACCCCAAACTCGGCCCATTCACTCCGACCGAATTTGGAATACCACTGCGGAACACGTTCGGAAAATATCTTTACTTAAGAGTAAAGCCGATAAAAATTTGTTGAGTTAAATAAAACATTTTCATGACTTGAAATATTCTAAGTAAAAGCTAAATTATTATGAAAACACGGGATGCAAAACTTTATTATACATACTCAAGGAAATAAAATCATTTGCAATAAGCATTTGAAATTGTCCACCCATAATAAAGCAAAATAATAAAGATACTTAATAAAAGAACTGCAATACTTTAGTGGGCCTTCTTACAATACACACTTAATCAAAATACTGAAAATATAGATGCTTAATTCATTAAACAAGAGATTCCTTTGCATAAAAATCCGCTTTTGCATGGCCACCTGTGTACCCGCTCCAAACCCGGTCCAAGCTTTATGCGCCACCTGAAATGTTTAATACAAATCGGGGTGAGTCACCAAGACTCAGTGCATAGTTAGATACACATGTCCTCGCATATGGGCTTGGCCCATATCCACACAATCCATACACATGAATATGAAATTATGAAACTCAACCCATGCTTATATATATATACTATGGCAACATATTACTCGAAACAAAACATACATCACATGCCATCACATTTTTATACATTCATCAATAATCGTTTATTATCGCAATCACTGAAAGGTTAATACCATGACCACTTACCTGATTATTCAATCACCCACCTCGGGTATCCACACTCTTAGCCCTTATATCGGTTAACATGCACAACATATATATATTTACATAAATTAACACATATAACAAACAAGAGTACAGTGCGATAACTACGCACCTGACTATAACGAGATCCTGATCAATCGATTCTAACAAGTCTAAAAATCCTGAAAGCTTCTGCTACTTCTATCGATTTGCCCCTAGCTTATTTCGATCCCGAAATACCACTTGTTCCTGTCGATTAGCTCCCGAAGTTATCGAGATTCCATTTAACAAGAATAATCGAAACTTGAAGACTCCTTTGATGCTCCTTAACACTTAGTCTTTGCAAAACCCGAAGGACTCTTTAATGCTCCTACTCCATGATGCTTGTGAAGTCCCAAAAGAGAGTAAATTTCGGCTTCTATCTTGGCTTTAAAGGCTTGCGGAATAGAAAACAACACTTGATATTCGGCTATGGCTTCAAGATGGAGTTAACAAATATTGGCTATGGTGATCCTCTAAGGTGTCAAGCAAGAAGATACTACTAGGTTCGGCAAAGCCTTCAAAACCGAAAATACCACCCTAGCACTCCTTCAACAACGGAGACTCAAGCTTGCTCTTACTCTGTAACAGACCAATTTTGACCCTAATCGGAACGGTGATTTCGGGACCACGAATTCGAGCCTAAGAGATATTATAATAGTATGTATTGTGTTTGTTATGTGTGTTTTTATGAGTGTGAAAATTTCGTGGAAAAATTTTAGCTATCTGAGTGTTTAATTTGTTAAAAAGGTCTAAATTGCAAAACGGACCAAAGTAGTGGGCATTAACAAAAGGGAGCTAAGTGAATTGCCCATTAAACATGGGGATTTGCATGTCAAATCCCCCATAATTAAATAAGGTGGACGGCAAGCATGCAAGAATAATATGCTTTCTATGCATTTTATATTTTAAAGTATTATATTGTCATAAGCATGCTAAAATAGGTGAATATTGACTTAAACAAAAAGGAAAAAAAAAATTTCTTTCTTCTTCCCTTATTCAACATCCACCCGAAACACCATCAAGAAAAAAAGAAGAACTTTCATCTTATTCATTCAGCCCTTGCATGTATTAGTATAGGTAAGAGTTTGAACTTTACCTTAATAATTTATCTTGATATGGCTTGATTTCTTGATTATTTCTCTTTGGAAACAAGCAAAGCTTGTTAAGTTTGGTAAGATGAGATTCGGCCATGCATGTGGGAATCAAGGTAAGAGTTGAATCTTAGCTTAATAGCCTACCCTTAGATTGTGTTGATTTCTTAGATCATTAGGGAAAAACAAGTAGAAAATGGTTGATCTTAAACATGAGGAAATTCGGCCATGGATGAGAGTTTATACCTTGTTGTATGAATAAACTTAGACAACATGAGAAGAAGTATCTTGAGCATGTTTAAGAAGATTGTTTTGGTTTAGACGTGGGGATGCTATGGTGTGGCCGAATGTGAGACAAGCATTCAAGAAACCTTTTCTTTCATTTTGATGCTCGGTTATACACACATAGTGTAATTGGCCATGAATGAGTGATTTTACTTAGATATGCTTAATGGGTGAATTAAGTGTGATGACAAAGTTACTCAAATTAAATAATGAAAGAGTTTAGCAAGCTAATATTCGGCTGGAAAATGAAAATTAGTTGTGAGTAATTAGCTTGTTACTTGGTTTCATGTTTAAAAGAAGTAGGGGTGCACTAAATTGACATTTTCGGCCATAAGAGAAAGGGAAATTGAGCTATTGAATTCGATTATATACGTATACTTATAAAGTGAATGTATGGCCATAGGTAAGAAGATAAGTTAAACTAAAGTACATTAAATGTATGAAGTAAGGATTCGGTTCCTAGTTTCCTTGAATTAAATTGTGTGTAATTTGTTTTGAGTTGAGTAAAAAGGGATAGGGTGGATATGAACAAAATTTATTTAACATTTTAGATCGAGAACAAAAAGAGAAGGAACAAGATCGAGGAAAAGCAAAGATTATCGAGTAGCCGATTTGCACGGCTTATCGACAACCGAGGTAAGTCCTTTAGTTAAATCATGTCAAAGAATTAATTATGATTATCTTGACTATTAAAAATTTATGAATGTTAATGTCCAATTACATCATGGCCGAATGTATATTGACATATTGGTTGATGATTTATGTTGAGAATGTGATGGAAATTATTTTGGCTTATGCAAGGTGAATAAGTAAGTTCTTGAGCTACTTTATATTTAAAGATCATTTACATATCTAGTGAATGATATAATTTGTATAAGCTTGGTGTAAAACCATGAGTTGGTCGATTGTGATAATGATAGATTGGATTGATTTCAAAATTTATTTAATGCAATGGGAATAAATGTATATGATTCGATATGTATAGTGAAAATGTGAAAAGCATGTAAAAATATTCTGACATTCGGGCTTCGAGCCTAGCAGGTCTCGTGCCGGTGACATAATCGGGCTTTATGCCTAGCAGGCCTTGTGCCGGTGTTAATTATCGGGCTTTTATGCCTAGCAGGCCTCGTGCCGGTGTTATTTATCGGGCTTTACGCCTAGCAGGCCTTGCGCCGGTGTTACTTTTCAGGCTTTTACGCCTAGCAGGCTTGATACCGGTGATGTAATTTACCAAAGAGGAATTTAATCCTTGTCAAGACAATTTAGAGCTAAATTGTCAAGAATATGGTTCGGGTAAGTATGTGAGGTATGTTATGTTAAATATTACTTATGCCAAATTAATATTGATGGATGTAATTTGACGAAAGTCGAGCTTAGAACGTGCTATTATGGAACAATTGGTTTTCATGTATAGACGTTAAGAAAGTAGGTTACTGAATTATTAGTATTTGGCTTTGTGGAAACTAATTAATTAATTGCCTATGTGAAATGCCATATGTTGATCGTTTTCTTTTCGTAAACAATTAAATGTTCTATGGTTCTTGAGTTAGGACTTACTAAGCTAGAAACCTTATTTTGTGAAATGTTTTCTCTGTTTTATAGATTAGGATCCAGCTACAAGCTCAACGGGATAGTTCAGAAAGTCACGCACACTATCATTCTACAATTTGGGGTACTACTTCGTTTTGGTTTTCTTGAAGGCATGTATAGGATAGACTTGGTCCCTTGTTTGATGATTTTAAGGTCCATGTATGTAATAGCCATGCGAATATGGTTAAATTTTCTGTTAACTACATTGTTGTGTTTGAAATGTAAGTTAGTTTATGATGGCAATGTCTATGCTTTATTAATCAAAGTTAATCGTTTTTATTAAGGAAATGGTTGAAAATGAATTGAATCCTTGAATTTGAGATGTAGGTAGGTTCAGTTAGAAGCTAGTTTTTTTTTTTTATGAAATACAACAAAATAATTTGTAGTGGCAGCAGTGACGTGAGTTAGAAAAATCACCAAAAATAGGGTATATTGAATTTGGAGGTGAGTGAGTTATGAAATTGAACCTTAGTGTGTCTATTTTTATACGAAAGAAACAGAATAGGCAAAAGATTTATATATTATAAGATAATTAAGTTTAAACGAGACCTGCTCTGAATGAATCCGTGAGTCACTGTCCTGTTTTGGAAAAATTGTCAAAAATTGTGCAAAAATAATTAGGAATCATGGTTTATATGTGTAGAACCCTAAATGAGTCTATTTTTCATTGGTATAAAAAAGAACACCATTGGAAAATTGTGCAATCAGATAACTGCAGTTTTATAGGGACAGGTCAGAACTGTCCAGCAGTGTAATAAGGGTAACTTTGAAGAATAAACTGTACTAATTGGCCATATGAAAAATTCTAGAAAAATTATGGTGAATAGATATATGAGTCTAGTTTCAAGGAAAATTTACGGATCTGAATTTCGAATTTTTTAACTCGAGTTATAGCCAAATTAGTCAGCACGACACAGTTTGACAGCTTTAAGATTTTTATGTTTTGAACTTGTAGTCAAGTCTAGTAATGCCTCTTACTTAATTCCGGCGATGGTCTCGAGTAAGGGGTGTTACATACTCTCTCTCCTTTTTCTTTCGGCCAAACCCAAGGGATAGAAGAGAAAAATCAAAACATCACTCGGCCAAGACAAGATGGGAAGAAAGAAGAAACCAAGCATGAAGTTTCGGCCATGCTTCCCCAAGCTCAAGGCCGACCAACAAGCTCCCAAGCCCCATGCTTCAAACGGCCATATTTTCCAATCCCAAGACTGCCCATGCTCCTCTTTCCCCACGCCAAGACCCACCTTTGCATAAACTAATAGTAATAATAAAACTAATAATAATAATAATAATAATAATAATAATAATATATAAACTATCCCGTCATTCTAAGCAAACAAAAATAATAAAAACAATGGTTTAAGCCCATGCTCTTGCAGCTTTGAAACAACCAACAAAATAATTAATAAAAACAATAAAATAAAAGATTGAAGCTCCATACTTCCAAAACAATTAAAAAAAACAAGCACCCATGAGCATTGCTCACGCATGCATGCCCCATGCAGTCCAACCTCTCACGCCGGACCAAAAAGGAAAACAAACCCCCAGGTGTGCCTCCAAAGTCTCGAACTCGAGACCTGAGGGAGCTTCTCCTCACCTTCTGCCACTCGACCATTTCGCGTTTCATGCCAATAAACGCATCAAAATTCTTTTAAACCTTACTGCACTGGCTCTTTATGCTTTAGCGCTAAAAGCAAAATAGAACGCCTCAAGCGCGACCCCCAGGACTCGAACACGAGTCCTCCTAGTCGCAGCTCTCAAGCAAAGTCCTTGACCACTCGGCCACTTTGAATTTCATGACATAAAAGCATTGCGACTTCCTTTTAACCCTTTTCTGTTAGCTTCCCTTTTACTCAAAAATAAAAACTCACCCTGCGCTTCCAGCGCGACTCGAGCGTGAGTCCTCGCGAAGCTCTCTCTCTTGCTGCTAGCGTCCTAGCCACTCGGCCAAGACCTCCATTTGTGACAGGAACCACCTTGATTTTCTTTTAAAGCCTCATCAGTCGCGCGCCTCATTAATGCAAAAACATAATTTTTCCCTTTTTGCTTCCCTTGTAACTCGAACCTCTTCCCTTCTTGCGCAGGCCTCCAAGGCCCCCAAAGCAGCGCCCCAAGCCACTTTACCACCTGGACTTTCATGTCCAAAACCTTCCAAAAATTTTACTTAAGGCCTCCTTCACCCAATTTCCACTTTTAGCCCAAAATTTTCAAAAATTTCCAAAACACTCCCTTTTTTATCCTCGAGCTTTAGGAACTCCAAAAACACATCAAAACCACTCTTGAGGCCCACTAACACTTGAGTTATTTACCAAACGCACAACCCCTATTTCAGGATATTACAATTCTACCCCCCTAAAAAAATAATTTCGTCCTCGAAATTACTTACTAACGAACATCCGTACATTTCAATTCACCATATATCAATCACGTATACCCAATTATACACATATGCAAACATATCCAATCTCTTTCACATTTAGCATTTTCACATTTGGCCAATTCTCTATAAGCATATTCAAGCTTAAAATCCATTATAGATAAATCATACACATCAATGGTAAGATCAATTGCACATATTAAAAGTCTTACCGAAGCTTCAACTATATCACATCTTACTTAATTCGAATGGGAATATACTAACTTACCTTATTTCTTGCAAATATGAAAGACTTGTACTTACTCGAGCATTTAGCTTATGGTAATAAACATGTTCCATCTTGTAAGTGATTCATGAATTCTCTATTATAACACATCACCGGCATTAAGCCTGCTAGGCATCGAAGCCTGAAATACACACCGGCATTAAGCCTGCTAGGCATTAAAGCCTGAAATACACACCGACATTAAACCTGCTAGGCATCAAAGCCTGAAATATACACCGGCATTAAGCCTGCTAGGCATCAAAGCCTGAAATACAATTCACCGGCACAAGGCCTACTGGGCTGAAAGCCCGAAATACGATATTATCACCATCTGAATCACATTACAAGCTGACCAAAATTATAAACCATATATAATTCATATCACTTGTACTTATCAATTAAATTAAAAATTCAATAACATTTCATGATAGAATGTCTATCCACATTTGGCTTTCACTATATTTATAACTAGGATTCCATAATCCAACATGTATCCAAAGTTATAACTAACATTATTGATATTTAACTGCTTATAGACTTACACTTAAAACATTCTCAATTCCGGTTCCAACACTCGCCGACATGATATTTTCCACACTAAGCACACGGACGGTCCCGTTTTTCCATAGCTGGCTTAGTCACATTAGCAAAACTTTCAACCCTCGGTCGTTTCCGAAGACCTTCGGATAATTTAGATGATCCAAAATTTCTCCTATCCCGGTTCCTATCCTTATCTCTATTTTGTCTCATCGAGTCCTTAATCCTTTTAGCTACCTTAGCTTTTTCGACTAACACAGAAAACTCCCGTTCCTGTTGAGGAGCTATCATCAGTTTCAGGCCGTCCCTTAATCCGTCCTTAAACCGGACACATCGTTCATGTTCCGTAGCCACTACTCCTTGAGTATATCGGCTTAACCTTAGGAATCTAGCCTCGTATTCCGCCACGGACTTGTTCCGTTGAACCAGCCCCAAAAACACATTCCTCTGAGCATCAATGTAGTAAGTATCGACATACTTCTTCTGGTATGCCGTCTTGACATACTTCCAAGTGAGGTTCTCAGCTGTGACACTATCCCGAACCGTGAGCCACCATTGATACACCTCGTCGCGAAGTAGCGCCACCATTCCTTTCACTTTTTCCTCAAGGCTCAGATCGAGCTCATTCATAACTCGCTCGATTGCTTCCAACCAATATTCAGCTGTACTGGGTGCTACACCTGATACACCACGGAATAATTCCGCTCTATTGGTTCAAAGCCGCTCGGGAACAAATTTCCGAGCTCTCATATTTCTTCCCTCTCCGGCCACCATCTCTAAAACTCGCAGCACCACCTGCGATACAGCATCATCCCTCGTCTGATATTGCTGCTCATTATCAAAGGCTGGTGGTGGAGGTGATACCTCATTATCAGACCCTTGACTCGATCTAACGGTTTCCGATACGGCCATTTTGCCTCGACCACGTCATCTAGAACTTATCTCTTATCGCGCAATCTGACTTAAAAAATTTTATGCATTAGAAATCTGTTCCACTGATTATTCGCGAACAATTTTATGGAATAAAGTATTTAGAAGTGGTTCTTTCGATCACACATAGGTTCAGTTCAAGTTCGCTATTCTAATTCAGAGAGTCACATACACGTTCATAAGCAGGGACACATTCATTCACTACACCTCTATGGTCATTTCAGTCCTTAAGTCTTATGCACTTGTTTTTTTGAGTAGACTAGTCTTAGGGTTCGATAGCCCTAATTTTCTAATCTACAAGCCCAATTATGCCCATACAGTTCACATATTCAACATACCTCAATAGTCAGAGGTACTTACCAGGTGGACTTCGGGTCGGAGGTGCAGGTGCCATGCCAGAACAAGCCTAAAATAAAAGTCCACATTTTGAAAAGCCCACTTTCGAAAACTGCTTTCGGGCCCAAAACCTCAAAGCCGAGTTTTGAACCGTGCTCTGATACCAAAATGTAACACCCCAAACCCGGCCCATTCACTCCGACCGAATTTGGAATGCCACTGTGGAACACGTTCGAAAAATATCTTTTCTTAAGAGTAAAGCCGATAAAAATTTGTTGAGTTAAATAAAACATTTTCGTGACTTGAAATATTCTAAGTAAAAGTTAAATTATTATGAAAACACGGGATGCAAAACTTTATTATACATACTCAAGGAAATAAAATCATTTGCAATAAGCATTTGAAATTGTCCACCCATAATAAAGCATAATAATAAAGATACTTAATAAAAAAACTGAAATACTTTAGTGGGCCTTCTTACAATACACACTTAATCAAAATACTGAAAATATAGATGCTTAATTCATTAAACAAGAGATTCCTTTGCATAAAAATCCGCTTTTGCATGGCCACCTGTGTACCCGCTCCAAACCCGGTCCAAGCTTTATGCGCCACCTGAAAGGTTTAATACAAATCGGGGTGAGTCACCAAGACTCCGTGCATAGTTAGATACACATGTCCTTAACTATGGGCTTGGCCCATATCCACACAATCCATACACATGAATATGAAATTATGAAACTCAACCCATGCTTATATATATATATATATACTATGGCAACATATTACTCGAAACAAAACATACATCACATGCCATCACATTTTTATACATTCATCAATAATCGTTTATTATCGCAATCACTGAAAGGTTAATACCATGACCACTTACCTGATTATTCAATCACCCACCTCGGGTATCCACACTCTTAGCCCTTATATCGGTTAACATGCACAACATATATATATTTACATAAATTAACACATATAACAAACAAGAGTACAGTGCGATAACTACGCACCTGACTATAGCGAGATCCTGATCAATCGATTCTAACAAGTCTAAAAATCCCGAAAGCTTTTGCTACTTCTATCGATTTGCCCTTAGCTTATTTCGATCCCGAAATACCACTTGTTCCTGTCGATTAGCTCCCGAAGTTATCGAGATTCCATTTAACAAGAATAATCGAAACTTGAAGACTCCTTTGATGCTCCTTAACACTTAGTCTTTGCAAAACCCGAAGGACGGTTTAATGCTCCTACTCCATGATGCTTGTGCAGTCCCAAAAGAGAGTAAATTTCGGCTTCTATCTTGGCTTTAAAGGCTTGCGGAATAGAAAACAACACTTGATATTCGGCTATGGCTTCAAGATGGAGTTAACAAATATTGGCTATGGTGATCCTCTAAGGTGTCAAGCAAGAAGATGCTACTAGGTTCGGCAAAGCCTTCAAAACCGAAAATACCACCCTAGCACTCCTTCAACAATGGAGACTCAAGCTTGCTCTTACTCTCTCTCCTTTTTCTTTCGGCCAAACCCAAGGGATAGAAGAGAAAAATCAAAACATCACTCGGCCAAGACAAGATGGGAAGAAAGAAGAAACCAAGCATGAAGTTTCGGCCATGCTTCCCCAAGCTCAAGGCCGACCAACAAGCTCCCAAGCCCCATGCTTCAAACGGCCATATTTTCCAATCCCAAGACTGCCCATGCTCCTCTTTCCCCACGCCAAGACCCACCTTTGCATAAACTAATAGTAATAATAAAACTAATAATAATAATAATAATAATAATAATAATAATAATAATAATATATAAACTATCCCGTCATTCTAAGCAAACAAAAATAATAAAAACAATGGTTTAAGCCCATGCTCTTGCAGCTTTGAAACAACCAACAAAATAATTAATAAAAACAATAAAATAAAAGATTGAAGCTCCATACTTCCAAAACAATTAAAAAAAACAAGCACCCATGAGCATTGCTCACGCATGCATGCCCCATGCAGTCCAGCCTCTCACGCCGGACCAAAAAGGAAAACAAACCCCCAGGTGTGCCTCCAAAGTCTCGAACTCGAGACCTGAGGGAGCTTCTCCTCACCTTCTGCCACTCGACCATTTCGCGTTTCATGCCAATAAACGCATCGAAATTCTTTTAAACCTTACTGCACTGGCTCTTTATGCTTTAGCGCTAAAAGCAAAATAGAACGCCTCAAGCGCGACCCCCAGGACTCGAACACGAGTCCTCCTAGTCGCAGCTCTCAAGCAAAGTCCTTGACCACTCGGCCACTTTGAATTTCATGACATAAAAGCATCGCGACTTCCTTTTAACCCTTTTTCGTTAGCTTCCCTTTTACTCAAAAATAAAAACTCACCCTGCGCTTCCAGCGCGACTCGAGCGCGAGTCCTTGCGAAGCTCTCTCTCTTGCTGCTAGCGTCCTAGCCACTCGGCCAAGACCTCCATTTGTGACAGGAACCACCTTGATTTTCTTTTAAAGCCTCATCAGTCGCGCGCCTCATTAATGCAAAAACATAATTTTTCCCTTTTTGCTTCCCTTGTAACTCGAACCTCTTCCCTTCTTGCGCAGGCCTCCAAGGCCCCCAAAGCAGCGCCCCAAGCCACTTTACCACCTGGACTTTCATGTCCAAAACCTTCCAAAAATTTTACTTAAGGCCTCCTTCACCCAATTTCCACTTTTAACCCAAAATTTTCAAAAATTTCCAAAACACTCCCTTTTTTATCCTCGAGCTTTAGGAACTCCAAAAACACATCAAAACCACTCTTGAGGCCTACTAACACTTGAGTTATTTACCAAACGCGCAACCCCTATTTCAGGATATTATAGCACATGCCCGTGTGAACCACATGGGCTGGCCACATGCCCGTCTGCCAGCCCTTGTCGAATTCGAACCATGTCAGTATTGCACACGGCCTAGGCATTCTTACATGGGCTGATCACATACCCGTGCCCCTGTCAAACCCTGTTTCATTTTCACGCGAAAAAAGCCAATTTTTAGGTATTTTGAGCATTCCAAAGTCTATAAAAACACACGAGAAAAAGACCTAATGGGAGATACACAGAATAGAACGCATAAATTACTTGAAGAACTCTGATGGAATCATCTCGGAAGCAGATCCACTCCAAGATTGAAGATCTCGAGTAAATTTCCTTCGAAGTTTTATTGGGGTTTTCATGTTTTGTTGTTACCCTTATTTTGAGATGTTTTCCTCTGAGTATGAACTAAACTCCCTAAATACATAGGGAGAATGAAACCTATAATGGATCTTATTATTTAATTATCTGAATTACATGATAAATACTTGTTTTTGTTCTTAATTTTGTGTTCTTAATCCTTGTCTTGATATTTTCGGGATATTAATCCAAGTTTGATGTGCTTAATCAGTGGAGCAAAAGTCCCTACTTAAGAGTAGATCTATCATTATTCAGCGGAGTTGATTGCAATCTTAGAAATAGGACGCCATAAATCTACCGGATTAGAGTCAAATCTAATAAGGGAATCCATAGATCGATTTAATGCGACAATAGGGGTTTTAATTAGAAAGAGATTTCAATTAATCAACCTAGAGTCAGTTGTTTTTATTCTCGAAAGAAATATTAACATAAATTAGGGGTTTCTACGGATCAAGACAAGTGAATAAATTATTTAATTCAGAGTCATAATAATAAGTGAAATCTAGGTGGATTCTTCCTTGGGTATTGTCTTTGTCATTGGTTTCTTCGATTACTTTTTTCACTCTCTGTCGCGTTCATAGTTAATTAGTTTTATTTTAGATTAAAAAATATCCATTTAATTATAGGCTAGATAATAAAAAGATAGTAACTATTAGTACTTTTAGTCCTCATGGATACGATATTCCCGACTCACCATAGCTACACTACCATTCGATAGGTGCGCTTGCCTTTGTCATATTTTAGTTAGTTCATGACGTCATCAAGTTTTTGGCGCCATTGCTGGGGACTAGAATATTAGGAACACTTAATTTTTATTACTTTAGCCATTTTTTATTTTTCTGCAATTTATATTTTTTATTTTTTTGTTTTTAGTTTATTATTTGTTTTCTAATCTTTCTTTTGTTTTAATTCTGGCAGGTATATTTAATTTATGACTAGAAGAAACCCGTCAGGATCTCTATTATGTGATAGTGAAATTGAAAGCACAGCTCGTAGAAATTGTAGAGAAATAAGGCAAAGTCTACAGTATATAGAGGAAGAGCAAGAGGATGATACCAATATTACCGAGGAGATGGTTGAAAATCAGAATAATCAGTTACCTCATGTGGTTGCCGCGAATCTTATGAATCAGAATCCTGTTCCTCGTACTATGTACGACTATGCCAAGCCTAATCTAACTGAGGTTGAATCGAGTATTGTAAGACCGGCTATTGTTGCAAATAACTTTGAACTAAAGCCGAACACCATTCAGATGATCCAACAGTTTATCCAGTTTGATGGTTTGCAAGATGAGGATCCAAATACTCATTTGGCTAACTTTCTGGAGTACTATAACACTTTCAAGATCAATGGCGTTTTTTATTATGCCATTCGCCTTCGGTTATTTCCTTTCTCATTGAGGAATAAAGTTAAACAGTGGTTGAACTCTCTACCACGAGGGTCCATCACTACATGAGAGCAAATGACCGAAAAGTTTCTGTTGAAGTACTTTCCGCCAGCCAAGACGGCAAAGTTGAGGAATGATATCTCTTCCTTTGTGCAAATGGACTTAGAGACCTTATACGATGCATGGGAGAGGTATAAGGATCTATTGAGAAGGTGCTCTTCCACATGGGTTACCTCTATGGCTACAAGTTCAAACCTTCTACAACGGTTTGAACCCCTCAACTAGGCACCTGATCGATGCAGCCGCCAGCTGTACCCTAAATAACAAAACACCTGAGGGGGCTTATGAATTCATTGAAGAGATGTCACTGAATAATTATCAATGGCAAGTCATGAGAACAAAGACGACAAAAGCTGCTGGTGTTTTCAAACTCGACGCGGTCACCATGTTATTAAACCAGGTAGAGTTCTTGAATAAAAAAGATTGATGGTTTATATGTTTCTATGCAGGTACATCTGGTGATGCAATGCGACACAAATGGAGGAGGGATGAATACCTCAGAATATCTACCCTACAGTCCTAACATGGAGAATGAGCAATTGAATTATATGGGAAATAACTCTAAACCTCTAAATAATCCTTATAGTAACACATATAATGCAGGATGGAGGAACCACCTAAATTTTTCATAGGATGGCCAAGGGAATCAAAGACCACAACCCCCTCCAGGTTTCCAACCACCCTACCAGCAAGAGAAGAAGCCGAATCTTGAAGATATGCTAGCAAAATTTATTTCGGTGTTAGAGACTCGTTTTCAAAATACCGAGACAGCATTGAAAAATCAGCAAGCATCGATTTAAGGGCTTGAAAATCAAATTGGACAGCTAGATAAATTAGTTTCCGAAAGGCAATAAGGTAGTCTACCTAGTAACACCGAACCTAACCCAAAAAAACATGTGAAGGCAGTTACACTAAGGAATGGGAAGGTGTTGGTTGAAGCTGGAAAGAAGATGCCACAGGAAGCTGATAAGGTGAAGGGTGAGGGAGTAAACCCCGACGTAAGTGTAACACCGGTGCTTAAAGAATATAAACCACCAATCCCATATCCAGCAAAGTTGAAGAAAGACTGCATGGATGCACAATTTGGTAAATTTCTTAAACTTTTTAAATAATTGCTTATTAACTTACCTTTTGTTGAAGCTATTTCCTAGATGCCTACATATGCAAAATTTTTAAAAGAGATTTAAACAAATAAAAGGAAGTTTGAGGAGTTATCAATCGTGGAACTCAACAAGGAATGTTCAGCTATTCTTCAAAATAAACTACCAACCAAATTGAAAGATCCAGGAAGTTTTACTATTCCCTATTTAATCGGTAGTTTAACTATTGAGAAAGTATTAGCGGATTTAGGTGCCAGCATTAATTTGATTCCTTATAAAATGTTCAACTAGCTTGGTCTTGGGGAACCAAAACCCACTAGGATGAGTATCCAATTAGCTGATAGATCTGTTAAATATCCTAGGGGAATTATTGAAGATGTTTTGGTAAAAGTAGATAAATTTATATTCCCTATTGATTTTTTTGTGCTTGACATGGATGAGGATGTTGAGGTACCTTTAATTTTAGGTCGCCCATTTTTAGCCATTGCTAGGGTTGTCATTGATGTAGGTGATGGTAAACTTGTGCTTAGGGTAGGTGACGAATAAATTGTATTTAAGATTTATAATGCTATGTGATACTCTAGTGAACAAGATGATTCCTGTTACTTTATTGACTCTATTGATCATTCTATTCAAGATTATTCATTTTGCACCCACAAAATTTTAATGGAAGATGAATATAAACCGTCTGTGCAAGCTCAAAGACGATTAAATCCCAACATGAAAGAAGTTATTAAAGCTGATGTAATTAAACTTTTAGATGCTGGAGTTATTTATCCTATTTCTAACAGTACTTGGGTGAGCCCTGTACAGGCTGTTCCAAAGAAGGGAGGCATGACTATTGTAGCCAACGAGAAGAATGAATTAATTCCAACAAGAACAGTCACAAGTTGGAGAGTTTGCATTGACTATAGGAAGTTGAATGATGCCACGAGAAAAGATCACTTTCCCTTACCATTCATTGATCAAATGTTGGAAAGATTATCTGGGCATATGTATTATTGCTTCCTAGACGGACTCTCTGGCTACTTCCAAATTCCGATAGCTCCTAAGGATCAAGAGAAGACAACATTTACATGTCCATATGGTATGATTGCTTATCGTAGAATTCCTTTTGGATTATGTAAAGCTCCTGCTACTTTTCAGCGCTGCATGTTAGCCATCTTTGATGAACTTGTGGAAGATATTATGGAGGTATTTATGGACGACTTCTCGGTATTCGGTAATTCTTTCCACCTTTGCCTTAAAATTTTAAAACAAGTTCTAATGAGATGTGAGGAGACGAACCTTGTGCTTAATTGGGAAAAGTGTCACTTCATGGTTCGAGAAGGGATTGTGTTAGGTCACAAAATTTCTGGTAAAGGGATTAAGGTTGATAAAGCAAAAATTGAGACCATAGAAAAATTACCTCCTAGTTCAGTTAAGGCTATTATAAGCTTTTTAGGACATGCTAGGTTTTACAAAAGATTTATTAAAGATTTTCCTAAAATAGCTAAGCCTTTAACAAAACTACTAGAAAAAGACGTGCCTTTCAATTTTGATTAGGAATGTTTAGAAGCATTTAATACAATCAAAGATAAATTAATCAATGTTCCAATTATAATTGAACCTTATTGGAATTTGCCCTTTGAACTAATGTGTAATACGAGTGATTTTGCAGTAGGTGCAGTTCTTGGATAGCGAAGAGACAAGAATTTTCAACCAATTTATTATGCTAGCAAGACATTGACTGTCGTACAAGAAAACTACTCTACCACGGAAAAAGAATTGTTAGCTGTGATTTTTGCATTCGATAAATTTAGACAATATATGATATTATCCAAAGTTGTCGTTTACATTGACCATTCAGCTCTTTGTTATCTCCTAACTAAGTCTGATGCAAAACCTCGACTCATAAGATGGATTCTACTTTTGTAGGAATTTGATTTGGAAATTCGGGATAAGAAAGGGGATAAAAATCTTATGGCAGACCACCTTTCTAAGCTTGAGAGTCCACATCTCAAAGAGCTCGATGAAAGTGAGATAAATGACTTGTTTCCTAAGGAACAGCTCTTGGCTATATTTGACTCTAAGGCACCTTGGTTTGCGGATATTGTGAATTACTTAACTGCTAACATCCTACCAAAAGGGTTGACACATCATCAAAAGAAGAGATTCTTTGCCGATGTGAAAAATTATTTTTGGGAGAATCCTTTTCTTTTTCGTATATGTGCAGATCAAGTAATTCGAAGATGTGTTACAAAATTAGAGGCAAGCAAAATCCTAGAACATTGCCATTCAAGACCAATAGGAGGACATTATAGTGGGATTAGGACAGCACATAAAATGCTCGAATCAGGTTTTTATTGGCCCACACTGTTCAAGGACGCTAATAGGTATGTTACTTCTTATGATAGATGCCAAAAAATAGGTAATATCTCTAAACTCAATGAAATGCCTCAAACATATATGCTATCATGTGAAATATTTGATGTATGGGGCATTGATTTTATGGGTCCATTCCCTAGCTCATTTGGAAATAAATACATCTTAGTAGCGGTTGATTATATGTCAAAATGGGTGGAAGCTCAAGCTTTACCTACTCATGATGCTAGAGTGGTAGTGAGATTTCCTAAAAACCTCTTCTCTCGATTCGGAACACCTAGAGCAATTATTAGTGATAGGGGTACTCATTTTTGTAATGTTCTAATTGATAAAGTCCTAAAAAAAATGGAGTGTACCACAGAACAGCTACCCCTTATCACCCTCAAACTAGTGGACAAGTTGAAGTGGCAAACTGAGAGTGAAACACCTCGTACCCGAGATCGATGCTAGGACTGGATACGAGACATTACCATGCTTGAATTCACATAATCATAGACTTTCGGGCAGTAAAATTTTGAATCGACTTAAAACTTTTCTTTCTTGGTCAAAATCTACATATCATGGGTCTACGACGCCTTAAACACTTATCCAAAACTTTCAGACACTTAATCGAAAACTCAACTTTGAAGTAGGGTTCACACACCCATGTTACTTGGGACACGCCCGTGTACCCTTAGACACGCCCATGCCTACAACTGTGGGGAGTTACTGACTTCATTCACACGGCCTTGACATGTCCGTGCCTTAAACCGTGGGAAGCTATCGACTTCAATCACACGGCCTGGGCACATGCCCATGCTTTGACCGTGTGTCTTACACAGCTCATACACACGGCCGTGTAAGATGACCGTGGCCTATCCTGATTTAAAATATTAAAGTGCAGGGTTCGCACGGCTAGACACACGCCCGTGTGTCTAACCGTGTGGGCACTTAGAGGCTATTTACCAAGCCATTTACCTACCTGCAATAAAGATCATACTCATACTCAAATCAACAATTCAATAACAACACATCTTTCATGGATAATGCTACATATTTCATTGATATCTACATACAAACATACTTAAACAAATTTGGCCAACCACTTAGCCACATACAAAAGAATAATAAACTTGATAGCCTATACAATGGCCCTTCTCAAAACATGTTCTCAAAATGAATGCTTCCTATACATGCCATACTTAGTAAATAATTTGGCTATACTAAAATGAGAGTTGATAGTGTGCTACGAGCTCTGACTCCAATGATCCACAAGTTAGCTTGGCGGGACTACATAGAAAGAAACAATTAAAGACGTAAGCACTTAGCTTAGCAAGTTTGCATGTATAACACAGATCAGATAAACTTACTTCATATAAACCATTCGACATAACAATGGTATTGTTATTTCAGCTATAAAGCTTACTTACTCATACAAGATTCTTACTTGTCTCATGATACTTACTATTCTCATACTTGTAAAGTAAACAAGGTACCTGTATCACTTGATCACATTGATCAGCATACTTTAATATAATAATCATAATCTCTATTTCTTCATTCATAACATGAATAATACTCAATTTCATCTTGATACTAGTTTTGCTTTCTTATCTTTCTTTCTATCTCATTTTAACTTACTCATATGCCCGATGAATTTCTGCGAATAACCAAGGATACTAAATCTCCTCCCACGAACTTGATGCCAAAGCCATATCCTAGATATGGACTTACATGGAATATCTCTTCTTGAATCAATGCCAAGCTTGAGTCCTTGGTCTTACTTGATATCTTGCTTGATAACTTGATCAATGCCAAGCTTGAGTCCTTGGACTTACATGATATCTGTTCAATGCCAAGCTTGCCTTGGATGTAATATCCAGGGTTAGGGGCTATTTTGTTGTGGCATGTTATTGCATGTGTTTAGTGTGCTGTGTTGCTATTTCGGTGTTTTAGGGGCTTAATTGTAGCCTAGGTGTATGCCTGAGTGAATGGGAAAATTTTGGTTTTTGGGTGTTAAGTCAGGGGAGCTGTTGGAGCTAGGGTATATAGGTTTTCTTTGGTATTTTATTGCACAAGTGAAGAGTTGGCAGAGTGGCAAGGGAGGAGCTTGGTGTGGCGTCAACTTCAAGGAGCAGAGGTCTAGTGTTCGAGCTGCAGAGTTCCCTTTTTGTCATTCATTTTGGACGGCATAGGAGGGAGGAGTTGGATGAAGTTCAAACTCCACTTTGGACTTGGTCAAGTGATGAGGTGGTGGGAAGAGAGGAAAAAGGGGAGTGTGACTTGGTCCACTCATTTGAAATGAGTGGAGGGGAGTTAATGGAGGGATTTGGCTGAATGTTGGGGGAGTGGGGGAGAGTATGGCCGGTTTTGGGAAGTGGGGAGTGAGTAGGCCGAATGTTCCTTGTGGGAGGTAGTGCATATTCGGTCATTAGGAGACCAAACCAAATTCTCTCTTTTGAAAACACCAAAGCCGAAATTCTAAGGGATTCTCTCAAATTTTTTCTTCACTTCTTGAAAACCGAAAGACAAAAGCAAACATTGCCGTTTTCTTCTCATTTCTTTTGCACTTAGCCGATTGTGCATTTGTTCTCTCAACATCTTTTGGTAGCCGAATCTTACCCTCCCAAAAACACTTTCTCCATTCCTTTCTTCTTAAACCGAAAACATCTACCTTGTGCATTTTTTTCTTTTCCTCTCTGAACCTTGGCCGTTCTTCTTCTCCTTCTTCTTAAACATATCTTTTCTTTTGCTTCATTTTAAGATTTTAGCCGAACGCTCCCTTGGTGATTGCCGAAATTTCCTTCTAGCCTGTGTTGTCATTTTGGCCGAATACCAATCCTTCTCCTCATCTTTTTGCTTGCGTTTCTTTCTTGGTCAAGACCGAATCTCTCCTCTCCCTTGTAGCCTCCTTGGCCGAATATTGGTGTTGGGTCTTTGGGAGTGTGAAGCAACCAAGGAATCGTCATTCTTTTGTTGATCGACTGGTAAGTAGGGGTAAGTATATGGTATTGTTATTATTTCAATCTTTTTTAGGTTCGATTCAGGCAAAGGTAGCAAAAGATTAATAGTTCTCTTTTGAAGGTAGCCGATTGTTGGAAGGAAAGCTTTTGTGGTTCGGGTTTGATAAAGAATCAAACCAATAGCAATGATCTAATAATCGAGAGACTTAGATCGTTTTCGTTGGGATTCTAGACTCGTATTTACCAGGTGTGTAAACTAACACACTTCTGCTTAGTAATATGATTGATAACCTGTGTGATGATTAATGAAACAGTGATGATTGTTAGGATACCCTAATGGGTATGATCTTGGACTCGGGTAAGTCCGTATTATAATTGTTATAAGTTTACTGATAATCTATATGATAGCATGGTTATGGATATATGTGACATGGGATATGAGATTAGACATATTAGCATGATATGCATGATTGTATGATATGCATGATTACATGAGTATGGTATGTTGATGGGTGATATGAGTGGAGGGAGCAGCGATATTTTGTGCTGACGAGCACCAGTGTTTTGGTAACACACTTTGTGACTTTGGGTCACCAGAGGTTTGGCACCTCCAGAGGTTTGGTACCTCAGCGTCTCGTCCCTGTGGTTAACACCACCGTGGGTTGGCCCCACTTGAGATACGGGATTGACGCCAGTGATTTGGTATCACACGATGGGTTGGCCCCATCACCAGATTTGTGACTACGGTCACCAGTGCTTTGGTAGCACATTGTGTCTTTGGGACACCAGAGGTTTGGCACCTCATTGCGACTTGTCCCTGTGGTTTGACCACCGTGGGTTGGCCCCACTTGAGATATGGGATCGTCTGCTAGTGATTTGGTATCACACGATGGGTTGGCCCCATCATTGGATTTGTGACTTCGGTCACCAGTGCTTTGGTAGCACAATCGTGTCTTTGGGACACCAGTGGTTTGGTACCACATTGACGGATATTGTGTCTTTGGGACACCAGTGTTTTGGTAACACATTGTGACTATATGTCACCAGTGGTTTGGCACCACCAGTGGTTTGGTACCACACGGGGTAGAAAAGGCGATATGGATGGTTAGGATCGGGTTGCATTAATTATGTTGCTATGTATGATGTGTGTTAGCATGTTGTTTTCTCGGGAGCGGGATTTATACACTGAGTCATTCGACTCACCCTCTCCTTTAACATTTCAGGTGACTCGTAGACGCGGACATGGAGCCGGGATGGACTCGGGGTGCACATGCCATGCTTTAATAAAAGTTTTGCTCAGTCTATTGCATTTGGGTACTTTAGCTTATTTACTTTTATTTGGGTTTTAATTGGATTTGTAAAAAGCCTTTGATTTATGTTTTATGATGTTTATGTTTTAATTAAATTCTAATATGCCTTAACAAAACAAGTTGGTATTAATTTTACTAAAACTTGGAAAGATAATGATTTCAAAATCATAACGCAATGTGTTTTTAGACTATACCATCGAGTATCATACTAAGTCTTTGTGATAAACAAATACAAATGGTTCTCAACTCAAACTTGTATTTCTCCCAAGTCTAAAAATGTTTAAAGTAACACTAATAAACCATTGAGGTTTTATAAGGTCTAAACTAGTTTTAACTACACATTTTGGTTAAGTTTTCAAAATCTCCGGGTTTCAAATACACCAACCGTTTTTCAAACAAGTCTACTCAAATTTGCTTCAAATACACTGTGTTTTCACTCAGCTTTTAAACGGGAAATCTAACCTCTCAAAACCGTTTTCCCCGTAGCATACCAGATTCGGACGTGGTGTCTTGTCCGGGTTTGGGGTGTTACATTGGACTTACATGATATCTGTTCAATGCCAAGCCTGCCTTGGACTTACATGATATCTTGTTCAATGCCAAGCTTGCCTTGGACTTAATGATATCTTTTTCAATGCCAAGCTTGCCTTGGACTTACATGATATCTCATGTGGTAGATCGAGTATCCTAGGAAATTCATCTTCAATCGGGACTTGCTCATACTTAATGACATTAATTTCTTGGTTGAACATAGCATTAAACATTTCATGAAAATAGCATACATTACGCTAAGCAATTCAATGATAAAAATCATAAAGCTAGAAATCATACAAATTTACCTCAATATACAAAATGTATGTAGTTATGCAATTTAGTCCTCGACTTTGTTCTTGCCTCGGTTTCGATCCGGGCTTCCTTTTTCTTGATCTATAATCATAAATAGATCATTTAATAATCATATTGACTAAATTGACTCATAACTCATACTTTGGAAAAATTACTATTTTGCCCCTATACTTTCTAATATTTGCACTTTTGCCCCTAGGCTCGTAAAATGATTTTTCATTCAACTTTCTTAAACTTCATGCTTAGCTGAATCATTTTCTCTACTATAACAATCATCAATTCTCTCTATTTCTAGTAGGTATGACCAATTTTATAACTATTACAAAATGGTCCAAACTATCATTTTTCATGAAATTCATTAAAGAAAAGATGTTTATCTAACATCAAACTCTCATAAACTTCCATAAAACATCATTTAGCATGCATTTCATTCATGGGTAAATTTTTGAACAAGCATCTTAGCTCATTTAATAGCTAAAATAATGGCTAATTCATAATACGAGAGCTTCGAAAATACAAAGAATATCAAAAACCGAGCTTAGGAACAGTTACTAGCAAGCTTGAAAAATTGAAGAACCCTAGCAATGGCTACCTTCAAATTTTCGACAATAAGGGGAAGAAGATGAGTAAATTTTTATCATCTTTTCCCCATTTTAATCATTTAATACTTAAATGACCGAAATGCCCTTATCACTAAAAATTTCTATAACACCATCTCATGACCAATTTTGTCCAAAAATTAAATTTTGGGCAAATTGCTATTTAAGGGCTCATAATTATTATTCTAAAGCTATTTCATACAAAAAGCTTCTAGAAAATCATATTTTGCAACTTTTACAATTTAGTCCTTTTTGGACCAATGGACCTCAACTTAATAAAATTGTTTTACGAAACTTTCATACTAGCATGCAAACATGGCATAAACTTTAAAAACTCATAAATTCATCTTGGTTTCGTGGTCTCGCACCACCATTCCGACTAGGCCCTAAATCGGGCTGTTACAATTCTCCCCCTTAGGGATTTTCGTCCTCGAAAATCTTACCAGCAAAAAGGTTTGGATACTGGTTTCTCATACTTTCTTCTCGTTCCCATGTAGCCTCTTCTATTCCATGTCTTTGCCACTATACTTTCACTAAGGCAATACTTTTATTTCTCAATTGCTTGACTTTACGAGCCAAAATCTTGGCTAGTTCTTCACCATAAGTCACGTCGGGATGAATCTGTATTTCTGACGGGGCAATTACATGTGAAGGATCTGATAGGTAGCGTCTCAACATTGACACGTGAAACACATCATGTATCTTTTCTAATTCTGATGGCAAAGCCAAATGATAAGCTACCGACTCAACTCTCTCAGTAATCTCATAATGTCCGACGAAGCGTGGACTCAACTTGCCCTTCCGGCCAAATCTGAGAACTTTTCTCCACGGTGACACTTTCAAGAAAACTTTATCCCCGACTTGATACTCTATCTCTTTTCTTTTTAAATCTGAATAGGATTTCTGTCTGTCTGATGCAGCCTTTAAACATTCTCGTATTATCTTCACTTTCTCTTCAGCTTCTCTAACCAAATCAACCCCGTGAATTTGATTTTTTTTTTAGTTCAGTCCAAAACAAAGGCATTCTGCACTTACGCCCATATAGAGCCTCACAGGGCGCCATTTTTAAGCTCGACTGAAAGCTATTATTATAGGCGAATTCTACTAATGGGAGAAACTTTTCCCAACTGCCTTGGAATTCTAAAATACAACATCTGAGCATATCCTCGAGTACTTGGATTAATCTCTCTGACTGACCGTCAGTTTGAAGATGAAAAGCTGTGCTAAAACTCAATCTTGTACCCAAGGCTTCTTGCAGCTTCTTCCAAAATCTGGATGTGAATCTCAGATCTCTATCCGATACGATCGATAAGGGAACTCCATGAAGCCTTACTATTTCTGAAACATACAAGTTTGCCAACTTGTCTAGTGAGTAATCCACTCGTACAGGTATAAAATGAGCTGAGTTCATGAGTCTATCAACCACTACCCATACAACATCTTTCTTGCTCGGAGACAACGGTAAACCCGTTACAAAATCCATGGTGATACTATCCCATTTCCACTCGGGAACCAGAATGGGCTGAAGCAAACCCGAAGATACTTGGTGTTCAGCCTTTACTTGCTGACAAATCATGCACCTGGAAACAAACTCTGAAATGTCTTTCTTCATTTTCGGCCACCAATACAGTTGCTTCAAGTCATTATACATCTTAGTACTACCCGGATGTATAGATAAACATCCGTTATGTGCCTCATGCAAAATTCTCTGAATAAGCTCCTCTTTTCTTGGTACACAAACTCTATCTCTAAACATCAAGTATCCATCAGAATTAATCCGAAAGTCGGATTCAATATCTGTCTCGCACTGAGTTCTCTTGACTTGCAATTCATTATCTTCTTTCTGAGCTTCAAAGATCTCTTGAAGAAACATTGGTCTAGCTCTCAACTCAGCCAGAATAGAATTATCATCGGATAAGGTCATCCGCAAATTCATTGCCCTTAACGTAAAAAGGGACTTCCTACTCAAAGCATCGGACACCACATTCGCCTTTCCTGGATGGTAATCAATAACCAACTCATAGTCTTTTATCAACTCTAACCATCTCTGTTTCCTTAAGTTCAACTCTTTCTGCGTCATCAAGTACTTCAGAATTTTGTGGTCAATAAAAATCCGATATCTTTCACCATATAAATGGTGTCTCCAAATCTTCAAAGCAAAGATTATTGCAGCTAATTCTAAATCATGCTTCGGATAATTCTTCTCGTGAGGCTTCAACTATCGGGAGACATAAGCAATCACTTTGCCTTCTTGCATGAGTACACAGCCTAATCTATTTAAGGATGCATCACTGTAAATTATGAATTCTTTCCCTGACTCGGGTTGTACTAAAACTGGAGCTTCTGTCAACATTGCTTTCAACTTCTCAAAACTTTGTTGGCATCTTTTCGACCACTCAAACTTCACATTTTTCTGAAAAAATTTAGTCATCGGGGTTGCAATCATAGAAAACCCCTTGACAAATCGCCTGTAATAGCCGGCTAGGCCTACAAAACTTCTAATCCCAGAGATGTTCTTAGGTGGCTTCCAGTCCATTATGGTCGAGATCTTACTGGGATCAACTCGAACTCCATCTCTCGAGACAATATGTCCCAGAAATCCTACTTCCTTGAGCCAAAATTCACTTTTACTGAATTTGGCATACAACTGATTTCCTCGAAGAGTCTGTAAAACTATCCGTAGATGTTCAGCATGCTCATTCTCATCTCGAGAATAAATTAGTATGTTGTCAATGAAAACGACTACAAACTTATCGAGGTATGGTCTAAAGATGTTGTTCATTAAGTCCATGAATACCGCAGGAGCATTGGTCAACCCAAAGGGCATGACTAGAAATTCATAATGCCCATACCTCGTTCGAAAGGCAGTCTTGGATACATCTGAATCTTTCACTCTTAGCTGGTAGTACCCTAATCTCAAGTCTATTTTGGAGAACACAGTCAATCCTTTCAACTGATCGAACAAATCATCGATCCTAGGCAATGGGTACTTGTTCTTTACTGTCACTTTATTAAGCTGACGGTAATCTATGCATAATCTCATGGTGCCATCTTTCTTTTTCACAAATAAAATCGGAGCACCCCATGGTGAACAACTTGATCTTGCAAAGCCTTTGTCTGTCAACTCTTGCAACTGAGTCTTTAGCTCTCTCAACTCTGTTGGAGCCATTCTGTAAGGAGTAATGGATATCGGTACAGTACCGGGAGTTAGCTCAATGTTGAACTCAACCTCTCTAGCTGGTGGTGATCCTGGTAATCCCTCAGGAAAAACATCCACGTACTCACATACTATCGATACTGACTCAATCTTCAACTCTGTTTCTTTATCATTCATCACAAAGGCCAGATATGCTTCATACCCTTTTCTTATATATCTCTGTGCCGTCATATGAGAAATCATTACCGGTAATCCATCTTGTTCATCTGATTCTACATGAAGAGTATCCCCATTCTCACATCTCATCTCAATGTATTTCTTCCCACAATTAACTGTCACATCATGGGTAGTCAACCAGTCCATACCAAGAATGAGGTCGAATTCATCAAATGGTAACAACATAAGATTTGCTTTAAAGCAATCGCCTCTAATCATTAATGGACAATCTTTACATACTTTATCAACCAACATACTCTTGCCTAAAGGATTGGACACTTTAATCATAAATCCTGTAGAATTTATAGGCATACTCAAATCGGATACTAATTTCATACAAATGTAAGAGTGTGTGGATCTGGGATCTATTAAAGCAATAACTTTAGTATTGTAAAGAGAAAAGGTACCCGTAATAACATCAGGGGAAGATGCCTCTTCACGAACGCGAATGGCATAAGTCCTTGCAGGCGCTCTACCCTCGGGTTTCGCGACCTGCTCTCTGGGGTTACCTCTTCAACTTGCCCCACTTCCTGGGTTTCTCTACAGTCTTCCTCGTGCCATACCCCTGGATCTCGGGTTCTGAGTTCTCTCTTCTTTAATCATCTCTAGACAATCTTTTATATAGTGGTCTTGGGAACCATATCTAAAGCATGCATTTTCATGTGCTCGGCATTCTCTTAAATGGCGTCTGCCACATTGTGGACATTCAGGTCTGTCAGATCTAAAATTTCCAACACTTGCAACTGAAGTCGTCTGTACTTTATTTCCCGAATACTGCTTACTCTTGTCTTTCCTTGAAAACCCAGTGGAAGTAGTCGATCGAGTAGAGAAATCTCTTGACTTCTTGGATGAATATTGGAATGACTTATTCCACTGTCTCTTTCTAGAGTCACGAGACTCTATTTCAGACTTTCTCTTCTCTTTTACTAGTTTTTTGGCTTTGCAAGCCCTCTCTACTAGTACAACAAATTCCTTCAATTCAAAGACAGCAACTAACAACTTGATGTCTTTATTTAATCCATCTTCAAACCTTTTACTTATAATGGCCTCAGTGGATACGCATTCGTGAGCGTACTTGCTGAGTCGTACAAACTCTCGCTCATAATCAGTTACTGACATCTTGCCTTGCTTCAGCTCTAGAAATTCCTTCCTCTTCTGGTCTACAAACCTTTGACTGATATACTTTTTCTTGAACTCTTCTTGGAAGAATTCCCATGTGACCCTTTCCCCCGGTACTACTGACACAAGGGTGTTCCACCATTGGTAAGCAGAGTCTCTTAAGAGAGAGATTACACATTTCATGCATTCTTCAGGGGTGCATGACAGCTCATTAAATACCTTGATGGTATTTTCTAACCAGAATTCAGCTCTTTCCGGATCATCCTTTTTTCTAGCCTGGAATTCTTCTACTCCATGCTTCCTGATCCTATCAATTGGAGGTTTATCTCCTCTTACCACCTCTACTACTTGAGGGGCTACTGGAGCAGGTTGTGGAACAGGCGGGGGTGGAATGGGTTGTGTATCCGGGTTCGCACGAACGAACTCCGTATACAATGTATTCATCATATGGAGGAAGGCTTCTCTAGCCTCTTCTCTTCCTCCTTGCCTCACCGTAGTGGGTCTATTCTTCTACTCATTTGGCACCGTCCCTTTTGCTGGAGCTGCTGCATTACTTTCTACATCATCCGCCACAGCTCTTTCGGGATCCATTTACTAAATGTATAAACATAATGTAAGTCATCAGGAGTCATCACACTATCATTATAAAAACATTCTTACATATGGCATGTATAGCTAGACTTGTGCTCGTGCTACGTTAGTCCTAGAATCGACTAAATCGTAGCTCTGATACCACTAAATGTAACACCCCATACCCGAGACCGATGCTAGGACTGGATATAAGACCATGCTTGAATTCACATAATCATACACTTTCGGGCAGTAAAATTTTGAACCGACTTAAAACTTTTCTTTCTTAGTCAAAATCTACATATCATGGGCCTACGATGCCTTAAACACTTATCCGAAAACTTTCAGACACTTAATCAAAAACTCAACTTTGAAGCAGGGTTCACAAGCCCATGTTACTTGGGACACGCCCGTGTACCCTTAGACACGCCCATGCCTACAACCGTGGAGAGTTACTGACTTCATTCACACGGCCTTGACACGTCCGTGCCTTCAACCGTGAGAAGCTACAGACTTCAATCACACGGCCTGGGCACACGCCCATGCTTTGACCGTGTGTCTTACACGGCTCATACACACAACCGTGTAAGATGACCGTGGCCTATCCTAATTAAAACATTAAAGTGTAGGGTTCTCACGGCCTAGACACACGCCCGTATGTCTAACCGGGTGGGCACTTAGAGGCTATTTACCAAGTCATTTGCCTTCCTGCAATAAAGATCATACTCATACTCAAATCAACAATTCAATAACAACACATCTTTCATGGATAATGCTACATATTTCATTGATATCTACATACAAACAAACTTAAACAAATTTGGCCAACCACTTAGCCACATACAAAAGAATAATAAACTTGATAGCCTATACAATGGCCCTTCTCAAAACATGTTCTCAAAATGAATGCTTCTTATACATGCCATACTTAGTAAATAATTTGGCTATACCAAAATGAGAGTTGATAGTGTGCTACGAGCTCCGACTCCAATGATCCACAAGTTAGCTTGGTGGGACTACATAGAAAGAAACAATTAAAGACGTAAGTACTTAGCTTAGTAAGTTTGCATGAATAACATATATCAGATAAACTTGCTTCATATAAACCATTCGACATAACAATGGTATCATTATTTCAGCTATAAAGCTTACTTACTCATACATGATTCTTACTTGTCTTACGATACTTACTATTCTCATACTTGTAAAGTAAACAAGGTACCTGTATCACTTGATCACATTGATCAGCATACTTTAATATAATAATCATAATCTCTACTTCTTCATTCATAACATGAATAATACTCAATTTCATCTTGATACTAGCTTTGCTTTCTTAGCTTTCTTTCTATCTCATTTTAACTTACTCATATGCCCGATGAATTTCTGCGAATAACCGAGGATACTAAATCTCTTCCCACGAACTTGATGCCAAAGCCATATCCTAGATATGGACTTACATGGAACACCTCTTCTTGAATCAATGCCAAGCTTGAGTCCTTGGTCTTACTTGATATCTTGCTTGATAACTTGATCAATGCCAAGCTTGAGTCCTTGGACTTACATGATATCTGTTCAATGCCAAGCTTGCCTTGGACTTACATGATATTTGTTCAATGCCAAGCTTACCTTGGACTTACATGATATCTTGTTCAATGCCAAGCTTGCCTTGGACTTACATGATATCTCATGTGGCAGATCGGGTATCCTAGGAAATTCATCTTCAATCGGGACTTGCTCATACTTAATGACATCGATTTCTTGGTTGAATATAGCATTAAACATTTCATGAAAATAGCATACATTACGCTAAGCAATTCAATGATAAAAATCATAAAGCTTAGAAATCATACGAACTTACCTCAATATACAAAATGTATGTAGTTATGCAATTTAGTCTTCGATTTTGTTCTTGCTTCGGTTTCGATCCGGGCTTCGTTTTTCTTGATCTATAATCATAAATAGATCATTTAATAATCATATTGACTAAATTGACTCATAACTCATACTTTGGCAAAATTACTATTTTGCCACTATACTTTCTAATATTTGCACTTTTGCCCTTAGGCTCGTAAAATGATTTTCATTCAACTTTCTTAAACTTCATGCTTAGCTGAATTATTTTCTCTACTATAACAATCATCAATTCTCTCTATTTCTAGTAGGTATGACCAATTTTATAACTATTACAAAATGGTCCAAACTATCATTTTTCATGAAATTCATTAAGGAAAAGATGTTTATCTAACATCAAACTCTCATAAACATCCATAAAACATCATTTAGTATGCATGTCATTCATGGGTAAATTTTTGAACATGCATCTTAGCTCATTTAATAGATAAAATAATGGCTAATTCATAATTTGAGAACTTCGAAAATATGAAGAATATCAAAAACCAAGCTTAGGAACACTTACTAGCAAGCTTGAAAAATTGAAGAACCCTAGCAATGGCTACCTTCAAATTTTCGGCAATAAGGGGAAGAAGATGAGTAAATTTTTATCATCTTTTCCCCATTTTAATCATTTAATACTTAAATGACCAAAATGCCCTTATCACTAAAAATTTCTATAACACCATCTCATGACCAATTTTGTCCAAAAATTAAATTTTGGAAAAATTGCTATTTAAGGGCTCATAATTATTATTCTAAAGCTATTTCATACAAAAAGCTTCTAGAAACTCATATTTTGCAACTTTTGCAATTTAGATCTTTTTGGACCAATTGACCTCAACTTAATAAAATTGTTTTATGAAACTTTCATACTAGCATGCAAACATGGCATAAACTTTAAAAACTCATAAATTCATCTCGGTTTCATGGTCTCGCACCACCATTCCGACTAGGCCCTAAATCGGGCTGTTACAGAGAGCTTAAGCGTATCCTAGAGAAAACTGTAGAATCAAATAGGAAAGATTGGGCAATAAAAGTAGATGACGCTTTATGGGCCTATAGAACTGCTTTTAAAACTCCCATAGGAACATCTCCGTACAGACTTGTTTACGGGAAAAGCTGTCATTTACCATTTGAATTTGAGCACAAAGCATTTTGGGCTACAAAATTCCTAAATTATGATCCTAAACTTGCAGGTGAGAAAAGATTGATGCAGTTGAACGAGTTAGATGAGTGGCGAGCAAATGCTTATGAGAATTCACGATTATACAAAAAAGCGACAAAGCGACGCCATGATGCTCGTTTGAAGCAACCTAAGCAATTTACAGCTGGAGATCTTGTTTTGCTATACAATTCAAAGCTCAAATTGTTCCCTGGAAAGCTGAAATTAAGATGGTCAGATCCATTTGTAGTCTAAACCGTCTTTCCCTACGGCACAATAGAAGTAACTCACCCGACTTATGGCACATTCAAGGTAAACAGTCAACGAATTAAACTTTATAATGGTGAGGATTTAAGACATGATAGAGAGGAGCTTCAACTCCGTGAACCTTCGTAAAGTAATGAGCACAAGTTAAGTCTAGTTTAAGACTTTAAACAAGCGCTTCTCGGAAGGCAACCCGAGCACTAACACTACTAATTAGTTTATTTTTATCTATTCTTTGTGTTTAGAATGCAAGTTTTTAACTCACACGGCCTGGACACACGGGTGTGTCTCTGGCCGTGTGGACTCTACGGCCTAGACATCCGGGCATGTCTTCGGCCGTGTAAATTCTCATGACTTAGTTTTAAAATTTTAAGAAAATTGACAATGACCCACATGGCCTAGACACATGGGCATGTCCTTGGCCGTGTGAAAATAGGACTTAAATTTTTCCCAAAAATTACAGAGACACGGCTTACGATTAATCCCCACGGATGTGCGATACGGCCGTGTTGGACACACGACCTGGACACACGGGTATGTCTTAGGCCGTGTGAACCCTGGAGCTAAATTTTCCAAGTTTAAAGTAAGTTAGGAAGGAACATTGGCAAGGCACACGGCCGAAGCCCACAGGCATGGAAGAAGTCACACGGGCGTGGAAGAAGCGAATGAGGTCATGCACGGCCATGCGACATAGCCATGTGAGGAACACGGCCCTGACACACGGGCGTGTCCGAGGCCGTGCGATCGACTGACTTCATTTATTATCAAACACGGGCTAAACAGGACACGAAACGACCGTGTGAACCACGCGGGCGTGTCCTAGGTCGTGTGAAAATTGGGTTTAAAGTTTTATCGCACACGGGCTATAAGAAAGACCACATGGATGTGTGACACGGCCATGTGGCCCAACATGGGCTTCACACGACTGCGCCCCTTTTTAACCCTCTAAAACCTAATTTTAACCCCTATTTTGTCTTCTTCTTAAAGTTTTCACCCTATTCACCCTAGCCACCGACTGCCCCAAACCCACCCCTCATCTCCGGCTGCCGCACTCTTCTCTCTCTCTGCGCGCGCACACAAACCCCTCTTCTCCTCTCCTTTCTTTCCCTTTCTTTTCTCTCTTCCTTTCCTTTTTCCTTCCCCTCTCTTCGCCATCCAGCCCCAACCAAAACCCTCCATTTTCTCTCCGTCGACCGACCACCCTCCCTCTCCCTTCTTTTTCCCCTTTTTTCCCTTCCCTCCAACCCCCATTGCCCAAACCCTCAACGCACCCAAGCCTCATCCGGCCTCCCTTTTCCCTCCAATCCACAACACGCCCCTCCCCATCTTCTTTCCCCCATTTTTTCTTTTTCTTCCACCACCACAGCCACGACCCGTGCCCTTCACTCCGATCACCGCCCTACACCATCGGTTTCCCTTTGTACCTTTATATTTTATATTATTTATTATTTATTATTTATTATTTTAGTTTATATTCATTCATTCTTTATTTTCTTTTATTATTCTATTTTTGTTTATATTTTCATGTCAGTGTTTCTTTCATTTTAGAAATTGTAAGTATGCTGAATTTATTTGGTACAATGGTTGAGGGTAGCTATTCTTCATATCCCTATTATTAGTATTGTTGTAGCTATATTATTTTATTCTACTTATTATTTTTATTTTTGTCTTTTCTCATCGAAATAGTACTATCTATATAACTTTCATTACTTTCATTAGTATTAAGCTCTATATTTAGTTTATTATGTTGACACAGTTGTTAACTATCTTTATTAATATTATTCCTTGCTTTTAATATATGACTTTTTTTCAGTTTAATTTCATGTTTGCTTGATGGTAAGCATTTGCTGATGGTAAATTATTTTATTTCAGGTATATCATGACGAACACACGAGGTAAATACAAAGTCGTTGTCCCCACTGCGAAAAAGCAGAAGGGTCCTGGCACGACCTCTTCGAGCGCATCTACCGAGGATCGCCATCCTTATTTGTGGTTTCTAGCGGGACCCCAATATGCTTTATTTCAGCTTCTTCGCGCACGACCACTAGGTGTGGGCCGATGCATAGATTGGGCTGCTTTGGAGCAAGTCCACCTTGCTGACCTCGTTCAGACCCTTCTGACTACAGCTCCATGGAACCGTTTCTTTGATATCGTCGAGCCCACATATATGGAGCTCACTTTGGAACTTTGCTCGACATTTCAGCTACAGTCAGTCATGTTGACGCATGAGGAGCCAGGTACCGTTACATTCTGACTTGGCAGCTTAGTACACCAGTTAAGTGTCCCAGAGTTCGGAGTTGCCTTGGGGCTTTATACGGAGGAGTTTATGGGTGCGAAAAAATTCCCTCACCTCCACCGCCATATTCATTACCCATCGTCCTCCTGTTGGGCGACTCTTCTAACAAGTACGAGCCCCTATGATCCGAGTCGCTCGAAGGTGACATCTCTCTCTCCGGCTCTATGATACCTTCATGAACTATTAGCTCACACATTGACAGGTCGACGAGAGAGCACCGGCATCGTTAATACTCATGACGATTATTTCTTATGGAGCATGGCGCAAAGGCATGTATTTGACTTGGCGTACTTCATTGCCATCGCCTTTCGCCATCAGACCGAATGCCACAAGAAGGGCCCTATCTGCTTAGGTCCTTATGTGACTCGTATCGCTCGACATTTTGGTCTTTTAGACACACCGACACAATCCTCATCACTCACATTAGTCGACCAGATGTCCCCACAATGACTCTCAACCATGATCCACATGAGAATGATAAAGCGACATCGTGGAGTGGATCATCCTCAGTACTGATTGTCTCATTTTGATGCTCAAGATGAACCTGAGGACATCACTGATGATGCCCCTCCCTCTCACGAGGACCAACCTCATCGTCCACCTCCGAGTCACCGACCTCCTCCTTCTATTGCTACTTTGATAGACGTATCCGAGCGTCTCACTTGTTCGAGCAGCAGTGCTTTCAGCGGTTCGACAATCTTGAGGCTACATTGCAGCAGATTTACCACCATCTCCATATTTCATCTTCGGCGCCGATGACTCATGGCGCGTCTGACAATGAAGACCTTTGAGTCCATTTACTTTATTTTTATTTTCTTTATTTCTTATGTTTCTTAATTATCTTTTCAAGACTTGTCTTTTTTATTTTGAACTATATTTATTTTTATGGTTGTTATCGAGTAATCCTTTAATCTTCTTCCACAATTGTGTTTATTTTCTTAATAGTTGCTTAGAATCATGCACTTCACTTAGCTATATCCACAATTCCGTTTTCACTACTCCACGGATTTCATCCAAAATTCAGGGTAGTTTCGCTTCTCTCCCTCTCTTATGATATTCTGATTATATTGTTATTATCTACTTTGGTACATTGAGGACAATGTACATCTTAAGTGTGGGGAGGTTAATTATATCATTATCAGAAAATCCCTGAATCATGTCTTGTTTTCAAGTAATTGTCTCATATTACTATTAGAATGAATTTTGATTGATTTATGATTTTTATTTATGTGTTTTGGAATAAGTCATAGGTAATTGTGCATTGATTGTTTAAACTTTAAGACACTAGATAATCAAGCATGATAAGTTGATTTTTGAGAATTAAAACTTTCTATGTTGTTTCCCTAAATTGAGGTATTATTTTGAAGATTGAGATTTACAGGATTAACATCAAAAGCCATAAATTTTTGTGAGATTTTGAGCCTTTTCTATTATTGGTTATGAGTGTGTTAATATTGATTTGTTATTCTAGAACTTGCTTCGATTATGCATATCGAGACCATACATTTGATTTGATATACCGAAATGATAAAGGCACTTAGGTTTTACCCCACTTATTCCATAAAAGGCCTACCTCCATAATTAACCCTTAGTGAGCCCCTTTAAGCCTAATAAACCGTTTCTTGATTCACCCATTAATATTAACTCATAACTCAGTTTTGATTCGTTGAGAATTATTCCTGTTTTATTGTCCCTTTTTGTCGAGATTTGATTTGGTTAGTTGACTACCTATGTTCTTTTATTTCAGTTGTTAAATTTTCTCTTTTTATCCATTGTTCTTGAAAAAAAAAACAAGTGAAAAAATATATATTCATATATGTTGATTTTTACTAGTTCTTTAGTTTGAGCTTAAGTAGTTAATTTCATATTCTGAGAAGAACCTCGTGATTTTCTTTAATAATTTCGATTGATGTAATTAATCAGTATTAGTTTATTTTTCTAGTAGGTAATTTATCAATTTGATCTCGATTCTAACCTTCTTTTTCAGTCTTTATCCACACATTTAACCTAAGCCCCATTACAACCCTTTAAAGACCTTTTGATTTGTGTATCATCTCATTTTATAGTGGTGGAGATTTGATTTTCATGCAAGCCTATGGTAATAACTTTTTATGTTTGACTTTTGAATGCTTAATTTACTTTTAAGTGCTTAATTTTTGAACCTTAAACACTTTGAGTGATTTGAGTGAATCTTTAGTGAGGATGTCAAATCTTGTCGGTTTTGAATTAAAGGCAATTATTTAGATAAGGGGAAATACCTATGTTTTCATGCTTTAAAAATGCGTGACTTGGATTGTTTGAATCTTTAGTGCTCTTTTAGTTGAATTATCAATGTGTGATTATTTGTGAATTATGATAAAACATTATTGATGAGAATTGTGAATTGAGAAAGTTTAATTTAAATTGTGAGTTGAGGATTTTGCTTGAGGACAAGCAAACGCTTAAGTGTGGGGATATTTAAAAACCATAAAAGGAACATATTTTAATCCCATGCTTAGCATGTTTTTGGATGATTTATTATATAATTTAGTGAATTTGATGCTCCTAATCCTTTAATTTCATGTTTCTATACTTAGGTGAGCATAGGAGAGTAAAAGGAGTGGAAAACGGGCCAAAATCGGACAAAACGGGTTGTCTTAAGGATCCACACGGCCAATCCAATCCCACATGGGCTAAGCCCATACCCGTGTGAACCACATGGGCTGGCCACACTCCCGTGTGCTAGCCCATGTCGATTTCGGACCATGTCAGTATTGCACACGGCCTGGGCATTCTTACACGGGCTAATCACACGCCCGTGTCCCTGTTGAACCCTGTTTCATTTTCACACGGAAAAAAACCAATTTTTAGGTATTTTGAGCATTCCAAAGTCTATAAAAACACACGAAAATAAGACCTAATGGGAGATACATAAAGTAGAACGCAGAAATTACTCGAAGAATGCCGTTGGAATCATCTCGGAAGCAGATCCACTCCAAGATTGAAGATCTCCAGTCAAATTTCTTTCGAAGTTTTATTGGGTTTTTCATGTCTTGTTGTTATTCTTATTTTGAGATGTTTTCCTCTATGAGTATGAACTAAACTCCCTAAATACCTAGGGAGGATGAAACCTATGATGGATCTTATATTTAATTATTTGAATTACATGATAAATACTTGTTTTTGTTCTTAATTATGTGTTCTTAATCCTTGCCTTGATATTTTCAGGATATTAATCCAAATTTGATGTGATTAATCAGTGGAGCAAAAGTCCCTGCTTAAGAGTAGATCTATCGTAATTAAGCAGAGTTGATTGCAATCTTAGAAATAGGACGACATAAATCTGTCGGATTAGAGTCAAATCTAATAAGGGAATCCATAGATCGAGTTAATGCGACAACAGGGGTTTTAATTAGAAAGAGATTTCAATTAATCAACCTAGAGTCAGTTGTTTTTATTCTCGAAAGAGATATTAACATAAATTAGGGATTTCTACGGATCAAGATAAGTGAATAAATCGTTTAATTCAGAGTCATAATAATAAGTGAAGTCTAGGTGGATTTTTCCTTGAGTATTGTTTTTTTCATTGATTTATTCGATTACTTTCTTCACTCTCTGTCGCGTTCACAGTTAATTAGTTTAGTTTTAGATTAAAAAAAATCCATTTAATTATAGGCTAGATAATAAAAAAATAGTAACTACTAGTACTTTTAGTCCTTGTGGATACAATATTCCTGACTCACTATAGCTATACTACCATTTGATAGGTGCGTCTGCCTTTGTCGTATTTTAGTTAGCTCGTGATGTCATCATGTACTTTATTTATTTATTATCATTTCACATGTATAAAATGTGTTGATTGAAGATTGAGAGAATATGACACTATTTTGACACCTCCTCCTCCTTACATTACGATTTTAGAAAAATAACGATAAACTCACCCTTTTTTAAATTACAAACTTTTTCTAAATAATAAAATACCTACAATATTTTTACAAAGGCCTCTCACTCATGGCATAGAGAGAATTAATGTGGCCAATGGTTTGGTCACTTCCCAAATGCCATTTTTCCTTTCTTTTTCTTTTTTTTCTCTTTGGTTTTGCTGAGGTTAGCCTCGTAACCGTCAAATTTTATTTATTTATTTTGTTACATTCATGATTATTTTTTAATAATATTGTCTTTAAAATTAAAATTTACATTCTCTCAAACATCTACAATTTCTTAAATTATGTGGGATAACCATGAGGTTACATCCACCAATTAAAGCTTCAATTATTGCCCTTTAATTTTAATTTTACAATCATATGATAAAATTCCCAAACAATGGAAAATAAGTGTAAAAATTCTACATAATGTGAGTGTTCAAGGAAAATAATTACTTGGTTTGTGGCTTTATAAATAAAGGCTATCTTTTTATGTTGAGAAGGTTGGTTTTTTCTTTTGAAGTACATAATAGGAAAAGCTACTCATTGTTTTGTTTGGAATTGAATGAAAGACCAACTAAGCTTAAACCTTTTGGCAGCAAATATTGGATTGGGATGGATCAGTTATTGGTTCTTCACAAACCCAAGATGAATGGGGACCAAAATGGCCTCATAAGATAAGACCCAAATGGAACATTTGTTTCATTCAGCTTCTTGTCTTGTATATTTTACATCCAAGCTTGTTTGTTGCAAATTATGGGCTATATACATTGTTGTTTGATAGTCCATGAAATTCAATATTTATAAAATTAAATAAATATAACTTAAATTGAAATAATGAGATTGGCTTCCCTATTGACTGTTGATACAGATGGCTAAAGAAAAGTAGATGCGGTCACTGCTCATAAGCAGCATCTCACTTTGTTTTTTAAGTTTGTGTTTGTCATGTTACTTGGCATAAATCAACTTTTATCGCAAAATCTAAGGGTTGATTAGATGTGGCAGATGCAACTTTACCAGTCCAAGATTCCATCATAGGTAGGGTCTCAATTTATTAGCCAAGGGCTAGTGTTGTTGTTCCAAATATTGAGGCAATTTAACAACTTTTTCCTAATCTTACTGATTATTTCATATGTCTACGAACAGATCAATTTCCATGTAAATCCATGAAAGTTGTGGGTCAAGTGTTCGACCAGAAACCATAAACCCAATCACAACCGTTCAATTAACCCTAATAGTGGTCCCACATCGACCGCCCATTCTGGTTAGATTTAGACATATGTACCGAGGGCTGTAAAAAGACATACCAATAATCCCCCCACCTCCTCTTCTAGACGACTAGAACATGCGCCGCTCCTTAAAAATTTGCACAAATCACGAGACATATGCAGCTCAAAGGGACTTGAATGAAAAACAACGAAAATATGAAGGTCATTTAGATAAATAGAAATATGTTGTCTGAAGAATAAATTGCACTCCATTGAGTTTATGCCTCCGTAATGGGGAGTGGAGACTTTCTTCATCGAGTCTAAAGCCGGGAAATACTTAGTCTACTTATTGTCTACTTACCAACAGATCATTGCTGAACTTAAAACTCAACAATGGCACTTTGTTTCTGAGTCAATCTGTAGATTCCATTTCCTCAAATGGGTTGCTGTGTAAGCACCAACACAGGTTCCCTTCGTGCAAAGGAATCACATTTGCAAGTGGGTGTTGAATCCAAAGCTCCACCACCTTCTGCTGAAGAAGAAACTGTGAAGGAAGTTTTATCTGAAACCCCAAAACCCAAAGCTCCCATCTTTACCCCACAACAAGAAGAGAGCAAGCAAACCCAGATTGAGAAACCGGTCTTTGTCAAGATCCAAGAGAAGGAAAGCCTCAATTTCAACGTCAAGACCAAACCAAAATCACCTGTCCTTGAAGAGTCAGCTTCGGAAGAGGTTTCCGAGATTTGCAGCGTGAGTTTAAGTGAAAGCCTTTCCACTGTTACTGATAGGAGAGATGATGAAGATGAAGTGAGGCAGCTAAAGGTGTTCAGATCTTCGGCAAGACCCGGGTCAAGGAACCGTGTAGTGGGTCGGAAGCTTGATCAATCACCTAACAAAAGAAATGGGGTCGTGAACGGGGGATCATCAGTGAGGTTGGTTCAAAGCAAGGGGGGATCCCCAGTGAAACGTGGGTCAAGATCCGATCCGCCAAGGAAGGATCCGGGTGAGAGTTCAGGGAGGAGGTCAAGATCACCTGCGGTGAATAATGCTGTAATGGGTCGGAGCTCGTCCGGAGGAAGGACCATTCATTCTCCTGGTAGGGTCCGACGTGACCCAGGAGAGCAACAACAACAGGTTACTACAACTAACATGGAAGGGAAATGGTCAAGCAGCAATGATAATGGTGCTACAACGAGTGCTACAAATGAATCACTTGAAAATCCTCTTGTCTCCCTTGAATGTTTCATCTTTCTTTAAGGATTAAAAGAAAATATTGTACCTTTAGAATTCATATATTGTAATTTCTCTTATTATTTTTGTTTTGTTTGTGAATACTGATTCAATGCAAATGTCAATCCGGACTGCAATGCAATGGGAAATTTTGGTTGTATTTAAGAACGTATGAAATTGAATGCCTTTAACTTGACATGTTGGTGTGGAAAAACATGTGTTTTCTGTAAAATATGATTCAATTTGGTACAAAATGATTGCTCCTTTTCCATCTTTCTTTATCCAAGAACTTAAGGCTTCTATTGGATTTTTAGTTTGGTTAAAGGAGTTTACATTGAGACAACTTTAAGTTTAAGAACAAAAAAGTTTTATCTTTAGTGATTAATCATATGATTGAGATGCGTAATTATGTCTTTGAAACTAGATCTTTAGCTGGCTACTAATATACCTGGAACTCCTTTTAGGATTCTCACAAAGACCAGACCATGAGGATAATGCATGGGTTCTTCATGCAACTAGCCCCCATATAGGTTGGTTCACGGTGGATTACTCATTAGCACCATGATTGATGGTTGATTTTTAAAGTATTTGTTTACGAGATTAGTGGCAATATCATATGTTTGGCTTTTTTTTTTTTTGCTAAAAAAGATTGTTTACGGAACAAATATTTTAAATTTATAAAAGTGATCATATATTTTAAAATGATTAAATAAGGGTCTTACCTTTTTTCAAGTGCTTAAATAAGGGGCAAATCTTTTTAAAAGTGTTCGCATAAGTCTACTGAATGTTGTATATCAAGTTTTAAATTATATTTTGACTGATTTTTTTTTTTCTTTTCAAAGCAATATCTAATTTATGTATTATGTGTTTTGTTATAAACACGGCAACATTTATCTAATTTTTTTTCTACAAATAGAGCTGAAATGCATGAAAAACTCTAATTTAATTGAGGTTAGGCCCTTATTTGATCACATTGAAAAGTTTAAATTGTACGAGTAACCTCTAAAAAATTAAACTCTATTTTGAAGGTTTACCTTTTTTTTTTCTGAAATAATGAGAGAAAGAGCATGGTTGGCACACACTCAGCGTTAAATATTCTATAATTTTAAAAGGAACACAAATGGAGAAGGGAGAAATAAAGAAAGAAATGAAGATTTTGGAGAATGGAAGAGGGGGAAATCATATTTGTAGAGGTTTGAAGATGAAAGACAGTAGGAGTGGTCCAATATTTTAATGTTAAAATGGTTAATGGAATATGTTATTGGACGCTCTTTACAGAAAGGAATAATAGGGGAAAGAAGATCAGATATATCAGTTATTTTGGACTGTTGCTTTAGCTTTTTTCTATGGTCGTCTCTTTTCCATAAACAAAGACAAAAATATGGAAGTTCAAAAGTTCAAAATATTTCAACCAAAATGGCTTTAACTTTTGTTTCCATTACAAAGATGATTTTCAAGCTACTTGAGTGTTTTTAACTTGGCTTCTTATATCAGAACTAGATAGATTTCTCTCAGGTGAGGGGCGAAATTAGAATAATTTTTTTAAGGGGATGGAATGAAATTTTAATTTTTTATAATTTATATATTTATAATTTTTAAAGGATTAAATTAAAATTTTATAATTTTAAGGGGTCAAAGTACAATTTTACTTTTACTAATTTAAAATTTTAAAAATTTTTAAAATCCTATATAATAATTTTTCATTTTAAAGGGGCGGGGCCCCTGCCACCCCAGCTACGCATCTGGCAACGGCCATTTTTTTAAAGAAAAAACTTACTACACCATGCAAAACAAAAGGATAAGCTAAGGCATGCATACATATTTTCGGATTTAAATTATTTTGGATTCATATTCTTTGTAAGTTTGTATACTTCGTCCTCTTTATTTATTTTGGGTTCATCTTCATTCTGAAAGTAGTTTAGAATTATTGTTAAGAAAAGCTTGGTTTACAAAGAAAGTTTATGTTTAAAAAAAAGTGATAAATCTCAAAATTATACATAAATTTTAACTTTATGTAATTTCATGTTTGAAATTTGGTTTGATCTAATTCTCACAAATTAGTAACACAATTATTGATATATCATCATATATTTTTACCTATAGCATACATAAATAGTTATATTTATTCAATATAAAAATAATTTACTATATTTATTTTTTAAAATATGTATCATTGAATCAAAATTAAAGTTTTATATGCATAACTACAATAAATTATAATTCATGTATAATTTTGAGATTTGGCAATACTTTTGATAAAATGCCATAAAAAATTTAAAATAGAAGGATATTAAAAATACAAAGATATTAAAATCATTTCATCTAAAAAAATTCAACTTTCAAAAGTCAGGCATCATTTTTTTTTTTTTTTGCTTGGTTTGTGAAACCATGATTTTAAGTTTTAACAATAAAAGCAAAATGTTTTACTGTGATGGTAAAAAAATATACCAGCAGTAATGGTAAAAAATAAATGCAAATCATAGGTTTTTAAAGAATTGGAAGCAATTGTTTCTCCAGCAGTCATTGACAATGATAGGGCTACAGATAAATTCCAGGCCTTAGTAGATTGCAGTTTCTTCAGTTTTCTTTACTCACAATTACAAATAATTCAACCTTTGCCAGTAATTTGATAAATGCTGCACATGGAGGTTCAACTTCACTGTTCTATATTAATTTTCCATCCATCTGCAACAAACTGCTTCCCATACTCTCAATCAACTATATAATATACCTCAATTTTTTTTTACATTTATAATTTGGATCCATTTGATGGCAATCCAGACCATCTTTAGTCACTATCTCAGAAAATGTTGAACATGGAATGGTGGAAATCAGCAGCAAAGGCGATGCAAGTATGAACGGACTTTATGGTCTTCATTTGTTCCTAGGAAACCTCCTGCTTGAGGGTAATCATGCTCATGAGGGTAATCATGCTCATCGTTTTGGGTAGCATGTGCATCCCAATTTCGTAAATTTAGTTTCCTTCTACTGCACTTACATGAATGTCCCCGGAGGAGTTTGCAACAGGATTGCCAGATGTGTAGTGTTCATGTTGAACCAATGACGAACATTCCGGGGGACAGGGGACTGGAGCTGGGTGTGCAATGAAAGTAGGAATCTCATCCCCAGGCATTAATACGGAAACTCCACTGGTGTACACCGTCATCTGCACAGAGTAATGATCTTTCTATAACCTTCCAATCCAGATTAAGAATGCTTTTTCCAGGAAATTAAAAGAGCATTGTATGTCACATTAGCAAAAACCAAATAAAGTGCTATATAATGACCTAGTTTCTAAGGTTCGACAAATTGATAAATCCAGAGCTGAAGATGGAACTTTTCTGGGCTTAAACGAGAGCAGTAGTAACTACAGAAACACCAAGAACAGCTTCTTCATTAACGCCACCAAGCAAATCCATCCAGCAGACAGCTTCCAAGAAAGAATCCTAGGTAAAGATGCATGGAATTTACTAGCGTACATCCACAAACTGACAGCCTACCTAGTTGTTACGATAAATGTAGCAAATCGGCTCTTGGTCGGGAAAAACAAACATATAGAAGAACGGATAACAAGTGGACAAAACTCAAACTACTAATAATGCAGATTTGATGTTTTTAATTGCCTCAACTAATAGTAGAACTACAAACTTCAGTTATTTGAATCAGACAACATCAACCATAAGACTATAAGAACAAAGAAGAGCCTTATAGTTCACTAATCAATTTCTCAAATTGACAAAAGAATTTTGGTAATAAAATAATGTTATGACTGTACTAAATTGGTTCCAAATTCTATGCCGTAGTATCGAATGCTTTTCCAAAAATTGACGTTAGGCAGGACAAGTTGCTTACATCAACTAAAATCTATCTTGTCTGTTGATGTAGAGGCAGTTTCCTAACATATTCGGCCCTCGAATGCAACTAACTATTAACTTCCAAACCTAAACTCTACATTTTCAGTGTCCCCCAATAGGTTCCATTCAAAACACTACCTGGGACATCATGTCTGAAACTTGCAAGGTGCTAACGTATCGTGTGAATTGATTTAGACCTATTACCAACAGGATTCCATGGACATTCTAACATGCCATAGAGGGCTACATTAAACCATTTAGAAGATTTTGAACCGGCTTCTAATTAAACTTAACTTCACAGCGGAGAGACTAGATATTAGCATTGGGTCACTTAGGGGAAGGCTCGAAATAGTAGGTCGGTGAGCCTAGCATCTGCATCATAATCCAAGGAACACAGTAGAGTAGTCTACATGTGTAGCATGCTGAAGAACCAGTCCTGGGATACCTTCGGGAAAAGTTTAATCTAAACTGAGACAGTTCGTCTAAATTGCCCTTAATCTACCATAATTGAAGTGCATCACACATAATATCATTATCCACAGACCATGGGTCAATTATCATATTGAAGCTAAAATAGAGCACCATAAGAGCTGAAAATAAGAAGACAATCAACTGAAGTTTGTGTCCACCATGGTTGACCATTTGTTCCCAATCCGAAATGCTAGCAGACCATTCACTTGTCATAAAGGTCATTGCCTAATTGATCACAAATATAACAACAACACTGTTTTGACCGGCTCCAAAAAAAAAGATCAAACTTTTGAATAAAAGATGCAAAGTTACAAATGCAGGAAAGATGGAAACTTTAAGCTACTGAGATGCATTATGTCATGAGGCATCAAATTGACAGAAAATTAAGATCTCATTGGCTAAATCTAATTCAAACTTTTTAACAAAATTAAAGAAATCCCAGATGTAGAAACAGAAAGGGGTGACTCACATTTGGTGATGGGTGCCTGAGCTTGCCATTGAAACTAAGCTGAGATTCAAGGTCACCATCGTTAGGACCAGTAGGAGAAGAGTTAGGTCTGAGAAAGCGTTCAAAGATGGCCATCACTAAGAACATAGAGATGAGAATGGCAGTAGCAACAAAACCAAAGGACACCGCATTAACAGAATTGTCAAATTGTCTCCAGTGGTCCTCCTCTCTTTGTACATTCAATGGAGCTCCTATCGGTGACCAACTATACAAGTAGCTTTCTTCTTGTCCCATTTTTTCAGCAGTGGGTGCAAAAAAAAAAAAAAAAAAAAAAAACAGAAGTAGTAGCGCCTTACTCAACTCTCATCCTATAGCTCTTCATGTGAGTGAGAGAAAGCAAGGGTTCTTTTTGTAGTGTTAAAGTTACGGCAGTACATAAAAGCTTTTACACCAGTACCAAAGCTTCTTGGAGTAGTTTAAACAGGTCAGGTTAGAGGGTTTGCAAGAGAGGAAACGAGAGAGCAGACAGGGAGACAGAGAGAAGCACGTGGGCTATCTTTACATGAAGAGGTGAAAAACAGGACTTTGGAATTTGGAGATGGTTTTTCTACCTCTTTTACTACCAGTGATCTTTTTTTCTTTTTAAAATAAAAAGTTGGTGGTGGAAGAACAAACAAAATTCTGGGTATTTGCAAATTAACTGAGAGGCAAATTAAAGTGTCGGAATAGACTTCTCATGTCTTCTTCTCTCTTGCCTTCATGTAATCACAATTCACAAGGTCCAAGACTTGGAAGGTTTCAGAATTTACTTTTTTCTTTTTTTTTTTACTTCAGGAGCCAAGGTTCCCAAGAGAACCTTAGTTGTGTTTTTTTACCTGCTTGCTTTATTGCCACAACCATCCATTTTAATTGCTAAACCAGATAGTCTTTTCAACTTTGAAATCCCCATTTATTAACCTGAGCAGGAGAGTACATGGAGGGGCAATTGTGAAAATAGTTGGAAGGATTTTGACAGGAGAAGTTGAATGACAGATTCCAAAGCAAAGAAATTGCAGTGATACATACACACACAAAGAAATAGGAAACAAAGTAGTGCAACAAGAGAACTGATACAAAATCATAAAAACAAAAAAGTATCATAATCCATCAGTTTCTTTCTTTCTTCGTCAATCTTGAATAGGGCAACTCAGAGACAGTGGTCCCCCGGTCAGGACCCTCAACGTTACATGCTTTGTGCCGTGATATTTATGTGGCATTACACATCATTTGTTCACAGCTCCTCCTTGGTGAATCCTCTTACTACAAGCATGATATAAAATCGGGATTCATTTCTCTTGCGATTCTTTTTAGTATAATACACAATTATTTAATCATAATCAAGATTTATGTAAACCTTTTTGGGTTAATTCCATCAAATGCCCTGAAAACTATATATTTAAAGTTTATGTCGTAAACGTGCCAATGTATTAAAAGGCACAGGCGTTAGAGCCAACAGCAAAAACCAATGCAAGGCCCCCTTCAAGTTTGCCGATAAAGGAAGGTGCAGTGGCATCTTCATTCCACAGTGAGTGGAGAGGGCTGTCCCGGTTCCTAAATAGGCAGCCTACTATTCCACGAGACCCATTTTTTCATTAATACTCCACATGCACCATGCCGGGGCATACCCATCTTCCTTGAAGGCGTGGAGGTTGGAATGGGACCGGACCTTATGGCCCCTATTTCTGCCTTCTTCGCTCTTGTCACTAGAACGACAATGCAAACGGTTGTTTGTTTATCATGATTTTGATTTGATTTTTTTAGATACACACAAACTTTTGATACATATATTTAAAAAAAGAACAAGATTGCATTAAACTACCCAATAATACAATATAAACTATCCCTATAGGCATTTGCCATCAAAAGAGGGGGAAAGGCTTGAAGGGCACATTACAAATGAATAAAATATCATGTTCGGAATTAACATTCAAAACAGAGAAATCAAAACTATTTGCCAGATGAGTAAGGGCATCTATACATCTATTTTTCTCTCAAAGGACATTCTTAAATGTTTTTCCTTCCACTATTAATAAGAGTGTCCTGCAATCGGAGACAACCATATATAGCAACATATTATGAATTGATACATTATGAATAAGACTAATAACAACGATAACATCGATCTCAATTTCCAAGTTTTGCAAATTCTGTCTCATGGCAAGTTAAAGACCATCTTTAAGTCCCTAAAGTTTTGCTTCTAAGCTATTGGCATTAGGGATACGTCAATAAGACCCTATGAGCCACTGCTCGTTTTCATCTCTAATGATAGGTCCAATACTCGCCTTTTACGGATAGTTAATACTGAGCCATCCGAATTTAATTTGTCACGCCCTTTTCTAGAGGCTTTCCAACATAATTTTATCAAGATTGGTGTTAAAGTTTCCCTTATCTTAGCCACAAGTGTAAGGAAAACAATATCATGTTCAAGGGTGCGAGGAAAGATGTCCATGTTAGCATAGTTGGAGTGAAAGATGATATTTTTTCAAGCATTCCAGTTTTCCAAGAGAAAATAAGCAAAGACAATATTCCATGGAAGTGGTGGCTTTCTAAACCATGTTTTATAGAGAACATAATTTGAAATGCAAATTATTCTAATCCCCATTTTAGTAAAAGTAATGTTCCTTAAGTCCCATAAGTTTTTCCACCTAAGTTCACCAGTTGGACATTAGCGGAGGAGATATTCAAAGCCTTCTTGGTGACTATTGCATAGAGGGCACGTCACATCAATAGACATAACCTTATCCTTCAATCCTGACTTAGTTGAGAGGATTTGAAGGTTACACTTCCATAAAAAGATCTTCAACTTAAAGGGAAGGTTCAATTTCCAAATGGATTTCCAAACACGTTGGTCACATTCTTCGCCATTAAGTATCCTATTGTCAACAAGGTCATAGGTGCTGGAGAGAGAGATGACCCCATCTTTCGAGCCAACCCTACATATAGCATCTTAGGTGTTCAAATGAGATACGATGAGTGTAACACCCCCTAACCCTATCTGTCGTCGGAATAGGGTTACAGAGCATTATCGTAAAATCGTAACATAAAAACATACATTTCTAAACATTAATATAAGCATAGCATAATCCATCCGTATACATGCATATCGCCCCTTAATCGAGCCCTTGAGGCCTTAGAAACACTTTAAAAATGAATCGAGACTAAATCAGAAACATTTGAAACATTGAGGAAAAAATTGGAAATTTTAAACTGTAGGGGTTACACGGCCGTATAACTCACACGGTTGAGAAAAACGCTCGTGTCTCATGTCGTGTAACAATTGAAATAGGGACACATGACTGTGTCCCAGCCCGTGTAACTCTTTAAGTTGGGTCACATGGCCAAGCCACACGCCCGTGTGCCAGGCTGTGTAATACTCAAAATAACCTCACATGCCCATGTAACTGCCTGACTTGCAACATTTAAAACCTATAGGGGACACACGACCGTGTCGCATGGTCGTGTGTCACACACAGATGAGACGCAAGCCCTTGTCTTAGGCAATGTGGACAAGAAATTGGCTAAAATTAAGCCATTTCCTTCACCCACTTCAAGCATGTACCTAAACACAATTTGCACATATGACCAAGGCATCAAAACATACCCAAACATACATAAAATGACCAATTCACTATGCCATTAATCCATCCAACCAATATGCCAATAAGGCACCTCAATCACAATTCATCAAACATATCTAAGCTTATGCATAATTAACCATATCTCATTCAAACCCAACTAGCTCATTTCTATCTCAAAGCATAACCTAACTTGACCACATTGTAACTATACCATCACTTACCAATTTTATCATTAAAACATGCATCAACTTAACCATATTAACAACCAACCACAAGGTATCAAAAGTACCAAAAGTACCACAAATTCAAAGCAACATTTACAAATCTAGATAGTGCGATAGGTTTTCGACGAGCTTCCAAACCGATCGAGCTTCCGATAATATATAAAACATAGGAAAGAAAACTACGTAAGCATATAATGCTTAGTAAGTTCGTAAAACATGAAAACAACTTACCATTTCATTGTATAACATTAAAATTAAGCATGATATAATCCAACAACAAGCTTGGCACAAGCCTAAGCATCAACAATAACACATGTTAGTGCTTTAACACATAACTCAATTAAACTATCACATGGTTAGATAAATTTACATGAACATAGTACCATTGAATTCATACTTTCCATAAGCATAAATATGCATACATTGAACATTTCCATTTCATACCTTTCCATAGGTTCATAACATAGCTGATTGGAACACTTACCGTTCCTTCCCTTTACTTGCCCGTTGAACCATTTAGAATAACATCAGATACGCGAGAACGCTCACACAAAGTGTGCTAAACATATGGTCGAAACTATTCCTTTTCCTTTTCCTTTACATCGTTGATTACTCGAGCCACAAAATAGGTCTGCTCACACAAGCTGGCGGTTGAAATGTAAGCTACAGGATGCTTCTCACACAAATTGACGAGCATTCGCAACAAATTTAGGACTTCAGCCATTGGTAAGACATTCAAGACTAGCACCCGAAATGTGGTAACCCTAATGACATGTCATTTGTATCCTATATCTTCATAAGGTTCAAACGGGGCTCGATAATTGTCAAAACATCGTTGGATTTCCATCGTTCATTTACATGATAAATAACACTATAACATGTATATCAAAATAACATTAAAATGTTATTTAAACATACGAACTTACCTCGATTACAAAGATGTCGAAACAAGATCAATTTATCTGAAGCTTTAGCTTTTCCTCGATCTAGATCTGTATAAGGTTTATCTTGATCTAAATAATCAAGTTCAGTCCATTTGATACTCATACTATTCAATTTAGTCCAAAATTCATGCTTTTGCAAAATTATATTTTTGCCCCTAATATTTTAACTTCTTTACAATTTAGTCCCTAAGCTTGTAAAATGAAATTTATGCAATTTCATGCTAGCTGAATTACCTAGGGACTTATATCAACCCATACAAATCATCATTTCACAATTTTACCATGATATTTTACTACTTTAACAAATAAGTCCCTAAATGATAATTTCATCAAAAATCACTTTACAAAACTTGTTTATTTAACAAGGGCTCATAATATTTCATTAAACTTCAAAAACCATACAAACATGTTCATGGAAAAAACCTAAACCTTTAACAGTTTTGCCAATTAGTCCAAGGGTTAGCTAGATTAAGCTACAACGATCCCAAAAACATGAAAATACAAAAAACTACTCACATGCAGAGAGATATCCCTAGCCGAAGCTAGCAAGCTTCCATGGAGTTTCTTTCTTTTAGTTTTCGATGGAAGAAGAAGAACTAAAGATGATATCTTTTGTTTTCTTTAATTTACATTAACATATTTATTGATTACTAAATTAACCTTATTAATTAACCTTATAATCACTTCATTTTATGTCCATAAATGTCCACTAATAATAATAATGGTCTAATTATCATCTAAGTCCTCTTACATTAAAGCTTCATAGCTGTTGGATACCTTTAACTACTAGAACTCTACTTTTACACCTTTTACGATTTAGTCCTTTTTACTTAATTAAGCATGCAAATGACAAATTTTCTTAACGAAATTTTTATACAACCTTAATAATAAACTATAAACATTAAAATAATAATAAGATAAATATTTACTCATTATATTTGTGGTCCCGAAACCATTTTTTCGATTTCACTAAAAATAGATTGTTACAATGAAAGTGCTTAAGAATAGATTAAAGGAAAATGAGGCTTGGATGACTTTCTTGCATTCCTTTTTAACTTGCTGAAAGGTTTTATCTTCTTCTCCCAATGGTAAAAGGCGTGTAACGAAGTTTCTAGCTATGCCAAATCCTCATCCAATTATTTGTGCGAAAATAGATAATGTTACCATCATTGATTACACATCTTAGACATTATTGAAAGAGTAGGTTGACCCTTCTGAGGCCACTCAATGTGGTAGAAACATTTTTGGGTCTAGGATTCTCAGATCAAGATTAGGTGTATTTCACAAGGAGTGTTTGGGCCCAAAGTTTTTCCTTTTTCATGTAATTGTTGTCATCCTAGCTTGAGCATGGGAGCTTGATTTGAGATATTTGTTTTTTTTTCAAGCCAAGTCCCCCTTTTTATTTTGGCCTTATAACATTCTTCCAAATGGTTAGGTGCATTTTCCTTGATGATTCCAACCTACCTCAAAGGAAGTTCCTATTGATATTGTAATAGCCTGATTTTTGGCTTAGTTGGAACAGTGGTTTCGGGGCCACAAATCCAACGTAAGAAAATTTATTTTCTATTATATTTTTATGATTAGAAATTCACGGAATGATTTCTTGAAAATTTCGTTCGAAAATTTCGACATTTGGGCACTCAATTTAGTCAAAAGGACTAAATCGTAAAAGTGCAAAACTTGAGTTCTAGAAGTTAGAGGTGTCCAATTATTATGAAATTTTAAATTGGAGGTCCTTAAATGGTAATTAGACCATTGGTTAAGTTGATGGACAAAAATGGACATGGTTTGGTATATTTCTAAAGTTTTTCATTAAGGGCAATTTGGTCATTTGGTAATTAAAATGAATTAAAAACAAAATTAAAAGCCAATTTTTGTCCATCTTCAAGCTATGGCCGAAATTACCATGAAGAAACCATGGCTAGGGTTTTTCAAGCTTCCAAGCTCGATTGTAAGTCCATTCTAGCCTCGTTTTTGATGATTTTTACGTTTTTAAAATCCTCGTAATAAGATCTATCTATTTCTACCACTAATTTGAAGGGATATCAAAGTTTAAATTTTTACCCATGATGGATATTTGTGTATTTTGATATTCAATGGTAGAGAATGCATGTTAGATGTTAGATAAACAACTTTTTCTAAGTGATTTTCGATGAAAATGTCAAAAAGGACTAATTTGTAAAAGTTATAAAATGAGGAGTAAAAATGTGTTTTAATGGAAATTGTGGGCTGATATAGTTATTAAAATGGTTCAGCTAGGCTTTTTTATTAAATAAATTGAATAGATTTCATTTTACAAGCCCAGGGGAAAAAAATGTAAATATGTCAAACTTTAGGGGCAAAAATATAAATTTTCCAAAATGTAATTTTTGGGTCACATTGAATAATGTGACTAATAAGTGGGCTAAATTTGATATTATTGTGACAGACCAATTTTGACCTTAATCGGAACGGTGGTTTCGGGACCACAAATCCGAGCCCAATAAATATTTTAATATTTTATTTTGTGTCTATTATGGGTGAATTGATGTATGTGAATGTTTTGCAGAAGAATTTAACCGTTTGAGTGTTTAATTAGCAAAAGGGATTAAATTGCGAAAAGAATCAAAGTAGTAAACATGAAATAAAATAAGGGGCTAAGTGACTTATGCTTCAAACATAGGGATTTGCATGTCAAATTCCCCATTTTTAGAAGGGTGGACGGCAAGCATGCATTAAAATAATCTATAGTCTTAAATTTTTGTTTTTAAAACATTATTAAAGTGTAAGCATGCTAAGAATATTAAGCTTTTCAAATTATATTATAGTTTAAGTAATATTATACTAAAAGCATGCTAAAATAATGTGTTAGTAGAATTAAACAAAAAGGAAATTATTTTTACATCTCTCCCTCATTCATCCTACCCGAAACTTACCTTCAAGAAGAGAAGAAACTCATCTTCTTCATTCGGCTGTTGCATGTGTCTCTAAGGTGAGGTATCAAGCTCCATTTTTTGATGATTTTGCATGGTTGTGTTGGTAGTCTTATATACTATCGAATTCTTGTGCAAAATTTGAGATTAAAGCTCCCCTTAGATTCGGCCATGATCTAGTTCTATGGCCTTTTCATGTTCGATGAAAGCATGTTGGCTATAGTTGGTCAAATTGTTTGATAGATAAAAAAAAAAATGGGTGGGTACTTTAGCTTGATTTTAATAAGTCTTTTTATATAGAAATTGTTTGCCTTGGATGCTAATAAAAATCATGTTAAATTTTGGGTTTAAACAAGCTAATATTCGGCTGGGATTAGGATGAATAAATTGTGGTTATTTAGCTTGTTGCTTGGTCTTATGTTGAAGAAAATGCATGGGTACATTGAATTGGCATATTCGGCCATAAGAGAGAATGAAATTGAGTTATTGTATTCGGTTATATATGTACACTTTTATCAAGTTAATATATGGCCATAGACAAGAAGATAAGTTTTAAGTTAAAGTACATTAAAGAGATTATTACCAATGTGTTAAATGATATTATTGAATATACTTGAACAAGATAGGGGGGGATAATTGGCAAAATACATATATATATATATTATATGATCTTGTTTTTAAATTGAATGGAAGTGTGGTTTAATTGGTTTAATTGAACCAAATTAGATCAAGATCAAAAGGAGAAGAAGTTGGAGCGAGGAAAAGCTAAACTAAACGAATAGTTGGAGATTTTGAATCTATCTACTTCTAAGGTAAGTCCTTTAGCTAAAATACGTCAATAAATCAATTATGAATTTAGTGAATGATAAATTGTGGAAATTTAAAGTATAAATTCATGATATAGCCGAATGTAAATGTATAGTATTGAAGTGAATTTATTTGGCTAATGCAAGGTGAATAAGTAAGTTCTTGAGCAATCTTATGTTTTAAAGTTATTTACAAATCTAATGAATGATAGAATTTGTATGAGTTGGTGTAAAACCATGAGTTGGCCGAATGTGATGATGATGGATTGGGTTGATTTCAAATATATTTAACGTAATGTGAATAAACGCATATGGTTCGATATGTGACAGCGAAATGCGAAAAGCATGTAAAACTATTTTTGATATTCGGGCTTTATGCCTAGCAGGCCTCGTGCCGGTGACATAATCGGGCTTTGTGCCTAGCAGGCCTTGTGCCGGTGACATAATCGGGCTTTGTGCCTAGCAGGCCTTGTGCCGGTGACATAATCAGGCTTTACGCCTAGTAGGCCTTGTGCCGGTGTTACTTTTCAGGCTTTTACGCCTAGCAGGCTTGATGCCGGTGATATATTTTACAAAAGAGAAATTGAATCTTTGTTCAAGACAATTTAAAGCTAATTTGTTAAGTATACGGTTCAGGTAAGCATGTAAGGTATGCTATGTTTAATATTACTTGGGTCAAATTAATATCAGGAGAATTGTGTTATATGTGTTCGAAGTTAATATTGATGGATGTAATATGACGGAAGTCGAGCTTAGAATGTGCTATTATGGAACCATTGGTTTTCATGTATAAATGTTAAGAAAGTAGATTTCCATGCGATATGCTTATATGAACTACGAAGAAATGTAGGTCGAAGGAAATGATTCCTAATTCACTTGGGTTACTGAATTACTAGTATTTGGCTTTGTATAAACTATTTACTTAATTGCTATGTGAAATGCCATAAGTTGATTGCTTTCATTTCGTAAATAATTAAATGCTTTATTATCATGAGTTAGGACTTACTAAGCTAGTAAGCTTAATTATGTGAAATGTTTCCTCTGTTTTATAGATTAGGAGCAAGCTACAAGCTCATCGGGATTGTTCGGGAAGTCGCTCACACTATCAATCTACATTTTGGGTACTCTTTCATTTTGGTTTTAAGCGAAGGCATGTATAGGAAAGACTTGGTCTTTGTTTGATGAAATCTTAAGGTTCATGTATAAAATAGCCATGCGAATATGGCTAAATTTTTAGTTAAGTACGTTGTTGTGTTTTTGAAATGTATGTTGGGTCATGGTGGCAATGTTTATGCATTCTTAATCAAGTTAATCGTTTTTATTAAGGAAATGTTTGTATATGAAATGAATCCTTGAATTTGGGATGTAGGTAGGTTCGGTTAGAAGCTAGTTTTTCATAAAATGCAACAAAACAGCTTGTAGTGGCAGCAGTGACGTGAGTTAGAAAAATCACCAAAAATAGGGTATATTGAATTTGGAGGTGAATGAGTTATGAAATTGAACCTTAGTGTGTCTATTTTTACATGAAAGAAACAGAATAGGCAAAAGATTTATATATTATGAGATAATTAAGTTTTAGTGAGACCTGCTCTGAATGAATTCGTGAGTCACTGTTCTGTTTTGGAAAAATTTTCAAAAATTAAAAAAAAATAATTAAGAAGCATGGTTTATATGTGTAGAACCCTTTATGAGTCTATTTTTCATTGGTATAAACAATAACATTATAGGAAATTTGTGCTATGTGATAACTTCATTTTTGTAGAGGCAGGTCAGAATTGTCAAGCGGTGTGATAAGGGTAACTTTGATGAATAAACTGTACTAATTGGCGACATGAAAAATTCTGAAAACATTATGGTGAAAAGCTACATGAGTCTAGTTTCAAGGAAAAATTACGAATCCAAATTTCGAGTTTTGTAACTCGAGTTATGGTCGTTTTAGTCAGTGTGATGCAGTGGGACAGCTTTAAAATTTTACACCCCGAGTTAACAGTCAAGTCTAGTAATGCCACGTACTCGATTCCGACAAGGGTTTCGGGTAAGGGGTGTTACAATTATAAATCAAGAAAAACGAAGTTTGGGTCTAGATCAGGGGAAACATAAATATTGGACAAATAAGTCCTTTTCGCCATTGTCGCACTCGAGGTAAGTTCGTATTTAAATGATGCATTTTTATTTATGTTTTACTTGTGTTATTATTGTATGAATTGTAATTTAATCTTTGATTGAATTCGACAAAGTTCGATAAGCGAGAAAGTCCCGGTTGAACCTTAGGAATAGATAGGATACAAATTTCATGACATTAGGGTTATTGAGATTTCATGTAAGGCCATATTTGGGATGACGGCATCGATATGAGATTCATGTAAGACCATAGCTGGGGTATTGGCATCGATATGAGATCTCATGAAAGACCATATCTGGGATATGGCATTGGTATGGTACTATGTATGTGAGACTTCCCGGGTATCTTTTTGTATTCCAAGTGGTTCAACGGAAAATTTAATGGCAATGCTAAAGTTGAGAAGACTATGGTATGTTGTGAAAGATCACTTATAAGTTAGTACAGGTATGTACATAAAACTCATGCTTAATGAGCTCGATATGTGATAAACCTTCAGTTTGGTTTAATTGAGTAAGTTACGATGTTATGGTTTTAATATCATCTATGCCAAGTTTGATTATGAGATTATGTTGAAATGGTACAGGTATGTACGTAAGGTTTATAATCAATGTTTTCACGATATTGTGAGTTTATGTTCACTATGGGGATAACTTTGTGATGATCTTGTGATTATCGGTCTATACTTGTGATGTATGAAATACATGGTAAATTCGATTGACGATTATGTGATTGGCCTTCGGACTAAATTGAGTTATGATATAGTATGCTTATTTTGCATAAATTGTGAATTATCACATGTGAGAAAAAGGGAAGATTTGCATAAATTCTTATTACAATGAAAGATGTAAGAGTATATGCTTGAAATGTAAATGCCCATAGTTACTGTGTATGTTTTATGGAAGGCTTGAAATGGTTTGTTGATTGTGGAAAATGATATGTTATTTTTATGACTGAGTAAGATGTGTTCATTAAGTGTAAAGTCGTTTATTTTGACTTATGTTACTTATACGATTGAGTAAGTTATGCTCATGAAATTTAATGACATTTATGTTAATTTATGTCATGTTATTCATATGACAATGTATAATTAATGTTGTTTATTATTTGCATATGAACTTGCTAAGCTATATAGCTTACCCCCTTCCTTTCCCATGTTTTAGAGTGCAGTTAAGCTAGCTCAAGTTAGAGATCGTTGGAGATTCTATAACACTATCAAGCTATCACTACGGGTATTGATGAATTCAAGTATTTTGAGTCTATGGCATGTATAGGGACTAGGTCAATTTGTTATAGGTGTTGTGATTAATTTGGCCATACGTGTTGGCTTGTAATTGTTAATGCCCTCTTGTGAATGTGAAGTCTTGCAGGATTTGGTGTGGAAAAGTATGATGTTTTAAGCATGATAGATGTTGGCTTTTAAATGACATTTATAAGCCTTAGTTATGATGGTATTGGCTGCTTGTTTGTATTATAAACTATGCTATTGAAGTTGTGTGCAAGTGGGTGCAAATAAGGGTGGCAAATGGCTTGGTAAATAGCCTTATTACTGTCCACACGGGTGTATGTCCAGGCCGTGCGTGACACACGGTCAGCCCCATGGGTGTGTGATTCGGCCGTGTGTCCCTTGCACCTCAATTTTGGCAAAACAAAATGTCCAGAATTGAGCACACAGGCAGAGACACGGGCGTGTGTTTCAGTCGTGTGTGCTACACGGCCTAGCACACGGGTGTGTGACTTGGCCGTGTGACTTGGCCGTGTGACCTTAATTTGATGATGACATCATAAACAGAATGCTCTCTAAGGTGGACACGGCCTGAAGCACAGGCGTGTGGTATGTCACACGGGCGTGTCCTTTAAGCCACACGAGCGTGTGGTCATGTTTCATGATGAAATTTTTCTAAGTTTTGTAAATTTTTCTTGAGTTCCCGATTTAGTCTCGAAGCATGTTTCGGGCCTCGTAGGCTCGTTTTAGGGACAATATGAATGTTTTTGAAAACTTTTAAATTTGAGTGGAATTTCATGTCTCGGTTTTGAATGTTGCTTGTGAATAAGTCCAGTAATGCCTCGTACCCTGTTCCGGCATTAAATACAGGTAAGGGGTGTTACAGATATGATATAATTTCCACGTATTAGAGGGTACCATTCGACTTTGTATGTAGTAGCATGGAATTGACTTCGTAGTGGATTGGATTAGGATAAGTTGACTAGCTTGCGAGAGGGTGTTCACCTTCTAAGACTTCAAATTTCTTATGTCTGTCTCCACAATAAAGTCAAAATTTATTTTTCTCATTATACCCGAGTTCAAAAGGAAACCAAAATACTTAACCATATTATTAGTGGCCTTCTAGTTAATCACGATTGAAACATGATCTCATTATTCTGGTAGTGTGTTGAGGGAGAACAACACTCTAGACTTGGTGATGTGGGTCAATTAACCCGATTCTTTCATGAATTGCTCAATGACATTACAAATAGTAGTTGTCCATTGTTCTATCTATCCTAGTAAATAGAATCATTGTTAGTACAAATCTCCGGTGAGAAAAATCTCAAACATACAAACATAACTCAAACAGAAAATGAAGAAATAGGACAAGGCTCCAAGGCATGTATCAAGCCACTATCTTTAAGGTTATATTCACCCCTACCTATATTTGGTGTGCAAAGGAGTTTCAAGAAAATTAACTTCGAGGATATAATGAAACCAATGACTATTTGTGTTTTGCAATAATGAGATTGGTCCACTAAGCACTGAGCAATGTATAATAAGAAACTCAATTTCTACAAAGAATTTCTGTAGTAACTCTTTATTGAACAATCTAATAATATTAGAAAATGAGGAAGGATAGAAAGAATTTTTAGAACTTGTTGGTGTGTTTTCCAAATTAAATATCATTCTTATTTATAGGAATTTTCATTTCTCTTCATAGAGACATCTTTCAATAGGTGTATTTTCTAAATAATAACATCTTTAAAAAAGACATATAATTATTCATCTAATATTATAACTATTCAAGTAATATTGTTTGAATAGTTATAAATCTTTTGGTAAAAAAATCAAGTGATATAACTCTTGACCAATGACCAAAAGATTTATCTTTTGATTAATTACACCCATTCATTTATAGTTATTAAAACACTATAAATTTTGAAAATCTTCCAACAATCTCCCCCCATTTTCAAAATATTTTAGATTTTGATATTCTTGGAAACCAATTTGCATAAATGAAGGTGTCTTACGATTGAACCTTCACTTATTGAAAACAAGTTAAAGTTGATCGAAATTGCATGGTAGAATCACTTATTGAAAACAAGTTAAAGTTAATCGAAATTGCATGGTAGACTAAGCTTTGAACCTGTAACACCCCTTACCCGTATCCGACACTGGCACAGGGTACGAAGTGTTACCATACTTAAAAACATGCATACAAACATTTTCGAGTTATGGAATTTCGTTCAAATTTAAAACTTTTCAATCTTCATCTTAAAATCCTTAATATGAGCCTACGAGGCCCAAAACACTCTTTAGAAACGGTTCGGGACCAAACTGAGTTCTTTAGAAAACTTTGGAAAATGCCACTAAAAATAGGGGCACACGCCCGTGTGGAAGGGCAACACACCCGTGTGGAAGGCCAACACGCCCGTGTGATCTAATAACATGGCCATGTTGAAGGACCGTGTAACACACACGGCCTAAGCATATAGGGACACACCCGTGTGGATTTATTTCTTAATTCGAATCTACATGGGTTTTCACACAGCCTGGCACACGCCCGTGTCCATGGCCCGTGTCCCTCACATGGCCATGGCATGCCCGTGGCTCGGCCCGTGTGCAAAAACCTTGACATTTTGTTTCTGACATTAACAACATCTTAGGGTCACATGGCCAAGGCACACACCCGTGTGCTAGACCATGTGGAAATTCTAAATTTCACATTCAAGGCGCAGACTTCACACGGCCTGGGCATATGCCCATACCTATGGCCGTGTTTTCCACACGGTCGAGACACAGGGTCGTGTCTCAGCCCGTGTGGTTACTACTGGGCATTCTGTTGTGCCAACTTAGGGTGCAGGGGACACACGGCCGAACTACATGCCCATGTGGCAGTCCGTGTATCACACACGGCCTAGACACACACCCATATGTCTACCCGCGTAGATAAAAACAAGGCTATTTACCAAGCCCTTTTGCCACCCTTACTTGCACCAATATAACCACATCCCATAAGACCAATTCACATACTTTATCAATTCAATCATGCAACCTTCTCATTCATGCATTAACATAATAAATACTCAACCATGAAAAGCATCATCATTTCCATATATCAATAACAAATATTAGCCATCATCCATGGCCTTATACAAAATGAATCAATCTTTAAGACAAACCAACACATTTCGCCAAAACAATATGACACTAGACAAAAGACCCTGTCTCTATACATGCCATACACAAAATGATAAATCTAACTATACCAAATGTTCAGATTGATAGTGTGGCCGAGCCTCTGACGACCTTTGATCCCTGAGTTAGCTTGGCGATCTATAAGAAAATGGAAAAGAGAGGGAGTAAGCATAAAGCTTAATAAGTCACATGTAAATAATTAACAACATTTTCCATGCATTATCATACTCATAGCATAATATAAACTTGCACATAATTCTCAAATGATTAAAGGCATAACTTACTCATTTTCATCCTTACTAATCATACAACATAATTCGAGCTCATTTCTCATGAATTTCATGTAGGCACCTGTATCACTTACAACATAGTCATAACTTTTCTCACTTTTGACACATGCTTTAAATTACACGTTGAAACAGTTGGAATACCAAAGGATATCCGATAAGCCTCACACAAGAGGGTAAAATACCGATGCCATGTCCCAGTCATGGTCTTACACTAGCTCTCGTCTTGATGCTGATTCCATGTCCCAGACATGGTCTTACACTGGCTCTCATAATGTGGCCAATTCCATGTCCCAGACATGGTCTTACACTAGCACACATATCAACACCGATGCCATGTCCCAGACATGGTCTTACACTAGCTCTCATATATCCCTAATGTCATGGCATGGATATCCGATTTATTCCTAAGGTTCAACCGGGATTATACCACATCAAATTTCATCACGCATAGTCATAATAATAATCAAACATTTTATGCCCTATCAAATGTTTAATGCATAACAACAATAGAGTTGTATTATTTACGTACTACTTACCTCGATATACAAAATATGGGCGACTTGTTCGATTTAGTCCAATAACTTGGTTTTCCACCGGTCTAAGTCCGGACTCCGTTTTTCTTGATCTAAAATGATAAAATTCTCTCATTTAATCACCACATTAATCAAGACATTCCAAAATTCCTACTTTGGAAAAATTACCGTTTTGCCCTTAGACTTTTACATAATTACAATTTTGCCCCTAGGCTCGTAACATGATTTTCATCAAATTTCCTCATTAATCAAGCCTAGCCAAATCTATTTTAAGCTTATAGCAACTCACAAATCCAATTATTTCACACATTTACTACCTATTTTACAACCTTTACAAAAAGGTCCATTTTAGGTGTTTTCATGAAAGTCATTTAACAAAAGTTGTTTATTTAACAACCAAGATTCATTTTCTTCCATAAAATTTCAGCAAAAAAACATGAAGACTCACATGGAAAAACCCTAGATTTTCAACTATTTTGCAACGTAGTCCCCTCATTAGCTAGATTAAGCTATAAAGGTTTCAAAAACACAAAAACCATAAAAAATGACCATCAAGATGACTTACTTGCAAGGATTAAAGGTTGTTGAAATTTTCAAGCTTCCATGACCCTTTTCTTGAGTGAAAATCAGTGGAGAAGAAAGAGAGAATGAAAAAGATGAAAACTTTCTTTTATTTTATCAACTAAGTCACCTAATGCCACCAAACCTTTCACTTTTCAATTTCTTTGTCTTCATGTTCAGCCACTAATTAATTTGGGGTCTATTTATTCAATAAGGACTTCTAATTTAATGTTCCATAGCTATTTAACACCTTTAGCTTGTAGAACAAAACTTTCACACTTTATGCGATTTAGTCCTTTTTCAAAATTAAGCATGAAATCACTAAAACTAATTCACCAAAATTTTCATGTACTCATATAATCATGCTATAACACATAAAATAATATTAAAAAAATTTCTCCAGCCTCGAATTAGTGGTTCTGAAACCACTGTTCCGACTAGCCCCAAAATTGGGTCGTTACAGAACCAATTATTCCATTTGATTAACTAAACACATCTCACACCATTATTTCAACATTGATCAATGCATAGTATATAGGGACATTATTTTTGTGTCCTCTTTTCATGAGTACTGTCAAAGCCAAGCCCTTGAGCTCCTAGAAGCGGTCACACTTCAACTCATATAGGTAGATCCTATCAAGAGTGTTATTGTAATTATAACACTTTAACATATTTATGCTATGGGTCTATTAAGAGTACACCTGATTACTCGTAAGACTACGCTTTCTACGTCGGTACTGTCGTTAATCGACACTACCGCTATCTGCCTATTGTTTTGCTCAGATGTCGGCACACACCTCGGTGGCCAATCGCGAACAGCCGACGCTGCCCTCTTTTTGAACTTAGGGGCTGGGGTCTCGATGCCACCCCACCTACCGCTTGGCTGGCACTAGGATCCATAATACCTTTGGTCACTAAATCAGATTAACACGGCGAACATCTTAAAATAAAGTTAACCCGAAAGAGTAGGTCCTTACCTAGATTGACAGATCCCGAATAGTTCGAGAACTAAACTACGAACCGCGTAAATCCCGGGAATCCAAATGCTTGATTACTCCCCTCCTATATTCGGCCAACACAACACTATTAGACAAATAGCCATTCGGCTTTGATCAAGAAATCCCGAAGGAGTTAACACAACAAGGTAACCACCCTTACCTTAATACCTTTCGATCTTCAAGCAAAACCCGAAGCCACGCAATGACAAGTCTCCCCCTACAATCGGCCAAGTACTTTCAACACAGGATTATTGCCTTCGGCATTCGAAAGAAGAGAAAGAAGATTCAGGGAATATTCGGCCACACAATCGAAAGAAATAGACGGGAAAAGAGAAGAAGTATCGAAAACTTACCACTCCAAGAGTTGGGATTCGGCTATAGATCCCAAAAGAAGAGAATGAACAAGATAACACACGACAAGAGAGGATGATTCGGCTTTAGCAAACCAGAGACGAAGACTTATGTATTTTTGGCACAAGAGAGGGATTGAGAGAAGAAAAATAGTCGATTGAGAAGGGATGGGTGTTGATTCGGTTTTGAAGCAAATGGAATGAAGAGAAAGGAGTAGAGGTAATTCGGCTTTGAGGAGATTCGGCTATAGAGGTTTCAAGGAAGAAAACGAAGCAGAGAGTGAGAAGAGAAAAATGTTTTTGGCTTTCCCACAAGGTAGAAACGAAAAGAGGTAAGGCTTAGGAGAGCATTCGGTTATGGCCGATTTAGAGAGGAGAAGAAAATGAAACACCAATGGGAGAGGTTTTGTTTTCGGCACCCAAAAAGAAAACTTGAGAAAGCTCTAAGGTTTTTCCAACTAGCCGAATTTGCACCACTCACTAGGCACATTCGGCCACCACCCTCAAGCACCCAAACCGATTGCACCCTTCCTCTCTAGTGTTCATGTTTCGGCCAACTCCTAAATTCCCTCCTGGCCACTTATTCAAACCGATTTGAATGAGTCAACCTCCTCAAATTTCTCTCCTCCACCCGTTTGAACCTGTTGACCTCTTCCATCCTCATCCATCAGTGTCCATCCTCAGCACAACTCTCCCTTAAATCTGGCGTCAAAAATAAATAGCAGAAAGGGGATCTTCGCAGCTCGAACACAAGCTCCCCTAGGTCCTTGTGGCGTCATCTCTCCAAGCTCTCAGTGGCGTCTCCGTTGCCACTTCACCGCTGGTACTCTTGTGTCAAAACACTCCATTAATTTCTCTTATCCCCTAACTCACTCAGTTCTCCCTTCCAAGTACCCAAAACAGAAATTTTTACTATAGTTCCGGCCTACCCTTGGCTCATCCGTAGACCCCAAAACACCCTAACTAGCATCATGTTCAAACCAATCACATGCAAACCACTAAAATGCAAGAGCCCCTAATTAAGGATGTTACACAATTTCTACAAAGAATTTAGTAACTCTTTATAAAACAATCTAATAATATTAGAACATTAGGAAAGATAGAAAGAACTTTTAGAACTTGTTGGTGTGTTTTCCAAATGAAATCTCATTCCTGTTTATAGGAATTTTCATGTCTCGTCGTAGAGACATCTTTCAATAGGTGTCTTTTTTAAATAATAATATCTTTAAAAAGACATGTAATTATTCATTTAATATTATAAATATTCAAGTAATATTGTTTGAATAGTTATAAATCTTTTGGTCAAAAATCAAGTGATATAACTCTTGACCAATGATCAAAAGATTTATCTTTTGATTAATTACACCCGTTCATTTATAGTTATTAGAATACTATAAATATTTTAAATTGTTCCAGCAATCACATCATCTGTAAAGAAGAGATGAGTAAGTTTTGGTCCCTTCTTAGATTTCATGATTAGTTTCCTTAATTTTCACCAAAGGCTTCTAAGATTTGGAGATTAAGGAATTTCATGCATAGGATAAACATGTATGGTGATAAGCGATTTCCTTATTAGATTCCTTAGGATGGCTTAGTTTGGGAGGCGAAAGCCATTCACAACTACCAAGTTAGTAAAAGAGGAGACATAGTCTATAATGAGCTCGATATAAGATGTGGAATGATTGAAAAATAAGAGAACTCTTCTAAAGAAACTCTATTCCAATTTATTGTAGGCCTAGTTTAATGATCATACTACCCAATGCTCCTTTTTTCTAATGGCGGGAACGAAATACTTCTTGAATAATGATAATATTATCAGCCATTTATTTACTTAATAAGAGCCTTCCTTGGAAAGGTGAGTTAAGTTTTTGCAAAAAAAAAAAAAAAGGGCGAAGGTGATTGACCATTATTTTGTAATGGTCTTATAGTATTGCAGTGATTGATGGATCTGAACTGTTACATTGTGATAGCTACAACTTGTTGGAAAAATCAGTTAAAAAATAGTTATTATTGGTCAAGCAAAATTTTAAAAATTTTCTTAAAATCAAGATCTTTTGTGATATTTATAGTAATAAACCCTAAACCAAAATTGTATATGTGCTTTATGTAAGGCGAACTTTAAGTCGATCTTAGATTACAACCGAAATACCTTCTCCATTATCTTCGTACCACAAATCATGTTGAGCGTGGGCTCGAGCAACAGGAACCAAAAACACAAAAAATAAACTATTTACTTACTTTTAGTAAGAATGTAAGTTCTCTCTATAAACTGATAGAACTCGTAATCCCCAGAAATTAGAATTTATTCTTAGTAAATAAATTATCACTACTTTCTGTTAGAATAACAATATAACAATAATGTATGAAGTGTATCTTTTTTAGGTCAACAGTTTAACATGAATGACTTGGTAGAAGCTAATTTTGTTCTAGGTATTCAAATCCTAAGGGTTTAAAAGAACAAAGAGATAACATTATCGCAAGTTTCATACATAGACAAGATATTGAAGCACTATGTAATGAACAATTCTAATAAGGGAACCCAACCTTCAGTATAGGAACTTTATCTCTCTTTGGAGGACTCTCCTAAAACAAAGGAAGAAAGAGAAAACATAAACAAGGTTTTTTATGCTTGCGTAGCAAGAAATCTCATGTATGTCATGTTATGCATATGTCCAGATATGTGTTTCACAATAGGGTTTGAGTCGATATCAAGTGAATCCTGGTCCAAGGCACTAGCAACAAATCAAGCATATACTTTAGTATTTACGGAGAATGAAAGATCATATGCTTGTGTATTTCGGATGAGAGTTTACTCTTATCGAATATATTGATTCTGACTTTCAAATGTGTCAGGATTCAAGGAAATCGACATCAAGCTATGTCTTTGTCCTATGCGGTGAGTCCATACTATGGGCAGGTTTCAAGCAAAGCTATATTGCTAACTCCACTATGAAGGCTAAATATGTGGCTCTTCTGAGGCTACAAAAGAAGCAATATGGCTTCGAAAGTTCCTTACTGATCTTGAAGTCGATCCTGATATGAAATAACTATCACACTATATTATGGTAACAGTGTGGCAATAGCTAACACCACGAAAATTAGAAGCCACAAGAGGACGAAACACATTGATAGAAAGTATCACATCATAGGAGAGGTAGTAACAGATAGAATAGTGGATTTAGTCAAAATCGCATTAGAGGAAAACCTTGCAGACATTTACCAAAACTTGACTAGCTAGGAGTTTTGAAAAATACGTGGAGAGCATAAAAATGCGAAATATGACTCATCTACTTCACTAAGGCAAGTGGAAGACTGTTGGATCTGGTGCCCTGGGTGTAGTATATTCGTTTGTATACATGTATTTTTTCGAACAAATTGGTTTGATAAAACTATCCATGAGTTGCATTGATATTCTTTGTATATTGTCCTCAATGGTTTTTACACGTAAATCAAAATAGAAGTAAATATTAGCTCACTGATTATATAATGTTTAACTAATACTACGAACTATTACATGGTCGAATCATAATACGAAAACACATCTTGTATAAGTAGATGAACCTAGGCATGTCCTTAGTTTAATCCGCAATGATAAAACCGATCGAAAGACTAATATGTCGTCTATCAAGTCCAATTAGGTAGATGCTTTATCTTGGGCATTAGATTGGATGACTCACAGAAGATAAAGACATAAATGTGACTTACTTGACTAACATTGTAACATCCCTAACTTGTCTCTGTCGCCGAATTAAGGTTATGGAGCATTACTGTACAATCGAAAACATTTACACTTTAAATCATTCAATAACTGAACCACATTATAAACCATTCACATACATGCATACTATCCCTAAATTGAGCCCTCGAGGCCATAAAAATAACTTAGAAACAAATCGAGACCAATTTGAAAGTGTTTGGAAAGTTTAGGAAAAAAATAAAAATTTTGCAAAACAGGGGTCACACGATCGTATGCCTCACTTGGCTGAGACACACACTCGTGTCTCAAGCCGTGTAACCTTTGAACTAGGGACACACGGCCATGTCCCAGCCTGCGTCCTCACCCGTGTAACTCTCTGAGTAGGGCCATATGGCCATGTGCCAGGCCGTGTAACTTTTTGAGTTGCCCTACACAGTAGTGTGTCAGGCCGTGTGTTAGACCGTGTGACTCACTGACTTGCATCCTAAAGAAATCATTGGTTGACACACGGACTGGCAACACGGCTGTGTGTCTCACATGGCTAAGTCACACTCCCGTGTCTCGGGCCGTGTGGACCCAAATATACCTAAAATCAAGCTATTCCAAAACCATGTCATGCATAAACATTTAGACCAAAAATGCACACTTACAAAGCACCGAAACCTCACCTAAACACACACATATATATAACATTCCCAAGACTCTAATTCAACTAACCAATATTCCATTCAAAGGCACCACAATATATCAAGACATCAAGCATCAAAACATGTCAATATTGTACTAATTCATACATGAAAACCTATTCAATTACATACCTAAAACATACCACATATTGACTATTCTCAAACCAACAAATTGTACCAATATGCCATAGACATCCATTATCAAAAAGTGACCAAAAGTACTTACCCAAAACAAGCATTATAACTCGATTAAGCATACATGAACATCAAAGCACAAACATATCAAGTTACCATTTACATATTCATCAAAAACACCATTATAAACCACCATATACATGCCATTATAAACCTTGGTCAAAATGCACAAAAACTACCGAATTAACTTGTGAGTAGCGTGATAGGTCTCTGACGAGCTTCCAAATCAATCGAGCTTCCAAACCGATCGGGTTTCTGATAATCTATAAAACATAAGAAAGAAACTACATAAGCAATGAATGCTTAGTAAACTCGTATAAACTTAAAACGTAACTTAACATTTCTAGAATATAATTTAGAGAATAAGTACAAACCAATATCAATGCCATAAGTTTAGTGCAAGCCTATACAACATCACCAACTCACAAGTTAGTATGTTTATCCATATCATAAATGAAATCTTTATACGATATGTAATTTCCCATTTGTATACAATATCATATAGTTCATCAATCATTTTCATAAGTTCATGATACATTCTATTTGAAAACTTACCGTTTCATTCCTTTTTCTTTCCCATTGAACCATTTAGAATTACCTCAAATACTCAAGAAAGCTCACACAAAGTGTGCCTTTACATATAACCCTAACCTTTCCTTTACATCATTGCTCACACGAGCTGTGACATGGTCCTGCTCACACGAGCTATAGGTCAGAATGTAAGATATACAATGCTACTCACATGAGCTGTGGAGAATCCGCAACAAATGCAGGACCTCAGCCATCGGTAGAATATTCAAGACTAGCACTCGAAACATGAAATCCCTAATGACATGTCATTTGTATCCTAAGAATTCCTAATGTTCAGTTGGGACTCGATATCCGTCAATTCATCATAGCATTGATATGTTCATATATCGATCCATTTACAGTATAAATAACATAATAACAACCAATTTACATACATATATGCAATAACCATTCATAAGAATTTACCTCAGTGACTAGGGACATAAACGTTAGATCAAACTAATCTAAAGCTTTCGCCTTTCCTCAATTTAAGTTCGGTTGAGGTTTATCTTGATCTAAATAAATAGTGTTATTCAATTAAGTACTTTAATTAACCTCAAACATTCAATTCAACCCAATATTCACATTTATGCAAAATTACTAATTTACCCTTAACATTTTAATTTTTTTACAATTTAGTCCTTAAGCGTATAACTTAAACTCTAACCATTTTAATCTAAATCCATGTTAACCAAACATGCAAGGGACCTTGAAACAACTCATATTTACCATCATTTCATAATAAAACCTTAGAATTTATACCTTTAACAAATTAGTCCCTAATTCCAAAATTCAACAAAAAATCACTTAACAAAACTTGTTTATTTTTCAACAAAGATTCATAATCTATCATTTAACATCAAAAACCATTCAAGAACATTCATGGCATAACCTTCAGCCTTTAACAGTATTACAAATTGACCCCCGAGCTAGCTAGATTAAGATAAAATGATCTCAAAAACATAAAAATCATTAAAAATGAGACTCGAATACACTTACATGCAAAGAAATAGCTTGATCGAACTTGTCTCACCCTTTAATGGTGATTTTCGGCTATGGATGAAGGAAATAAAAAATATGATAGCTTTTCATCTTTGAATTATTTAACGTTTCAATTAATTATCAAATTACTTAATTAACCTTTAAAAACTAACAAAATTTCATTAAAACCATGCCATGCATATCCACTAATTCATTAAATTTTTTATTTACCATTCAGGTCCCTTGGTTTAAGATTTCATATCTATTGGACCCTTTTAACTAATAGAACTTAACTTTTACACTTTTATGATTTAGTCCTTTTTACTTCATTAACTATGTAAATATAGAAATTTCTTAACGAAAATTTAATACGACTTTAATTTGATCCCGATGACATTAAAATAATAAAAAAATAATAATTTACTCATCAGAATTGTGGTCCCAAACCATTATTCTGACATTATTGAAAACATTACATGAGATAGGACCAAGTAGGATAGACCCTAAATACATTTATGGATTTATTCACTTGTGACATTCCTTAATATTGAGTGGATGATGGACTACGTATGCGTGACTTGTATACTGATAAACCGTAATATGAACATATTTTAACCCCACATTTAGCATACTTTTGGATGATTTAAGCCTTGAATTGTGGAATTTGGTGCTCTTAATCCTTTGTTTCCATGTTTTATGCTTAGGAAAGCACCGGAGGATGAAAAGAATGAGAAACGGGCCTAAAACAGAGTAAATGGGCCAAATCATGAAATTGACACGGCCTGGGCCCAAGCCACACGGCCGTGCCACCTTAACAGACCCGAACACGGCCTGGCCATGACTCACACGGGCATGTGCCATGGTCGTGTCCCTGTCGTGACAAAGAAGAGTTTCATTCGGATTAGGGTACTTAGAGGCAAAGAAAGCCATTCCAAAAGCCTATATAAACACCCTAGAGGCCAACCTTCAGGAGGAGTCCAGTTAGGCGTCCAATTAGGCCAAAGAGTCGAGCTAGAGAGGCCAGAATTGTGGGATTTACTCGAAGAAAGCCAATTGATTCATCTCAAGAAGCCAGAGTTATACTCAAGAGGAAGATCTTCCTTTCAATTTCCTTCAAGGGGTTTTAGGGTTTTTCTTATGTTTTGTTTTATATTTTCTTCTGAGATGTATTCTTTTATTATGAACTAAACCCTCAGATACCTGAGGGGGATGAAACCTAAGACGGATCTTGTTATTTTTTTCTGAACTATATGATAAATACTTGATTTGTTCTTAATTATGTGTTCTTAATTCTTGCTTTAATATTTTAGGATATTGATTCAAGTATTGATGTGCTTATGCAGTGGAGCAAAAGTCCCTGTTTAAGAGTAGATCTAGCATAATTAAGCAGAGTTGATCGCAACCCTAGAAGTAGGATGACGAAAATCTGTCGAATTAGGGTCAAACCTAAATGGGAGTTCATAGATCGAGTTAATACGATTCTAGGGGTTTTAATTAGAAAGAAATTTCAATTAATCAACCTAGGGTTAGACGTTAGTAGCCTCGAAAGAGGTATTAATATAAATTAGGGAATCTTACGGATCAAGTCAAGTGAATAAATCGTCTAGTTCAGAGTTAAATAACAAGTGAAGTCTAGGTGGATTCTTCTTCGGGTATTGTCTTAATCAATTGGTTTTTTCCACAAGTATTTTCCCCAATTCATTCTCTTTCTCTTTGCATCTTTAGCTTAATAGTTAGTTAATTTTAGATTAATTAATAAATTCTTTAATTTCTAGGCTAAATAATAAAAAGAAAGTTAGGATTAGTACTTTTGGTTCCTTTGGGTTTGACAATCCGGTCGTGCCACTAAGCTATACTATTATTTGATAGGTGCACTTGCCTCTATCGTTGTCATAGTTAGTTTCTAGGCTCGATCATTCTTTTAATAATTTTTTAAGACTCTAACAAATGATCATATACTTTGATGTAAGTAAAAGCTTGAGTTCAAATAGATAAAGAGTCGAAAGTTGGTGTGTTGGGTATAGAACTTCTTCAGTATGTAGCATTATTCACAATAGTGGAATTCATAGCCCAAGACATGGGTAAATGATATCCTCTCATTGGCATTACATGATAGATGAAAATTAACATGGCCACGAGTCGTTTGTCTTTGTGATGAATGATTTAATTAATATATGATGTAATTGACTTTTCATGAAGGAAGATGTAATGACTACCGTAAGATAAAATAGGATCATCTAGGAGAATGAATTTATCCCAAACAGATTAATGATATCTTATGAGGCTAACTCACTTATGACAAGGTCATTTGACAAGCACTGATCAAGTAGCTTTCGTAATGGTATGTAATTAAGGAGAGCTCATGATACTATAGTCGAATGACTTTGTGACTAAATGAGTTTATAATTAATAGATGAAAAGTTGGAACTTAATTATAAATCATTTGAGCCCTAATTACATATGTCTAATCGGCCCATCCACTAGCTCGTTCAAACTAGAAATGAATTGCATGTAGAATCAAATAAACAAAAATGGATAGAAATGATAAAATTAGAAAAATGGGTTACATTTAGAAATGAATGTGTTTTCTCACTAAGTATGAAAATGACTTAAGAATTAATTTGAGTTTTTCGAATTATTATTTAAGTAAATAATTGAAGTTCAAAAGTGAAATTTAATTAATTGGTAATTGTGAATCCGTTGAATATGAAAATTAAATGTATTTTCTCATAAAATCTTTTACTATAAAGTTACAATGACTTTTACGGAACTAGAGTTTGGTTGAGAAAATTATTTAATTGGAAAATTAATTAAGAAATAATTTTATTTTGGGAAATAGAAAAACATGTATTTGGTTGGATTAAATTAAAAAGTACTAGGTTAAAAGTTCAAGAAGCACGTATAATTGGACTCGATTCAGTAGAGGCCCCAGACCCCTTATAATATGTATGAGGGGCGGCAACCCTAGTACACTAGGGTGGTCGTCCCTCTCTCTTAATTCAACTAGAAGATTGATTTTTCTATTAAATAAGTATTATTTGTATTCTACTAATTCAACTAGGGTTCCTCTATCTCTCCTTATAAATAGATGGCACTAGTAGAGCTAAAAACATAAGTTTTATACACAACTTTGAGATATTGTTATTCTACCCGAAAATAGTGAGAATTTATTAAATTTTATTTTCTAGGAATAATAATTCTACTAGTTTCTATAAGAGAGAGAGGGAGAGAGAGGGAGAGAGATTTACTCTCCTATTGAAAGTAAGAAAATTAATTTTGATTATGCATTTGATTCGTAATTGTTCGAGCCCACACTTGAAGCTATTAATAGTACAAGAATAATGAAGAAGGTCGTTCGGTTGAAAGCCAAGAATGTCAAGGATATGTCTAGCACAAAACATAAGCACTTTTAGGGAAAAATTTGTTGCTATAAATATCACAAATCGGTTTGATTTTTAAATTTTTATTTTTCTGTTGTGTAAGAAAATCGTTTTTGAGCTCAATTCTTTTCCCAACATCACTATTTGCAGTGAATGCATTTTTCTCGCCAAGTACAAAAGATGACTTACAAATTAAATTAATTTATTCGAATTGTTATTTATTTGATTGTAAATAAATAATTGAAGTTCAAAGTGAGAATTGAATGACTCTTCATCGTAGTTTTATTGAATGGAAAAATTAAATATATTTTATTATTGATTCTAATATAGTAAAGTTACATGACTTTAACAAAATTAGAATTGGAGTGAGAAAATAATTTAATTAGATAAATTTATTTATTTAATTGATTAAATAAATAATATTTGAGAAAATAGCGGCAATTTATTTACATAATAAATTTTATTTTCTACTAAGTCAAGAGTTTTCCAATTTTATTAGAGAAATTAACTTCCTCTTTGAAAGTTAATCAATGTTTTCATTCTGTGCATTCGATTCGTATTGTTTGAGCGCATACTCAAAGCTAACTAGGGTTCAAGAATAGCGAAGAAAATCATTTGATAAAAAATTTAGTAAACGACTTAAAACACCTTGCTAAAAACGCATGTAATAATTCGATTTAAAGTTTATAACTTTTAAATACCATAAAGTTACAATTTTCTCAGTAAACTTTTGCTATGTTCATATTTTGTTAAACTTTTTTTTGGGTAAGCTTTAGCGCTTTGTTCTTTTCTTACCGTGAAAAGGTTTTTTTTTATGGCAGTGACTAGTCAATTGAGCTATGCCATGGACAACTGCTACAGCTTTCTTAGTAATGCTAGTTCTGTTTGGGTTGGCTAAAGTTCATCCCGCTAGTTTGGAGCTACAATTTTTTTTTTTTAAATGTTCGTTATGACAAATTTTGAGGGGCTTGAAAGCACGTGGCCTTGGTGTCCGACCCGTGACTTTAGTTTATGTTTTTGGACTAAAAGCTAGGGCCGATGATCATTATTGTCTTCTAGGGCTCGATCTGGTAGGTTTGGTTTCATGATTCCACCCTCTACAACGCCACCTTCCATTGACGTGAACCTTGGCTGGCTTGAGTCTTAGTTGCTTCTGGGAGCTTTATCTTTTGATACGAGTCTTTCCTAAGTCCCTTTTGCCATAGCTGAAGCACAAGCTTTGGATTCCTTTATATACCACACATTATTTCTGACCCTCCACATGAACAAATCTAACCAGGGGGTCATCAAGGTTCATTTGCACACAAACCTTAGCAAAACGACTTCTTTTCTCCAAGCTAGCGGCATTATCAATCTTGAGAAGTCTACCAATCTTCTAGTGAGGATTATTAGGCCGTAATATTCAATGGGAAGTTCTGGAAGTCTTTCCCAGGGAAGTTTGATTGTCAAAAACTTTCCGTTTATGAACCAAGGGCCATTTTTGTTATTATTACATTATCATGATTTTGGCCGCACATAAACTTGACAAGGTAGAAACCATACCCCAAGTCTCTGAGTTCCATCATACCCGAGGGTTTCCATAGTTGATTTATATTGAAGCTCAAATCCTCAAAACCTATGCTTTTTCCAAAAACTAATAATGAGAGTTTTGGACCATTTCTTCCTAATGTTTGCTATCTTTTCCTTTGTTAGACTAACGGCTATTGTCGAGCTGTCTTCATGGTGGTGTTCATGGTTTTCATCTTCATACTCTGAAGCCATATTTGTGTCCCCTTCTTCGAGTCTTCAAAGACTTATCCGTAAAAGCTATTATTCTCCCTCGTGAGAGTGTCCATGTAGGAGATAACTTGCCTAGTAGTGGGTCAAGAGAATATTTGCAAAGCATAAATGACCTATATGTGATGCATTTCATCAAAAGAAAGTACTAACATAAAAAATAGTTATTTTTTTCCTCTAAAACAAGATATTAAAACATTCATTTTTTTTATCAAGATATTAAAACATTCAATTTTTTTTATCTACTCAATTTCTTTTTAGTTTTTTTTATTCATTTTAGTGTTTATATTTAGAGATTATGACTACCACTCTTAATAATATTATCTTCAAGTAAATTGATATTTTTTATTTAAGTGTACAATATGATTTACCATTACACTAATACTTAAAAAAGATTTTACTAAATTTTAAAAATAATAAAAGATATATTGTTGCTAAGAGGAGATTAATATCTGACCTTCAACGAAAAATATTATCCCACTTGAGGGATTTTATTTCTTTTAAAAAACATTTTATTTAATATAGATATGACCTGTAAGTTTTATAAAAAATCCAACCATCAACTAAAACTTTATATGTTTTATCTTAACATACTTAGTAGCACATGACTAAACCAAATTGTCACATTCACTAACAAATGCCACGTGGTAAAAATATAGTCAGTACCTAAAACAATAATTTAGAAAATCCTACTCGGAAAATGGTAGTAATGAAGGATAAATTTTGCCAGAGCGCCCTTTCTCATAATAAATCCGACAAACATATGCCTTGTGTCGGCCTTTACGGGCTCTGACCAACATGTCGACATTGTCGCTTATTTCAACGGTCCAAATTACTTGTTACGTTCTATTGGATCTTGGCCATTTATTTCAGTTTTTCTACAAGGGGTGGGTCAAAGTCAAACATGGTTAACAGGTACCTCACGCGTGTACTGTACCATCACACGTGTGACAGGATGTCCAGGTGTAGAAATGGACCGAAGTAATCAAGTGTGTATGTCAGCTTGGTTTGGTTTCGTGAAATGAAAGGATGTGCTGTTTGCATGACTACTTTCTTCTCTTCTTTTGAGAGCACCAAAGGCTTTTGGTCATTACACATTGTTTTAAACTTGAGGGGTTCGGCTCGCCTTTTTTTCAAGCTAGGCAGGCGTATGCGATGCTTAGAGGTGTCGATGGATCACATAGGTTGGGTTTAACTAAAATTTGGCATTACAAATTAGAAAACCAATGCATAAAATTTGATTAGAAATAAACATGCAAAGAGATGAACTGCAGTAAAGAGCAGGATCAAATTTGAAGCTCTTTCTATTGTTGTCATTGGAACTAGTGTCAGAGTAAGTTCAGTCAATGCTTTCCTTCTTAGTAAAACATTATTACATGTTAAGGTAATTTATCTTACTCACATCATATATTATATTTTCTTTTGAATTAATATGCATCCTTTTGGATTCTGTATTATTAAATGATTATATCCAATATTACTACAACATAACATAAAACATAAAGTTTAGATATTAACCAAATAATAATAAGGATTCACTCTTCAATTTTATTTTTATAGGTTTTGAATTTGAATTAAATAATTCTTAGATTTGGGTTTGTTTTACTATTAAAATTTGAGATAATATTTGGTATATTGTTATTGGAATTTTTAGACTCCACAAATAAAGTTAATGTTTAAAGTTGCTTGTGCAATAAATGTACAAAATATCAACCCTTAAAATTTTGTAACTACAAATATGTTTTTACAAATATTTAGATATTTGGGTTGTGATTTTTTTGAGGCTCAACTCGAATAGAAGAATGAGCCTACTTTTTGCTTAAACCCATTTTTCATTTTTATCTATTTGTCCAAACTCTTATATTTCCCACGAATAGCTCGGCCCTTGAATAAATCTAATTAATAAGTTATTCATCATTTTGAACTTTTATTATTCCAACCAAGATGAATGATTGAATTTCATACTTATTTTAATTCAACTTTTAAAGTATTATTGTCAACTTAATTATTAATGGATGTTGAAATACTAGTTTAGATTTCACATGAAATATATTTAAAATATGTGATTATTATATAAATAATTTAGGATTGTTTCGTTAAACAAATATGTAGTTGTTTTAAAATATAGTTAGATTTTTTTTTTGGATTAAAATAAAAAATATATATATCCTTAGTAAAAAAAATCATAAAAACAATTAAATCCTTATAAAAAAATATTCAATTAAGCTCTCAATTATCTAAAAAGAATAATAATTGATCCATTCATTTTTAACCGATTTGATCATTAACGAAAATTAATAAAAATACACATTCATAAAGAATCTAAACAAATAAATGTTCAAATTTATCTAAATATGGATACTTGTTTATCTAAATTCATTCTAAATAAGTATAAAGTTGTAAAAGATTATAAGAATTATAAAAATATATATTAGAAATTATTAAAAATTAGGGCAAATGCAAAAGGATAAAAGGCAAAAATCATAAAAAAAAAAATTCACCATATTTTAGTCGATATATATCATCACCTCTCGTTTTAACCTGCAGCTGAAGGAGTCATATTCATTCATATATATATATATATATATATATGATTTTTTTAATAAATGATAATTTTTAAAATAATTTATATATATATATATATTTTTTTTTTTACAATTTTTCACTCATTAAAAATTGAACCTAGACAAAAGGACGTCGAGATTCAAATAAACATTGATGTTATTTTTTTATATTCATTCTAGTTGTACATTTTCATTTGATTTTTTATATTTTTTATTATCTTTTTAGAATGTTAGAATTTTTTATATATTTTTTTATTTTTGCTAATGTGGCATGCCATTCAAATTGGGTAAACTAAACAATGATTGTTGACGGTCAAACTGGTCAATAACGGTGTATGTTAACGAAAGAGACCAATTAATTTTTTGGGATCATTGGGGAATTAATTGGATCCACGTTTTTCTTAAGGATTTAATTGATTTTCTAATATTTTTAGTAAGAGTTTTTTTTTAACTTTTTAGCTTTTTTTTTTTCTAAAAAAAAATGTTCAAACTTAGCTTCCTCATACGATAGGTATATCATGTTTAACATTTGATTAAGTGTTTACAATATGCTCCATATTAGATTGGAGCTAGCATCAAATGCCCAAGTTGATAGCTAGACTGACGGAAGAGCCTAATTAATTTAATATTGATACTTTGATGACTCAATTAGAATATTATAAATTTTGGAGACTAATTTAAAATTTTGACTATAGTTTAGAGATATATGGTGCAATCCAAATTTCTCAAAAATTAACATTAGAGTTCTAATTGGTCATGCATTTTCTAATCTAAATTTTTTTTTCACCATATTGTCTGCATACTTATCTTTAGATAGGAAAATAAGTTAACTCCCTTTACCATGCTCATTTCGAATTTAGATTCCATAATTTTCACAAACTCTTCTTTACCCTTTTGAGAGGTTAAGCCAAAGATGACATCCTTTACCTAAATTTAGGCCGCACTAATAGTATCTTTCTCCTTCTAAATAAATAAAGTCTTATCAACATTCCCATTTTGGTAACCTCATTGAAATAGAAACCTGAAAGTCTCTCATTCTGTGCCCTGTGTAACATCCCTAATCCATCTTCATCGCCGGTTTAGGGTTACAGAGTATTACTAAACAAACAGAAACATTTAAACTTAATACCATTCAATAATGTAAGCATATAATAAAGCATTCATATAGATACATATTATCCTTAAATCGAGCCCTCGAGGCCCTAAAAATATCTCAAAAACAAATCGGGACCGATTGGAAACTGTAACAGCCCGATTTTGGGGCTAGTCAGAACAGTGGTTTTGAAACCACAAATCTGAGGTTGGAGAAATTATTTTAATATTATTTTATGTGTCATGGCATGATATATGAGTGTTTGAAAATTTTGGTGAATTAATTTTAGCAATTTCATGCTTAATTTTGAAAAAAGACTAAATCGCATAAAGTATAAAAGTTTTGTTCTACTAGCTAAAGGTGTTAAATAGCTATGGAACATTAAAGTTGAGACCCTTATTGTGTAAATAGACAAATAAAAATGTGGTGGCTGGACATGGAATTTTTAATTGTGAAATTGGTCAAGGTTAGGTGGTTTGGTGACTTAATAGATAAAATAAAATAAAACAAAAAGAAAAGGCTACCATCTTTTCTTTTCTCCACCGATTTTTCTCCAAGAAAACTGCCATGGAAGCTTGAAAATTTTCAACAATTTAAAACCCTTGCAAGTAAGTCATTTTGATGGTCATTTTTGTTGATTTTTGTGTTTCTGGAACCTTTTTTGCCTAATCTAGGTAATGAGGGGACTATTTTGCACTATGGTTGAAAGTCTAGGATTTTTTCATGAGAGCATTAATATTGTTTGCTGAATTTTATGGAATAAAATGAATCTTGGTGTTAAATAAACAACTTTTGTTAAGTGATTTTCATGAAAACACCTAAAAAGGACCTTTTTGTAAAGGTTGTAAAATAGGTGGTAAATGTGTGAAATAACTAAAATTGTGAGCTTTTATAAGCTTAATAAAGGTTCGGCTAGGCTTGGGTAGTGAAGAAATTTGATGAAAATCATTTTACGAGGCTAGGGGCAAAATCGTAATTATGTGAAAGTCTAAGGGCAAAACGATAATTTTGCCAAAGTAGGAATTTTGGAATGTCTTGATTAATGTGGTTTTGTCATTATAGATCAAGAAAAACGGGATCCGGGCTTAGACCGAGGGAAAACCAAGCTATTAGACTAAATCGAACTAGTCGCCCATATTTTGTATGCCAAGGTAAGTTGTACGTAAATAATTCAACATTATTATTATTATTACGTATTGAACAAATAATATGGCATAAAGTGATTGATTATTGTTGTTGTAATAGTCCGGTTTAGACCCTAGTCGGAATAGTTGTTTCGGGACCACAAATACGAGTCAGAAAAATGTTTTAATATTATTTTCTGTGCTTGCAGTATGTGATTAAACATGTGTGAAAGTTTCGTGAATTAATTTTATTGTTTGAGTGTTTAATTTGTAAAAAGGACTTAATTGCATAAAAGGTAAAAGTTGTGTTATAATTAGTTATGTGCCATATTGTCATGGATTAGCAAAGATGGGATCCTTATGTTGCAATTTGGCCACTAAACCATGGGATGGACGGTTATGGGTTTATATTATATGGTTTTCTAATTAAATTTCAAAGGTTAATTTTGTAATTGGTTCATTAATGATATTATAATTAAAACAAACCATAAAAATAGCCATTATGTTCATCAATTTAGACGAATTTGAAAGAAAAAGAAAGGAAAAAGAACAAGCTTCATTCGGCCTAGGTTTAAGCTTGATTAAGGTATGTAACTAGCTCGATTTTTAATAATTTTTACGTTTTTGTGATCGTTGCTTTGTGTTATATAAAGCCCATGTCTTAATTTTGGAATTTGATGATGATTTTGAAATGTGCCATTGATGAATGCTTGAGCTTTGTGATAGTTGATGATGAAATATGAAAGATATGTGAAAGATTAACATATTTTGTCTTTGGATTTTCAATGAATTTGAATAATTTGGGCTAAATTGAGAAAATAATAAATTAAAGAACTAAAATATGAAATAAATGAAAGGTGTGGACTTGTATGAACATGAGGAACATTCGGCCAAGCATGGGAATATTGAAATTTTGTGTAATTTGTGAATTTATGAAATAGGGACTTAAATGTCAAAATGTGAAAATGTGAGGGCTAATTTGTAAAATGCCTTAAATGTGTGTTTTTGGATAGAATTGAATGATTTGGTGAATAAAAGAGTTAAATTTGAATATGTTTAGATCAAGAACCAAAGAAAACGGATTTAGATCGGGGGAAGTCGAAAGTGGTCGATTAGTCATTCTTGTCTGTTCATCTCCACACGAGGTAAGTCTATATACAAATAGATGTGTTTGAGTTGATTTATTTATGTTTATATGAAATTGAATTGTGATGAATGACAACGGAAGATGTACTTGTGAATTCGAGAAAGTCCGATAGTGTATCAGTGTTCGAGAAGTCCCGTACGAACCTTAGGAATAGTTAGGATACATATGTCATGACATAGGGTTCCGATATGTGATATCGTGTAAGATTACGTCTGGGACGTTGGCATCAATTTAAGATTTACGTGTAAGACCATGTTTGGGACATTGGCATCGTAAATGATTTCGTGTAAGACCCTGTCTGGGACAGTGGCATCAATATTTGTTTACATGTAAGATCACGTCTGGGACGTTGGCATTGTATGAGTATTCTGAGTTATCTGAGTATCCTATTTGTTTATGTAACAACCCGATATAGGGCCTAGTCAAAATAGTGGTGCGAGACCATAGATCCGAAGTAGAGATATATGTTTTAATGATTTTTATAAGGCTTATGAGATGCTTGCATGATTGTGTGAAAAATTCATGAAAAAATTTTATTAATTAGTGAATAAATTGTCCATTAGGACTAAATTGCAAAGACTAGAAAATATGAGATTTTAGAAGACTTAAGTATGAAATGGAATTATAAAAATTACTAGAGGTCCTTATTTAGCAATTAGGCTATTATGTGTTAAGATGGACAAAAATGGACATGGGAAGAAAAAATCTTAAGAAAGGATCATTAAGGGCATTTTTGTCATTTAGTTAATAAAAGAATTAAAAGGAAAAATAAGTAAAAAATGGTGTCCATCTTCCTCCCCCTTGGCCGAAAATCACAAGGACTCCATAGCTAGGGTTTCTTCAATCTTCAAGCTTGATAGTAAGTGCATCCTAGCCCGTTTTTAATGCTCTTCGTATTTTTAAAATCCTCGTAGCTCGATTAACTATTTCTAGCTATTTTTTGAGCTAGGGTTTATGTTCAAAAATTTACCCATGTATGAAATGCATGTATTTTTATGTTTTATGGAAGATTATGAAAGTTTGATGTAGGATAAACATATTTTTCTAAATGATTTTCATGAAAAATCCATGTAAGGACTAAATTGTAAAAGTTATGAAAATGGTCATACATGAGGGAAATAGTAGAAATTTAATGTTGCTATAGTTGAGAATATGATTCGGTTAGGCTTGAATTACAAGAAAGTTGAATGAAAATCATTTTACGAGCCTAGGGGCAAAAGTGCAATTATGATAAAGTTTAGGGGCAAAAATGTAATTTTTTGAAAGAAATAAATATGAGTCAATTTAGTCAATGTAAGTATTAAACAAGTTAAATTGTTATTATAGATCAAGAAACACAAAGCCCGAACCGAAACCGAGGCAAGAACAAAGTCGGGGACTAAATTTCACATCTACACATATTTTGGAGTACCGGGGTAAGTTTGTATGAATTTAAGGCTACATATGTTTTTATGTTTAAAATTACTTTTTATGTTGTATAATGTACATTACTTCCATGAAGTTCATTATCAATGTCTAATAAGGAAATCAATGAGAACGTGTAAGTAAAAGTCCCGGTTGAAGATTCGGAATAACAAGGATACCTATGTCACAACATGAGATAACGAAATCCCGTGTAAGACCATGTCTGGGACATGGCATCGACACCCAAGGAATGTAGGTCCCGTAAAAGACCATGTCTAGGACATGGCGTCGGCACCGATCATAGATCCTGTGTAAGACCATGTCTGGGACATGGCATCAGCATTGAACAAGGAAGGTCTCATGTAAGACCATGTCTGGGACATGGCATTGACACCATACAAGGAAGGTCCCGTGTAAGACCATGTTAGGGACATGGCTTCAGCACCAAAGGAAGATTTCGTGTAAGACCACGTCTGGGACATGGCATAGACATCGAGTTAAGAAATCCCGTGTAAGACCATATCTGGGATATGGCATCGACATTATGAGGTGATCCCATGTAAGACCATATTTGGGATATGGCATTGGCATCGAGACATATGTTAGTGAGATGGAGTATCCTCTAATATTCCGAGTAATTCACAGGCAAAAGAGCCAAGTATGAAAGAGGTAACAAGAAAGCTAAGCAAGTAAAGATAGTAATAAGTTAAGTTATTCAAGGTTGATAAGGAGATTTATTTAAATTAAGAAAGATGTAGACCTAAGTTTATGTTTACATTAGTGAAAATGCTAATCTATGTGATTAAGTGATACAGGTACCATGATTAAAATACAAGCATGAAATTATTATGTAATATGTGATGATAAAGGGTAAGCATGAGTAAGTAAGCTCAAGCACTTGAGATTTATGTTTTCCTGTTTCATGATGGATGAGTTTATTATAAGCAAATATGTTGCTATATGAATTTCATGCAAACTTACTAAACTATATGCTTACTTCTCTCTTTTATTATAAGCAAATATGTTGCTATATGAATTTCATGCAAACTTACTAAACTATATGCTTACTTCTCTCTTTTCTTTCTTCCTTGTAGTTTCACCAAGCTAGCTTGGGGATCATAGACATCGAAGCTCAGATCACACTATCAATCATTATTTTGGTATAGCCAAGTTGTTTTATTTTAAGTATGGCATGTATAGGGATTACGTCATTTTGAGTTATATCATATTGGGAGCCAAAGTGTTGGTTATTAAGGTTACTATCCTTTTTGTATATAGCCAAAGAAATTGGTTAATATTTGTTAAGTTTCATATCTTATTGATGATGAGTTTCATGAATTCTACAAGTGATGTTTCAAGGGTTATTCATAGTATATAAAGGCCATGTTATGTATTACTTGAGTTGGTATAAGTGTGTTGATGTTTCAGGGTGACAATTGGCTTGGAAAATAGCTTCTAAGTGTCCACACGGGTAGACACACAGGCGTGTGTCTAGGCCGTGTGTGACACACGGTCAACCTCTATGGGTGTGTTGATAGGCCATGTGTCCCCTGCATTTAATTGCAAGAATTCAATTCATCACACGGGCTAACCCGCAGGCGTGTGCTTAGGCCGTGTACTTCTTAAGGGGGTTGTTGACGTCATAAATAGAATACCCCTAGTTTTCACACACGGGTGAGGACACAGGCGTGTCTAGGCGGTGTGAAGGACAAAGGCCATTGACACGGGCGTGTGTCCGGCCGTGTGAAAACCCTTGTAGGTTCAAAATAAAAATAAATTCTACACGGGCTAGGGACATGGGCGTATGCGACCACACGGCCTACCCACACGGACGTTTGACCCCTGTTTAGGCAAAAACTTTTAGAGAATGTAAAAGTTTTCGGTTGAACTCCAAAACCTTCCACATGTAAGTTTAACGCCTCGTAGGCCCATGATATGTATGTTATGATTAAGAAGGAGAAGTTTTCAGTTGGAAGGAAATTTATAGCGCAATAGTTCATGTTCAAGTAAGGTTAAGTATGGTAATGCCTTGTATCCTGTCCCGGCGTCGGACACGGGTAAGAGGTGTTACAGTTTTCGAATGGTTCAATGGGCAATCTGAGAATTTAATGACTATGTGAAATGTGTATCTGATACAAGTACATTTGAAGTGTATGCCAAATTTGAGTATGAAAAGTAAGCATATGTGAGATTGTGGAATGGAGATATATGTGTAAGGACTTAATGAAATAAGTTATGTTATATACAAATGTGCTATGATCTAATGAAATACATGGTATTATGATTGTTGGTAAGCAAGTGGTTAGAAGCAAATGAGCCATTGAAGAATTATGAATATGCTATTGTATTATGCTAAAAATCATGTGGATGAATTGGTTATAAATGTTTTACATGATATGTTTATTTGTATATGGCTTACTCAGCTTCTGAAAGCTTACTTTGTACGTGTTTACATTGTTTTATAGATTATCAAAGCTACGGAAGGCTCGGGGATCGTCAAGGATCATCATCACACTATTAAACTATATTTTGGTACCTTTTGAATGTGAACATAGCTTAGTATGGCATGTATAAGCTAGTAGTAATAGATTATGTTTTGATATGTAAATATAAGCCATGTGATATAGCTTGTTTATGGACGTGAATATGGTAACTTTTAATCTATGTTTTGGGATGCAAAATTGATATATTTGATATGCTTATGATTGGTTAGAAAGGATGGTAATTATTGGTATGATTTGGTTGCTTTTGATGTACAAAATGATATTTTTTGTTACTTGTAGACTTGACCCTAAAATGGGTGGCAAATTGGCCTTGGAAATGGTTTATATTTGCCCACACGGTTGAGCACACGGGCGTGTGACTCGATCGTGTCACTTAAGTTTGCAAATCGAAATAAGTCAGACTCGTACACGGGCTGGACACACGGGCGTGTGACTGGCCATGTGAAATAAGTCAGTGTCGACCACGGGTTAAGCACACGGGCGTGTCTTTGGCCGTGTGGACAAGTTAGTATGTATGCCCTATTTTGCCACGGCTTGGACACACGGGTGTGTCTGCCTCACACGGCCTGTCTACACGGGCATGTGACCTCTGTAACTTTGAAAAATGTTTGATTTTCTGAAAAAAATTTTATGATCTCGGTTTAGTTCCGACCCTTTCCCGATGCATGTTTAAGGTCTCGTAGACCTTCTAAAGGGACTCTTTGTATATGAATTGCTATGATTTGATGATGATGTTGTAATGTTGTCATGTGAAATGTTCGTAAAAGTTCTGATATGTCTGATAATGCCTCTTAACCCTATTCAAGCTATGGTTACGGGTTAAGGGTGTTACAGTTTTGAATATGCATGATGAGAATTGATGTAGTAAAAACTCCCAGTTGAACCTTAGGAATAGACTGGATATCCATGCCATGACATTTGGGTGATATGTGTGCTAGTGTAAGACCATGTCTGGGACATGGCATCGGCCACATTATGAGAGCAAGTGTAAGACCATGTATGGGACATGGCATCGGCATTGAGACGAGAGCTAGTGTAAGACCATGTCTGGGACATGGCATCGGCATTGTGCCCTCTTGGGTGAGGCTTGTTGGGTATCCTTTAGTATTTCAACTGATTCAACGGGTAATTTAAAGCTTGTGTTAACAGTGAGAAAAGTTACGACTATGTTGTAAGTGATACAGGTACCTACACAAAATTCATTAGAAATGAGCTCGATTTATGTTGTATGATTAGTAAGGATGAAAATGAGTAAGTTATACCTTTAATCATTTGAAAATTATGTGCAAGTTTATAATATGTTATGAGTACGATAATACATGGCAATTGTTGTTAATTATTTACAAGCGACTTACTAAGCTTTATGCTTATTCCCTCTCTTTTCCATTTTCTTATAGTGCCGCCAAGCTAGCTCGGGGATCAACAGACGTTGGAGGCATCAATCACACTATCAATCTGAACATTTGGTATAGTTAGATTTATCATTTTGAGTATGACATGTATAGGGACTTGGTGTTTTGTCAAGTGTTATATTGATTGGCCAAATGTGTTGGCTTGTCTTGAAGATTGATTCATTTTGTATAAGGCCATGGATGATGGCTAACACTTGTTATTGATATATGTGAATGATGATGTTTTTCATGAATGTGCAATTTGCATGGTGAAATATATGGTGTGTTAATGCATGAATAAGTAAGTCACATGATTGGATTGATAAAGTATGTGATAAGTTTTGTATGTGAATGGAGTGTAGTGGCCTTGATGTGTGTATGTCTTGGATGTGGCTTATGTTGGTGCAAGTAAGGGTGGCAAAAAGGGCTTGGTAAATAGCCTTATTTTTGTCCACACGGGTAGACACACGGGCGTGTGTCTAGGCCATTTGTGACACATGGTCTGCCCCATGGGCGTGTAGTCCGGCCGTGTGTCCCCTGCACCTTAATTTGGTAAAACAGAATGCCAAGCAGTAACCCCAAGGGCTGAGGCACGGCTGTGTGTCTCAACCGTGTGGAGGACACGACCATAATACATGGGCATGTGCCCAGGCTGTGTGAAGTCTGCACCTTAAACGCAAAATTAAATTCGCCACACGGCCTAGCACATGGGCGTGTGCCTTGGCCGTGTGACTCTAAAATGTTGCTGATGTTAGAAACAGAATGTCAAGGTTTTTGCACATGGGCTGAGACACGGGCATGTCATGGCCGTGGGGGACACGGGTGTGTGACAGGCCGTGTGAAAACCCTTGTAGGTTCGAATTGAGAAATAAATCCACACGGGTAAGGGAAACGGGAGTGTCCCTATATGCTTAGGCTGTGTGAGTTACACGTTCCTTCAACATGGCCATATTATCAGGTCACACGGGCGTGTCGCCCTTCCACATAGCCGTGTACCCTGTTTTCAGTGACATTTTTCAAAGTTTTTCTATAGGGCTCGGTTTGGTCCCGAACTATTTCTAAAGTGTGTTTTGGCCCTCGTAGGCTCATATTAGTTTAAGACAGTTTAAAAAGTTTTAAATTTGAACGAACTTTTATGACCCAGAAATGTATGTTAGTATGTTTTTGAGTTCGGTAATGCCTCGTACTCTGTTCCAAAGTCAAACACTGGTAAAGGGTGTTACATTTAGTGGTATCAGAGCTATAGTTTAGTAGATTCTCGGACTAACCTAGCGTGTGTACGAGTCTAGCTATACATGCCAAATATGCAATATGATAGTGTGACGACTCCTGACGAATTTAAATTGTGTTTTTATTTAGTAAATTATAACACCCCTTACCCGAGACTATCGCTAGAGTCGAGTACGAGGCATTACCATACTTAATTTACTAGTTCGGGGCATAAAAATTTGGTTTTAAAATTAATTCGTTCACATACATCCAATATGTTCCTAAAAGGGCATTCGAGGCCCTAAAACATGCAATTGAAACGGTTCGGGACCAAACCAGAAACATTAAAAAATTTTATGATTTCTTAAACAAATCAAAACAATTTATTTCCCTATTCATAATGAAACTATCCATTTGCGTCATAGTCACTTAATTAACTATAACTCTAGTTACAAAACTCAAAATTTAGATCCGTAAATTTTCCTTGAAACTAGACTCATATATCTTTTTACTATAATTTTTTCAAAATTTTTGGTGTGGCCAATTTGTACAGTTTATTAGTTAAAGTCTCCCCTATTACACTGTCTGACGGTTCCAACCCATCTTCACTAAAAATCAATTATCTTATAATATACAATTCTTTTTCCTACATAGTTTCTTTCATATAAAAATAGACTCAATAAGCTTTAATTCTATACCTCATTCACACCATAATTCCATTTCTACTATCCTTAGTGATTTTTCAAAATCACGTCACTACTGCTGTCCAAAAACTGTTTCATTGCAAATTTTACTCTTTCATAATTTCTTTGTAATAACTATCATTTAGGCATACATAACACCCAAAACATGTTCTTAATTAGACATTTTAATGGCTAATAATTATCAAGTATTTACAAGCCATTCTTTAGCCATATCATAAGGACATACACACAAAATGGCTAAGTCCCTATACATGCCATAACTTAAAACGCTTCGAGTCACAAAATACTGAAATAATCCTTTAATAGTGAAACGATCTCCGACGTCCTTATGATCCCCGAGTTGGCTTACGATACTATAAAAAGAGAGAAAGTAATGGGAGTAAGCATAAAGCTTAGTAAGTTTTCATGTAAATGAATAACAACATTCTTAATGAATTATCTTATTCTTTTCTTATCAAGATCATTTAAGCTTTTAACTCAATATGCTTAATTCTTGAATTCTTACCTGTACCTTTTTAGCATGAAATTGTCTTACCTTTCCTTTGGTATACTCTTTGAATTTTCCGTTGAACCACTTGGAATATTAAGGATACACGGGTACCTTTCCTTTTGAAACTTACCATTGCCATGCCTTGACATGGTCTTACGTAGTATCCTTGCCTTATGAACTTACCAATGCCATGCCTTGGCATGGTCTTACATGGGATCTTTGACTTATAGTAACTTATCAATGCCATGTCTTGACATGGTCTTACATGATTTCCTTAAACCCTAATGTCATGACATTTGTATCCTACACATTCCTAAGGTTCAACCGGGACTTTTTGAGATTGCTTTTCCGTCAAATCGTGCTTGAGTCTTTAAATGATAATTTACAGAATAAATATGTTAATGCTGGAATTTAACAATATTAAATGTGAAATAATAGAATATTGTATTTATTTACCGCAAACTTACCTCAGAACAAAATACGATCAACTATATTGATTTAGTCCACTATCTTTTTCTTTCCCCGGTCTAACTCTGGATTTCGTTCCTCTTAATCTATAATAGAAAATTTAGCTTATTTAATACTCACATTTATTAAAACAGTCCTTGACTATAACTTTGGCAAAATTATGATTTTTACCCCTAAACTTTTACATATTTACACATTTTCCCCAAAGCTCAGAAATTAAACTTTATCCCTTATTCTTATGTTTTATGACATGCTGATCATTTTTCCCTTCTATGACAACATCAAATTCTCACTTTAACATGTACTTATGAACATTAGGTATTTTTACCGATTAAGTCGTTTTACTTGTTTTCACTTAAAATTGCTTAGCAAAAGTTGTTTAACATAATTTCAAATTTCATATTCTGTCATAAAACATCAAAATAAACACATTTTACCTATTTGTATTTTTCCAAATATGAACCCTAGGTTAAATTATTGCTAGAGTAAGCTAAATCAAGTTACCGGGACTCCAAAAACGTAAAGAACATTAAAAACGGGGCTTGGATGCACTTACTATGAGCTTGAGAAGTTGAAGAAACCCTAGCTATGGTGTCTCCTTTGAAATTTCGGCCTAATGAAGAGGATGGACAACATTTTGCCATCTTTTTCCCTTTTAATTCCTTTTTAATTCCAAATGACTAAAATGCCCTTTATTAAAACTTTAGTTATTTTTATCTATTTATGTCCATTTTTTCCATGGAAAATATAATGGTCTAATTACCATTTAAGGACTCCTACTTCAAACTCCCATTTCAATCAAGTACTCTATGAATTAGAACCCCTATTTAGCAACTTTTGCAAACAAGTCCTAATAGGCAATTTAAGCATGCAATCAATAAAATTTCTTATTGATACTCTAACACATGTATTTAATCACTCTGTAAATCATAATAATTAATCATAATAAAATTTTCTATCTCAGGTTCGTGGTTTCGCAACCATTGTTCCGTTTAGGCCATATTTCGAGATGTTACATAAATGGATCCCGGTGGAGCATGGCGGATGATGTAGAAAGTAATGTGCCGGCTCCTGCAAAAGGGATCGTGCCGGTCAAAAGTAGGCCTGTGACAGTGAGTCAAGGTGGAGGGGCTAGAGAAGCCTTTCTCCATATGATAAATGCTTAGTATTCGGAGTTTGTTCATGCAAACCCGAACGCTCTACCTCTTCTACCTCCTCCAATCCCTCAGTTTGCCCCTACAGCTCCCCAAGTAGTGGAAATGTTAAGGAGGGAAAAACCTCCGGTAGACAGAATTCGAAAGTAAGGGCCTGAGGAATTTAGAATGAATATATATGATGACCCAGAGAGGGTAGAGTTCTGGCTAGAAAATACCATTAGGGTATTTGATGAGTTGTCTTGCACCCTAGAGGAGTGCATGAAGTGTGTTGTGTCACTCCTACGAGACTCGGCCTACCAATGGTGGAACACCCTTGTGTAGGTTGTAACAAGGGAAAGGATTACATGGGATTTTTTCCAAGAGGAATTTTGAAAGAAGTATATTAGCCAAAGGTTTATCGATCAGAAAAGAAAGGAATTCCTTGAGCTAAAACAAGGCCGAATGACAGTAACCGAGTATGAGCATGAGTTTGTAAGGCTCAGCAAAGACACTCAGGAGTGCGTATCCATCGAAGCCATCATGTGTAAGAGGTTTGAGGACGGATTAAATGAAGACATCTGACTATTAGTTGGCATCTTGGAATTAAAGGAGTTTGTGGTACTCGTTGAGAGAGTTTGCAAGGCCGATGAATTGGCCAAAGAGAAAAGGAAGGCTGATATTGAGTCTCACAACTCAAAGAAAAGACAGTTGGGAAAATCATTTCAGTCCTCATCTAAGAAATCGAAAGAATTCACTACCCAATCAATTGCTTTAGTGGGATTCTCAAGTAGAAATAAGAATAAGCAGTACATAGTGCCTAAAGCTCAAACTACTTTTATTACGAGTGTTGGTAGTGCTTGACCAAATAAACCGAAGTGTTCGCAGTGTGGTAGATGAAATTTCAGTGAGTGTTGAGGAAATGATAGAGGCTGTTTCAAGTGCGGTTTACTAGACCACTTCATTCGAAACTGTCCTGAGATGGATGAGAAAGGCAGAAAGCAAAATGTACGAGCGAGTAATGCTCCTTCTAGAGGTAGACCACAGAAGAACACGGGAAGTAGGTCTAGCGGCAGAGGAGTGCTGAGAGACTCAGCTATGAGATTTGAGGGCAGAGCTCCTGCAAGGACATATGCCATTCGCGCTCGCGAAGAGGCAACATCTCTAGATGTGATAACGAGTACTTTTTCTCTTCATGATATTTCTGTGGTTGCTTTGATTGATACGTGATCTACCTATTCCTATGTTTGTTTGAAATTAGTGTCTAGTATGAATATGCCTGTTGAGTTTATAGAATTTGTGGTAAAAGTGTCAAACCCATTAGGCAAACATGTGCTAGTTGACCAAATATGTAGAAATTGTCCCTTGACAATTAGAGGTCATTGTTTTTTGACAAATCTTATGCTACTACCGTTTGATGAATTTGACGTGATTCTTAGTATGGACTGGTTAGCAGCTCATGATGTGATACTAAACTGTGGTAGTAAGTTTATTGAACTGAAATGTGAGAATGGAGATATTATTCAGGTTGAGTTAGGTGAACCAGATAGCTTACCTATACTGATTTCTTCTATGACTGTAGAGAAATACATGAGAAAAGGGTATGAGTCTATCTAGCATTTGTGTTGAATACCCAAGAGTCAGAAGTAAAGATTGAGTCAGTGCCTGTGGTATGTGAGTACCTGTATGTGTTTCTGGAAGAGCTGCCTAGATTGCCTTCAACTAGGGAAGTCGAGTTTGGTATTGAGTTGGTCCCTGGTACGACACCTATTTCGATTGCCCCATATAGGATGGCACCGTTGGAGTTAAAAGAATTAAAAGCTCGGTTACAAGAGTTGACGGATAAAGGTTTCACAAGACCGAGTTATTCTCCGTGGAGTGCTCCCGTCTTATTTGTGAAAAAGAAGGATGGTTCTATGAGGTTATGTATAGATTATCGACAACTTAATAATGTAACTATAAATAACAAGTATCCCCTACCAAGGATCAGTGATTTGTTTGACCAATTGAAGGGAGCCACAGTGTTTTCTAAGATAGACTTAAGGTCCGGTTATTACCAGCTAAGAGTTAAGGAACAAGATGTACCAAAAACTGCATTTCGAACGAGGTATTGCCATTATGAGTTCCTCGCCACGCCCTTTGGCTTAACGAATGCTCCTATAGTATTTATGGATTTAATGAATCGTATTTTCCGACCGTACTTGGATAAGTTCGTTGTTGTTTTTATCGATGATATATTAATTTATTCTTGTGATGAGAGCGAGCATGCGGAGCATTTGAGAACTATTTTGCAGACTTTAAGAGATAAGAAGTGAGTTTTGGCTCCAAGAGGTTGGATTCTTAGGGCACATCGTGTTGGGTGATGGAATTAGAGTTAACCCAAGTAAGATATCGGCTATTGTTGATTGGAAAACCCCGAGGAATGTGTTAGAGATTAGAAGCTTTTTGGGCCTAGTCGGATACTGTAGACGGTTTGTTAAAGGATTCTCCATGATTGCTACACTGATAATGAGGTTACTACAGAAAGATGTCAAGTTCGAATGGACAGAGAAGTGCCAACAGAGTTTTGAGAAACTAAAAGCATTGTTGACTGAAACTCCAATTTTAGTGCAACCGGAACCGGGAAAAGAATTCGTAGTGTATAGCAAAGCATCCTTGAATGGATTGGGATGCGTGCTCATGTAAGAAGGCAAGGTAATAGCATATGCCTTGAGACAACTAAAGCCACATGAGAAAAACTATCCGACTTACGACTTAGAGTTAGTCGCCATAGTGTTTGCACTGAAGATTTGGAGACACCATTTGTATGGCGAGAGATGCCGAGTATTCACCGACCATAACTGATCCTTCACCAACGGATATGGTTAGAGCTCATAAAAGATTATGAACTGGTGATCGACTATCACGCGGGGAAGAAGAACGTGGTCACCGATGCTTTGAGTAAGAAGTCATTATTTGCCTTGAGGGCACTAAACAGTCAGTTGTTAGTAACCGACGATGGTTCGATTTTAGCTGAGTGGAGAGTGAAACCAATATTTTTGCAAGAGATCTGCGAAACTCAGAAATGTGATAAAGAATTGCAAGCTAAGATAACTCAGTGCGATACGAGTATAGAATCAGACTTTCAGATTGGTTTAGATGGCTGTTAAATGTTTCGAGCCAAAATTTGTGTACCCAATGAGACATCTCAAAGTTTGTATGTCTGTACATCCGGGTAGTGTGAAAATGTACAATGACTTGAAGAAAATGTATTGGTTGTCGGGAATGAAAAGAGACATCTCAAAGCTTGTCTCTAAGTGTTTAATTTGTCAGCAAGTGAAAGCCGAACACCAAGTACCTTCGGGTTTACTTTAGCCGTAATGGTTCCCGAGTGGAAATGTGACTGTATTACCATGGTTTTTGTGTTTGGATTGCCGTTGACGCCAAAGAAGAAAGATGTTGTATGGGTTGTGGTTGATAGGCTAACTAAGTCGAATCATTTTATACCGGTGCATACCGATTATGCACTTGAGAAATTGGTCGATTTGTATGTTTCTGAAATTGTGAGACTTCACGGGGTACCTTTATCGATCATTTCGGATAGAGATCCGAGGTTCACATCACGGTTTTGGAAAAAGTTACAAGAAGCTTTGGGACAAAGTTGAATTTTAGCACGGCTTTCCATCCACAAACCGATGGTCAGTCAGAGAGAGTAATTCAGATTCTTGAAGACATGTTGCGGTGTTGTGTCCTTGAATTCCAAGGCTGTTGGGAAAAGTATTTACCGCTGGTAGAGTTTGCCTACGACAATAGTTATCAGTCGAGTTTGAAAATGGTGCCTTATGAGGCTTTGTATGGGCGCAAGTGCCGAACGCCCTTGTATTGGACCGAACTTAGAGAAAATCAGATCACGGGGTTGACTTAGTTAAAGAAACTGAAGAAAAAGTTAAGGTGATTCGTGATTGTTTGAAGGCAACTTCGGATAGACAGAAATCCTACGCAGATTTGAAACGAAAAGAAATTGAGTTTCAAGTCGGTGATAAGGTGTTTTTGAAAGTATCCCCGTGGAAGAAAGTCATTAGATTCGGTAGGAAAGGCAAATTAAGTCCACGTTTTATTGGACCTTATGAGGTGACTAAGAGAGTTGGACCGGTAGCTTATCGACTAGCCTTGCCATCCGAGTTAGAAAAGATCCATGATGTATTCCATGTGTATATGTTGCGCCGTTACTGTTCTGACCCATCACATGTGATTTGACTAACAGAGGTTGAGATTTGTTCAGATATGACTTATGGCGAAGAGTCGGTTAAGATCTTGGCCTGAGAGGTCAAGCAATTGAGAAATAAAAGTATATAGCACTTGTGAAAGTACTATGGCATAGACATGGGGTTGAAAAGGCCACGTGGGAGCCCGAGGAGACTAGGAGAGACCAATACCCAAACCTTTTTAACGGTATGATTTTCGGGGACGAAAATCCCTAAGGGGGAAAGAATTGTAACAGCCCAATTTTGGGGCTTGTCGGAACAGTGGTTTCGAAACCATAAATCTGAGGTTGGAGAAATTATTTTAATATTATTTTATGTGTCATAGCATGATATATGAGTGTTTGAAAATTTTGGTGAATTAATTTTAGCGATTTCATGCTTAATTTTGAAAAAGGACTAAATCGCATAAAGTATAGAAGTTTTGTTCTACTAGCTAAAGGTGTTAAATAGCTATGGAACATTAAAGTTGAGGTCCTTATTGTGTAAATAGACAAATAAAAATGTGGTGGCTGGAATTGTGAAATTGGTCAAGGTTAGGTTGTTTGGTGACTTAATAGATAAAATAAAATAAAACAAAAAGAATAGGATATCATCTTTTCTTTTCTCCACCGATTTTTCTCCAAGAAAACAACCATGGAAGCTTGAAAAATTTCAGCAACTTACAACCCTTGCAAGTAAGTCATTTTGATGGTAATTTTTATTGAATTTTGTGTTTTTGGAACCATTATAGCTTAATCTAGGTAATGAGGGGACTATTTAGCACAATGGTTGAAAGTCTAGGGTTTTGCCATGAGAGAATTAATGTTGTTTGCTGAATGTTTATGGAATAAAATGAATATTGATTGTTAAACAAACAACTTTTGTTAAGTGATTTTCATGAAAACACCTAAAAAGGCCCTTTTTGTAAATGTTGTAAAATAGGTGGTAAATGTGTGAAATAATTGAAATTGTGAGCTGTTATAAGCTTAATAAAGGTTCGACTAGGCTTGGGTAGTGAATAAATTTGATGAAAATCATTTTACGAGTCTAGGGGAAAAATCATAATTATGTGAAAGTTTAAGGGCAAAACGATAATTTTGCCAAAGTAAGAATTTTGGAATGTCTTGATTAATGTGGTGATTAAATAAGTAAAATTTTTCATTATAGATCAAGAAAAATGGGATCCGAACTTAGACCGGGGGAAAACCAAGCTATTGGACTAAATCGAATTAGTCGCCCATATTTTGTATACCATGGTAAGTTGTACGTAAATAATACAACTTTATTGTTATTATGTATTGAACGAATAATATGGCATAAAGTGATTGTTTATTGTTGTGAATAGGCATGATGAGAATTGATGTAGTAAAAACTCCCGGTTGAACCTTAGGAATAGATTGGATATCCATGGCATGACATTTGGGTGATATGTGTGCTAGTGTAAGACCATGTCTGGGACATGGCATCGGCCACATTATAGAGCAAGTGTAAGACCATGTATGGGACATGGCATCGGCATTGAGACGAGAGCTAGTGTAATACCATGTCTGGGACATGGCATCGGCCTCGATATATGAGCCAATGTAAAACCATGCCTGGGACATGGCATCGGGATTGATATATGAGCCAGTGTAAGACCATGTCTGGGACATGGCATCGCCATCGTACCTTTTTGGGTAAGGGTTGTCGGGTATCCTATAGTATTCCAACTGGTTCAATGGGTAATTTAAAACTTGTGTCAACAGTGAGAAAAGTTACGATTATGTTGTAAGTGATAGAGGTACTTACACAAAATTCATGAGGAATGAGCTCGATTTATGTTGTATGATTAGTAAGGATGAAAATAAGTAAGTTATACCTTTAATCATTTAAGAATTATGTGCAATTTTATATTATGTTATGAGTACGATAACCATGGTAATTGTTGTTAATCATTTACAAGCGACTTACTAAGCTTTATGCTTACTCCCTCTCTTTTCCATTTTCTTATAGTGCCGCAAAGCTAGCTCGGGGATCAACAGACGTTGGAGGCATCGATCACACTATCAATTTGAACATTTGCTATAGTTAGATTTATCATTTTGAGTATGGCATGTATAGGGACTTGGTCTTTTGTCAAGTTTCATATTGATTGTCCAAATGTGTTGGCTTGTCTTGAAGATTGATTCATTTTGTATAAGGCCATGGATGATGGCTAATACTTGTTATTGATATATGTGAATGATGATGTTTTTCATGAATGTGCAATTTGCATGGTGAAATGTATTGTGTGTTAATGAATGAATGAGTAAGACACATGATTAGATTGATAAAGTATGTGATAAGTTTTGTATGTGAATGGAGTGTAGTGGCCTTGATGTGTGTATGTCTTGGATGTGACCTGTGTCATATTAGATGTGACGTGTGTGACACACGGTCTGCCCCATGGGCGTGTAGTCCGGCCGTGTGTCCCCTACACCTTAATTTGGTAAAAAAGAATGCCCAGTAGCAACCACATACGTTGAGGCACGGCCGTGTGGAGGACACGACCATAATACATGGGCTTGTGCCCAGGCCATGTGAAGTCTGCACCTTAAATGTGAAATTAAATTTGCCACACGGCCTAGCACACGGGCGTGTGCCTTGGCCGTGTGAGCCTAAAATTTTGCTGACGTCAGAAACAGAATGTCAAGGTTTTTGCACACGAGCTGAGACACGAGTGTGTCATGGCCGTGTGGGAGACATAAGACATGGACACGGGCGTGTGACAGGCCATGTGAAAACCCCTGTAAGTTTGAATTGAGAAATAAATCCACACGGGCAAAGGACACGGACGTGTCCCTATATGCTTAAATCGTGTGAGTTACACGGTCCTTCAACATGGCCATATTATCAGGTCACACGGGCGTTGTAACACCCCTAACTCGTATCCGTCACCAGAATAGGGTTAAAGGCGTTACCGGATAGATCGGAAACATTTACAGACATTTCATACAACCATTCATCAATCGCAATCAATGGGTCCCTTTTTATTGGTCAACGAGACCTTAATCATACTTTATAATTGGGTTGGGACTGAATCGAACACTTAGAAAATTTTCAAAGTTTTCAACATTTTTCAATACTGTAAAGGTCACACGTCCGTGCAGGCAGGCCGTGTGCCTCACAGGACCACCAGACACACCCATGTGTCCATGCCGTGCCAAAACAGAGCATACCTACTGACTTATCCACACGGCCACCAGATACGCCCATGTGCCATGGCCGGGTTTAATAGGCAAACTACTGACTTACTCACACGGCCACCAGACACGCCCACATGCCATGGCTGTGCACATTTAGGTCAGCTATTGACTTATTCCCACGGTCACTAGGCACGCCCGTGTGCCACAACCGTGTAGTCAAAACAGGCCATTTGCAAGGCCAAAATGCCACCCACACTTGGGTCTACTCTACAAGAAAATATACCAATTCATTTCATGCACAATTGACAACCAAAAACATGTCAAAATAATCAACAAAGCTTTGCATCCAATCTCGAATCCAAACATGCCAATTTGTACAACTAAAACACATATACATCCAAGCATAATTATCCCTTAGCTCAAACATACTTACTCAACTTTCATCCATATGTTTACCATGAACTTGACCATTTCATACTCATGGGACCATACCAAACCAACATCACAAATGCATATTATCAAAATTTAACTAGCCACATCACATGGCCAATTTCGTTTCTCAAACTCATACCAAAATGGCTAGCCTATACATGCCATATTTAGCTATTTGCACATTTTCAAAGTACCAAAACAAGTTTGAGTAGTGTGATGACGATCCTTGACGGTTCCTGAGCCTTCAGTAGCTTCGACAATCTATAAAACAGAGTAAACACACACACAGAGTAAGCTTTCCAAAAGCTTAGTAAGCCATATATACAAATAAACTTAGCATAAAAGCATATAACCATATTGTTATAATGGCATTAAGAGTTCCCATTGCAAATTCATTAGCTCATTTGCTTAGCCATATCTTGCCACATTCCTCAACTTAATTATCTCATATGCACATAGCTCATTTAAACATATATTCACTTATTATCTCATCACTTCAATGCACATATTCATTTTAGTAAGTTCATATAGATACTTACGTTTTATTCATTCACACATAGTGTACATTTCGAACGTACTTGAAACGGAAATACAATTCACATAGTCGTTCAAACCTTGGACTTGCCTGTTGAACCGTTCGGCATCTAATAGGATACTCAGAATGCTCGGAATAGTCGTACAATTCCAACGTCCCAGACGTGGTCTTACATGTAATCAGATATCAATGACACTGTCCTAGACAGGGTCTTACATGAATCAATACGATGACAATGTCCCGGACATGGTCTTACACGTAAATCTCATATCGATGCCAACGTTCCAGACGTGATCTTACACGATATCTTGAATCAATGCCAACATCCCAGACTTGGTCTTACATGATATCACATAACAGACACCTATGTCATGACATAGCTAATCCTATCTATTCCTAGGTTCATACAGGACTTCTCGGATGTTAGCAATGTGTCAATCTTATCTCCGATTTCATATATACAACATCTCATATGCATTCATCATTATCAATAGTCATATGAACATTCATAATTCAATACAATTACATTTATTTGTATATCAACTTACCTCAGATTCAATTAACAGAAACGGATACGGCTACTCGATTACTTTTGATTTCCCGTGATCTAAGTCTGTTTTCTTCAGTTCTTGATCTATACATAATCAAATTTAACCCTTTTATTCACTAATTCATTCAATTCATTCCAAGAACACATATTTAGAGCGATTTGCAAATTAGCACTCACATTTGCACATTTTAACATTTTAGTCCATTTTTCTCTAAACATCAAATATACACAATTTGTTCACACACATGCATAGCCGAAACTTCTTAAGGATCATACAATTCCATATTTTTCATCAAATTCACAATTTAGTCTCTCAATTTAGCCCTAATTAGCTAAATTCACCAAAAATTCAAGAACAAAACATGTTCATTTAACACATATCTTTCATTTAAAACCTGAACTCATCACAAAGCTCACCATTTCTTCAATGGCACATCTCATAAGCATAACAGCATGGGCTTGATAGAAGACTAAGCAACAGTCTCAAAAACATAAAAATCATCAAAAACCAAAGCCAAAACATACCTTAATTTTGCAATACAATGGCCGAACCCTAGCTTGTGTTTTTTTCTTTCTTTCTTTTGTGAATTTCGACTAACTAGGATGAACATATGGCTTATTTTCATGTTATTTTCATTATAACATTAATATTAATTTATTTACTATATTAACCTTATATAATAAAATTATGAAACATAATTTTCAAGGTCATTATTGACCATAACCATCCACTATCTTTAATATTGGGCTAATTTCCTATTAAGGACTTCATAATATGAAGACATCAACAATTTGATACTTCCACATTTAACCCTCAAATTTTCATTTTATGAGATTAAACCCTTTTCACAAATTAAGCATACATATGGACAAATTTTCATACGAGACTTTTACACATGCTAAATCACATATCATAAGTACAAAAAATAATATTAAAATATTTTACTGACTCAGATTCGTGGTCCTGAAGCCACTGTTCCGACTAGGGTCTAAACCGGACTGTTACAATTCTCCTCTCTTAGGGATTTTCATCCCCGAAAATCTTATCGTTAAATAGATTAAGATATTGTTGTCTCATTGAATTTTTAGGCTCCCACGTAGCCTCTTCGATTCCGTGTCGATGCCATAACACTTTTACTAACGGAATTTTCTTGTTTCTTAATTCTTTCACTTCTCGAGCTAAGATACGGATCGATTCTTCCTCGAAAGTCACATCAGATCGGATTTCAATTTCAGACGGAGTAATCACATGTGACGGATCAGATCGGTATCTACGGAGTATCAAAACATGGGATACATTACGTATCTTTTCTAACTCGGAGGGCAACAGCAATATGTATGCAACAGGCCCAACGCTCAATGATTTCATAAGGTCCGATTAACCTCGGACTCAATTTACCTTTACGTCCGATTCGGAGTACTTTCTTCCACAGAGATACTTTTAAGAACACTTTGTCTCCAATTTCAAATTCAATGTCTTTTCTTTTCAAGTCCGCCTAAGACTTTTGATGATCAGATGCTGCTTTCAAACTATCTCGGATCACTTTCACTTTTTGTTCGGTATCTTTTATAACAGCCCGATTTAGGGCCTAGTCGAAATAGTGGTGCGAGACCATGAATCCGAGGTGAATTTATGAGTTTTCAAAGTTTATGCCATGTTTGCATGCTAGTATGAATGTTTCATGAAGAAATTTTATTAAATTGTGATGGATTGGTCCAAAGGGACTAAATTGTAAAAAGTTGCAAAATATGAGTTTCTAGAAGCTTTTTGTATGAAATAGCTTTAGAATAGTAATTAGAAGTCCTTAAATAGCAATTTTTCCAAAAATATTATTTTGGACAAAATTGGCCTTGAGATGGTGTTATAGAAATTTTTAAGAGGAAGGGCATTTTGGTCATTTGTCTAATAAGTGTTTAAAATAGGAAAAAGATGATAAAAATCTCATCATCTTCTTCCCCTATTGCCGAAAATTGAAAGAAGCCATAGCTAGGGTTCTTCAATTTTTGAAGCTTGCTAGTAAGTGCTCCTAAGCCCGATTTTTGATATTCTTCGTATTTTTGAAGTCCCGGTAGCATGAGTTAGCTATTTTTAGCTATTTGATGAGCTAAGATGCATGTTTAAAAATTTAGCCATGAATGACATGCATGTTAAATGATGTTTTATGGAAGTTTATGAGAGTTTGATGTTAGATAAACATCTTTTCCTTAAGGAATTTCATGAAAAATGATGGTATGGACCTTTTTGTAATGATTATAAAATTTGGTCATACATGTTAGAACTAGAGAGAATTGATGATTGCTATAGTAGAGAAAATGATTCAGCTAAGCATGATGTTTAAGAAAGTTGCATGAAAATCATTTTACGAGCCTAGGGGCAAAAGTGCAAATATGAAAAAGTATAGGGGCAAATTAGTAATTTTGCCAAAGTATGAGTTATGAGTCAATTTAGTCAATATAATTTTTAAATGATCTATTTATGATTATAGATCAAGAAAAACGAAGCCTAGATCAAAACCGAGGCAAGAACAAAGTCGAGGACTAAATTTTTGCTTCCAGAAGGCTGAGGTGGACGGCATGGGTTTCTAGAAAAGGAAGAGTTTTATTTGCATAAATATGTGAATAATAAGTGATAAATAAAGGATTTTTCTTTTAAGATAATTGAGGAGATAATTGATGGATTAAATGCTTTTATCTTTTAAATAAAAGAGATAATATTATCAAAAAGAGGAGTGGTGGCCAAGTAAGGGACTCCTAGGCTGATAACTTTGGCTATAAAAGGAGGGCAGGAGGGCTACTCATTCACTTTTGCTTCCTCTTTGCCGAAATTTTCCTAGCTCTCTCCCCCTCTCTGCCGAATTTTTCTTCAAGCAAAATCCATCTTTTCTTCTTCTATTTTATTCTCTGTTTCTACTGTCAAAGCCGAATCTTTGTTGATTCTAAGTAAAGGAGCAATCAACTACAACATCAAAAGGGTTTCTACAACTGTCGAATACAAGGATCAAGGATCTAAGGTAAGATAAATTTATTTGATTAAAGGTTATGATGTATATGTTAGATTAGATCTAACATGAAGATTTCGACAGACATATAGGGCAAGGAATCCTCTTCAGATTTGGAATTTGTATGGTAAGTGATATTCGGCCAAGGCTTAATTTTGGTATTTGGAATTATTTTTCATTATTTCAAAAGCCGAAAACTCACATGGTTACATGAATTAGTGTTGCCGATTTCAAGGAAAAGGATACTAGCAATTTTGGGATTTGATTTACAATCATCCAATTCGGCAACAAGGTAAGTAATACAAATCCTACTAGGATTTGGTTTTTAAGCCAAATAGGTTTGTTACTATGTTTTAATAATTGGCTGAATATAGGAGATAAAGATCTAGATCGGTAGATCGTTCTTCGGGATTTCAAGGAATCTATTAAGCCAATCAGGTGTGTACTCACATTAATTTTCGATATATCATATGGCAATTATTTTTAATATACGAATATGCATAAGAATGTGAATGTGGCTAAGTACCACAAATGTGGTAAGAGTACCCAGGTACGTTTCCTACTTTCGATAGGATTACGAATATGTTATATTGTAAACATGTGAATAATGAGAAATTAAGTATGTTATGCATGATATATGGGGCATTCGGGATATATCTGAAAGGGGAAGAAGGTGTTGACTTCGGTCTCACCAACGGAATATGGTGACTACGGTCAAATTATTTGAATATGGTAACTCCGGTTACATTATCTGAATTTGGTAACTTCGGTTACATTATTTGAATATGGTGTCTAATGACACAAATTATATGGGCGATGAGCACGTCGACTGCAGCGACTGCCTTCGATGGTGTGTAGCGGATGGAGGGTTGACTTAGTAGTCCCCACGGTGTGATTGGCAGGTACGGGTGGTGTGTAGCGGATGGACCTTTAGGCTTGGGTTGGGTTGCATCATTATTTTATATGAATATGAACTTGTATGCCTGATTGTTGAATGTTAATGTTATGTACACATTGAGTCTGTTGACTTACCCCGTTGTGGGAACTATTTTCAGGTGATGAACAGTGACGGACCGGGACGGTAGACCTTGAGGTGGCCATGCATCAATTTGAAGATTTTATCTCTTTTGGACTTTATTTCTTTTTAGTACATTTAATTTTATTATCGGGTTTTATTTGATGTAATAAGGCCATAAGGCCCAGTGGATTTTATTTATTTCTGCTTTATTTTTTTAATTATTTTGTTACAAACGATTGTTGGATTAAATTTTAAATGAAATATATATTTTTATAAACCTAAAGGAAATTATTTTGTCACCTTAATAAAATTGGATTTTTAAATTAATTAAATGGGTTTCCCAACCTAAGCCCAATCCAAAACAATATTTCCTAGAGTTTTTCAAATTTTCTCTAAGTAACAAAGAATTTTGAAAACCGGTTTACTTAAGGAACATACCAGATCCGGTCCGGGCTCGTGGGCCGGGTGTGGGGTGTTTCAACATATCATTCATTTGACACCTAAACTCATCAAAAAGCTCACCATTTCATCAATGGCACATCTCATAAACATCATCAATTCTTCAAATTACTACATGGGCTTGAAAGAAGACTAAGCAACAATCTCAAAAACATAAAAATCATCAAAAACCAAAGTCTAAACATACCTTAATTTTGCAATACAATGGCCGAACCCTAGCTTGTGTTTTTCTTTTCTTTCTTTTGTGAATTTCGGCTAACTAGGATGAACATATGGCTTATTTTCATGTTATTTTCATTATAAAATTACTATTAATTCATTTACTATATTAACCTTATATAATAAAATTATAAAACATAATTTTCAAGGTCATTATTGACCATAACAATCCACTATCTCCAATATTGGGGTAATTGCCTATTAAGGACTTCATAATATGAAGACATCAACAATTTGATACTTCCACATTTAACCCTCAAATTTTCATTTTGTGCGATTAAGCCCTTTTCACAAATTAAGCATACAAACGGACAAATTTTCATACGAGACTTTCACACATGCTAAATCACATATCATAAGCACAAAAAATAATATTAAAATATTTTACTGACTCAAATTCGTGGTCCTGAAACCACTATTCCGACTAGGGTCTAAACTGGACTGTTACAGGCGTGTCACCCTTCCATATGGGCGTGTGCCATTGTTTTTAGTGACATTTTTCAAAGTTTTTCTAAAGAGCTCGATTGGGTCCCAAACAGTTTTTAAAGTGTATTTTGGGCCTCGTAGGCTCATATTAGGGATTTTAAGAAAAAGTTTTAAAAGTTCTGAATTTGAACGAACTTTTATGACCCGAAAATGTATGTTAGTATGTATTTGAGTTAGGTAGCGCCTCATTCCCTGTTCCGGCGTCAAACACAGGTAAGAGGTGTTACAGAAAAAATTCAAAAAGTTTAGTAAAAAGATGCAACATTTGCAAAACAGGGGTCACACAGTCGTGTGCCTCACACGATTGAGACACTCGCCCATGTCTTTGGCCATGTAACCTTCGAACTAGGGACACACGGCTGTGTCCTCACCCGGTGTCTTCGTCCGTGCAACTCTCTGAGTAAGGTCACACGACCATGTCACATGCCTGTGTGTGAGGCCGTGTAACTCTTTGACTTGAACCTCTTTGAGACCTTCAGATGGCACACGGCCGTGTCGCCAGGCCATGTGTCTTACACGGTTGAGTCACACGCCTGTGTCTCAAGCTGTGTGAACCTAAAATTTTTCTATAATCTAGCCATTCCACAAGCAATTCACACCTAACCAATCTAACCATTTAAACATGCATCCAATGAACATATACATCATTCACCACTATACATGTAACACCCCAAACCCGGCCTAGAAGTTAGGCTCGAATTTGACGTGTCTCATTAGGATGTTTTTCATAAATCGTGGTTCTGTTTGAAAATTCTTCCTGATATTAATAAGTAAAGTCCCAGTTTGCGTTTGTTTATTATTAATCGACGTTTTTTAATAAATTATACATTTCAAAACTTTCTGCTATTCAAAACCCCAGATTTCTTTTGCTTACTTTTAAAACGTGGTTTATTAGAAATCATTTTTGGAAAACATTATCATTTTTAAAACTTGTTTATTGCGGAAGCTTAATTTAAAACAACCGACTTATGAAAATGTGATATTTACAACTTTGTTGCGGAAGCATAGTGTTTTGAAAATAGATATTGTTTTGAAAAACCGCGATTCAATGTTGAGCAGATTTAAACATACTAAACTAAAAATCCCAAACTAAAAACTGGAATTTAAGAGAGGCCCTATTACAACCCAATAAAAACGATTTAATAAAGTAAAGTAGAATACTAAAATCCAAAACTGCTCACAGTGTGGCCACCTCCGAGTCCTCCAGAATGTCGAACCGCTTATTGAGGATTACCTGAGAAAAATTAAAAAAAGGGGGTGAGTTTGCGAAAGCTCAGTGTGTACAACCCTCGTCAGTATAAACATGCATCACAACAATCCGGGCCAAAGCCCATTACATTAACGGTGGTAATTGGGCCTTAGCCCAAAATAGCCTCGGTTGGGCCTTAACCCATATCATACGTCACATATCATAAATATCTGGGCGTAAGCCCATCTCAGTAATATAATCCATATATGCAATGCATTAATGCCCATACCAGCCCTACATTCCGTCTCCTGTCCAACCGTACACTCTTGTGGGGATTTAATCGACCCACCCATTTGTACACTTCTTATGTAGCACCGGTTGCGGCACTAACTTATCGGTGAAGCATGGCTGCTCGGTGGCTAAAAAGCCTTCGGTGGATCCACATTCGTCAAGCGACCATGCGATCCTATTAGCACTTCCTCCGTATTAATAATCCCATCCCCATGCAACATAATAACACATGAATGCATACAATAATAACCATATAACATGTAGGGGCGTTTTCATCATTTTGCCTTTCAGGGGCATATCGATCATTTTACCCTTCGAGGGTAATTTAGTAATTTCACATATAACGGCCTTTCTAGAGGCCTATTGTCGCCTCGAGCGACTCGGGACCCTTTTTAGGTCATGTGGCCCAAAACACATGGTTTTGGTTACAGGTTTACAGATTTCGCATTCGAATTTATTGCTTAACAATTTTCCATCAATTTTGTAACATCCTAGAATTATGGTTTCTGTATTTTATGCTATTCTATGTGTTTGGCTTGTTCAGCATGTTATTTTGGTGTGCTTGGGGGTCCTGGGGAGGCTCGGGGTCGAGCCAGAGCTTTAGAAAAATTTTGCTTTTTGGGTACTTTAGGGGGGAAAGCTAGTAAAAGCAGGCTTTAAGAATATTTACTTGTGTTTTTTGACACAAAAAAGGAGTGTGGTGTGGTGGCAAGTTGACGCCACTTAAGGAGCAAGGGAGTGGCGTCACAAGGGAGCAGGAGGAGGGAAGGAGTTCGAGTCTCATCTGCAGCATGTGGAACTTTATTTTTGTGCTCCAGGAGAGGAAGAACTGGCATTCGGCTGGGACTCTTCAAGGTGGTTGTTGAATGGGTCAAATGTATTCAAATGGATGGACAAGAGAGCTTAGAGAAGTTTGAACTGGTCAAACCAATTTGAATGGGTGATGGGGAGCAAATTGTGGAGTGAAATAAGGGATTTGGAGTGTGGTGGAAGTGTTGGCCGAATGTGGGGGTCTTGGAGGGGAGAGTTTCGTCATGAAAGGGGTCTAGTGTGGGAGCATTTCGGTTTAGCTAGTAGCGGTGTGCCGAAATTCTTTTTAGTCTTAGGCTTTTCTATCTTGGTATTTTCGGTTTTGGGGTATTGTGTGTGTGCCAAATTTTGGAGCATATTTTCTGAACATTAGTGTAAGTGTGAGCCTTCTTTTTTTTTTTGTCATTTGGGTTCAATTCTAGTCTCATTTTCTTTTGCCGAAACTTAAGTCTTTGGAGTGGCTTTTTCCTTCATTTCTTCAGTTCTTCTTGACTCTATGGTGTTAGCCGAATCTTGAGAGTGTCCATTTGTGCCTTTCTTTTTCTCTTCATCTATACCTACCAACTGTCTTCTCTTTTCTTCTCATAGTTGAAACCTTGCTACTCCTTCATTGTCATCCTTTTATTTCTCTTCTCAAGCCACATAATTCCTTTGGTCCCAAGTGAATCGGATTCACCTTGTTTATTTGATTGTTGAAGGTAATGATCTTTTTATATCTTGTTTGGCACATATGTTCTTCTTTTCTCTCCTTTCTTAAAAGTCGAATCTTCTTCTTCTTTTCTTCTCTACTCCTCTATCTCCTTCTTCACTAACCGAACCTTTGTTTCTTTTTCATCTCGAATCGATGCTGCTCGAGTAGCCTAAGGCGTGAAGGGGTATTTTCTACCGAATCTCTTTTCTCCTTCAACTCATTAGTAAACGCAAGGTAAGGGCGATTCTGTTCATCTTTTATTTCCCTTTTCGGTCTTGGGTTGTTCTTAGTCGAAGTGGCTATCTCTTTTAATGTTTAGATTTCGGCTAATCCCTCATTTTCTTCTCTCGTTTTGGAATGTTTACTTCGGGAAACCCCAGTAGCCGAACGTTCTGTAGTCCGAAGCCTGATGGCCTGTTGATTGCCGAATCTTACCAGTCCATTCGGGTACGTAAGGTAAGGAGCCATCTTCTAGGTTTCTTGGCTATTACATCCCTTTCGTTTTTAGTCTGCCTTAATTAAATTCTCTTAATAGACAATCAACGTTTCACTCTGAGTACTCAAGTCTCTTCATGGATAAAAGTGCCAGTCAAACTAAGGAGAGGAGTGGACTCGTAGTCTTTGCCCCTAACTTTAAACGGCGTGCTGTGTCAGCGGTTTGAGACTTTTCGCCGGGTTGTGGTAGAGAGCCAACATCGGCTTGGGATAGGCAAATCGCTCTTATTCCTGCTAGTGAGAGTGTCGACGATATAGAGTGCTTAGTTCTTCGCGTAATCAGGTATGTATTGCTCACACTTTTCTTTATTATTTTGCATTAATAACTATGTTGGCTGAAAGCCAGAACGACTGTATAGACAGTCGAGATACCCTTGTGGGTAAGGTTGGAGATACCAGGTAAGTACCTGTATAACTTTGTTTTACGAATAGCATAATCTAAATATATGTATAATTTGATTATCTGCTTACATTGGAAATATGATTGTATTCATCACATATTGATAATATGCTTGCATGGGTTTGGGATATGATTGAAAGGGGAAGTGTGATTCAGTGGCTGCCACAGTGGTTTGGTACCACAGTGGGTTGGCCCCACATATATTTATCAGTGACTATGTCACAGTGGTTTGGTACCACAGTGGTTTGGCACCACATATATATTTATCAGTGATTGTCACAGTGGTTTTGTACCACATATATTTATCAGTAACTGTCATAGTGGTTTGGTACCACAGTGGGTTGGCCCTACATATACATTTATCAGTGACTTTGTCACAGTGGTTTGGTACCATAGTGGCTTGGTACCACAGGTGTTCCGCTGGTTCAAGTGATGTAGAGGATAGAAAACTAGGTTGGGCTGGGTTGCATTGCATACAACTTTTAATATGCCATGTTGTGAGGGCTAAGGCCCAATGTGTTATGTGGGCTTAGGCCTAGATTGCCTTCGTAAGGGGAATTACACACTGAGTCTCGGTGACTCACCCCTCTGCTTAATTTTGCAAGTAACCCCTAGTTGCGGATTTGGAGCCGAGGTAGACTTTGAGGTGGCCATGCACTATTTCTTCGTAAATTTCGTTTCCTTCTTTAAACTTACTTTTACTTGGGGTTTTTGCTATGTAATAAGGCCTCCATAACTTTAATTTGGGTTTTGATTTAATGCTGTTATTACATATTATATGAAATGTCAAATAGGGAATTTTTCTAAAATAAAAATATAAACAATCATTTTTTTTAAAGTGTTAACAAAGGATGACAAACAAATAACTAGTTAGTTCGGAAATTTGCTTAAAACCTCGGCATTGTTTTCAAATGTCACGTTTTATAAAATTCCTTAATTTTCAGCTTTCACAAAACAAACCTGTTTACGACTCTTAGTTCATATTAATAAGAAGTTGGTAAGAAACCTTCAAACAAAATTTTAAATTATCCTTAAAATGGAAACACTAATCGAATAGTTTTCTAAATTACGATGTTCCTTCAAAATTTCAAAACTACCTTTCATGTAACATACTAGATTTGGTCGTAACGTATAGACCGGGTTTGGGGTGTTACAAATTTCGCCCATGTGGGCCGAATAGCCCATTGGGCCCGCTAAGCCCATTTCGGCCCGGTTAGGCCCGTTACGGCCGCGAGAGTGTTCGTGACACTCTCAACGACTTAATGTCACGATTCGTATCTCGATTTGCCACTACGAGCGCTCGAACGCTCGAATTGGCACGGTTGCCGACTTTTTGGCATTTGTCGATCTATAATCAGAATGGTGTGAGTACACACCTGATACGATTTGCAGTATTCGGCGCTTTCTCCAACACACCTGATATCAACATTGACTATCCGTTAATCTTAAATCCAATACCACATTTTTCAAGCATTGAGATTGATGAAACAATTTATGACACTTACCCACAGTGACAGTACTCCTTGCTATGCCTGAATGTTCGTTTTACTCCTTCAAACTTACATCCCTAAAGAAGAGCACGAGCTAGCGATGTTAATTCAAAATAGCAAAGAAATGGCCTTTCGGCCTAAATGAACTTAGAACAAACAATATCCATCCCTATCTTATTCGGCCATAGATACCTTACCAAGGTGCCACAGATTCGGCAACTGACCAACAAGGGTTTCGGCTTTCCCAAGGGAACAACACACTTCTGGGTGGAGAGGAGTATTCGGACTCAGCCTAAAAGAAGGAGTTAGAAGCTAATTGATTCGATTCTTTAAAGGAGAAGAGAGAAAAGAGATAGAAGGAACAAAATAAAGGAAAATGAAAACATTACCTTCAACTAGAAAAAGAAACCGATAGGAGAAGAATGAATAGATTCGGCCAACAAAAAGAGAACCCCAAACTCCAACTGATTGAAGTACAACTTAAAGGGAAATCACATAGAAGAGATGTGGCTATTCGTCTTAAAGGGAAGAGAAGAAAGGTGGAAAAAGAAAAACACACGAATGGTCAATCTCACAAGCAAATTCGGCCAAGTCACCAATGGAAGAGAGAAATAAATAAGAAAGGTGTAAAAAGAGAAGAAAAATAGAGAAATTCAGCATAGATTTACCAAGAATGGAAAAGGAATGACCAAAACATCACACTACACTCCAAAAGATGAATTGAGAAAACGACACCTACACACTTTACTAATCAAAAATGCCAAAAACACCACCTTAGCCGTATTTTCTTCCCCCCAACACTTCCCATATTCGACCAACCACTACTCCACTCCATCATCCCTTGATTCGCTCCCCTTTTTACTCCCCAACATGCTCTCGATCACCCATTTGAAAAGCTTGACCAAGTCTTCTCTCTCTCCTGCAGAGTTTGAACTCCACTCAGCTTTCTGTTTTTTTAGCACAAAAAATATAAACTCCTTTTGTAACATGTGGGATTCGAACTCCTTCCCCTTGCTATGCCAATGACGCCACCACCACTCCACAAGTGCTCACTTGTGTCTCTTTAACACATACAATTAAACTTAAGTCCTACTTTCCATAGCCCTCTCCACTAAAGACCCAAAAATCCAAAATTTTTCCAAGGCTCAAACTCGAACCCAAGCCTCTATAGGACCCCCAAACCCACTCAAATAGCAAACCAATTAAGCACAGCATGGATTTACACAAAACTACTAACCCCTAACTTTAGGGATGTTACAATACAAACATGCCATTTTAATGTCCTAAAATCAACCAACCAATGTGCCATTCATAGACACCACAATTATATCAAAACATCAACAACTAAAACATATCAACATTTATTCATTTCATGCATAGTAACTTGGTTCAAACATATACGAAAACATACCACAAGTATTCGCTTTCATACCATTCTAGTTACACCAAAAACAAACCTATTTACAAGCATGTTAAAATACCAATTGATAGTTTAGTAAATTATCAAATAGTTCCAAACCAACATATTTAGCCGCATATACATGCCACTACCCTATGAGGCACAAAAACTACCAACTTCGATGGATAGTGTGAGCCGGTCGATTGATCCTTCCAAAATGTCAACAACAGTTCTTTACAAAACAACCCAAAAGAATCGGTAAGTTTTCTTATCTTAGTAAGATCATAATATTACATTCAATCTAACACAATTCGATATAATCGGTATACTATTAGATTCCAGGGTCACTAGAGTATAAACAACACACGTAAATGGGCTCAAGGGTATCGAAGTACAAACATGGGCACACGTGTGCAAACAGGGGTACCGAAGTACAAACAGGGGCAGTTACATGTGAACAGGGGTACCGAAGTACAAACAGGGGCACGCATGTGCAATCAGGGGTACCGAAGTACAAACAGGGGTACGTATGTACAATCAGGGGTACTGAAGTACAACCAGGGGCACATATGTGCAAACATTCAATAATTAACTATCGACATTTAACTAAAGAACTATAATGTAAAAGTACAAGTAGAAATTCATTTACATATTGAAACACTATAAACTTATCTGTTATTCGATTCCAAACAACACATAAGGGTTAATCCGCTATTTTCCCTTTTCCTTGGTTATTATCTTTTTTATCCAAGTTTTGATCTATATAATAATTAAAAATAATATATTAATCTCATACATATTTCACATTCCATTTAATGTATATAAACCTTAAATTTTCATTATTTACACATTTTCCCTAAACTTTTACATCTTTTGCAATTTAGTCCTTTGACCCGAAAAAAATCATATTAACCATTTCCAAAGAATCAAATTATAGATGAATACACTAAGCCCTTTAACCGTCCATACTCTACATTAAATTCACTATTAAACCTTGTAATTTTTGTATTTTAACAATTAAATCCTTAATTCAAAATTTAACAAAAATCATTTTACAAAATAACCAAATACCACAATCAAAGCTTCAAACACATAGCCATCATAAAAAATATTCGATATTCATCAATGGAAACTTCTAAAATTTTTAATAGATTCGAAAACTAAGGTACAGGCTAGATAGACCTAGTTGTAACAATCTCAAAAACATAAAAATTACAAGAAATAGGTGAATAATTAGCTTACATGCATAATGAGAAGATGAACGAAGCTTGGAGCTCCTCCAATGGTGATTTCAGTTGTCGAAAACAAGAAAATAAGGAAGATGATACCTTATTTACTTTTAATTAACTTTAAATTTTAATCTAATTATCAAATTACTATTTTAACCTTAAAAGTTCATGAAAATTTAATTAAAACCTATCCATGCATATCCACTAACTTAATAATTGGTATATTTACCACTCAATTTCATTAACATCCCTTTCCATAATCATTTAGCCCTTTTAAGTAATAGAATTCAACTTTTACACTTTTTTTGATTTAGTCCTTTTTACCTAATTAATCATTCAAACATCAAAATTTCTTAACGAAACTTTACTATGATCTCAATAATACCCCAAAGACACTGAATAAATAATAAAATAATAATTTTCTCATCAAATTTGTGGTCTCAAACCACTTTTTCTATTGTCACTAAAAACGAGTTGTTACAATTCTCCTCCCTTAGAAAATTTTGTCCTTAAAATTGTTACCTAAAAATAGATTCGGATATTGTAATTTCATCGATTCCTCGATTTCTAGGTAGCCCTTCAGCACCATGCTGATGCCACAAATTTTTTACTAATGGTACTCATTTATTTCGAAGTTTTTTGGCTTCCCGAGCCAAAATTTTTACTGGTTTTTCAAAATACATCAAATCTGGCTGCAAATCAACTTCACCATGAGAAATCACGTGTGATGGATCAGATCTATACCATCTTAGCATTGAAATGTAGAATACATTAGGAAGTTTCTCGAGTTCAGGATGCAAAGCTAGTTTGTAGGCCATAGGGCCAACTCTTTCAATAATCTTGTACAGCCTAATAAATCTTAGACTCAGCTTTCCTTTCATGACAAAATGTAACACTTTCTTCCACAGAGAAACTTTTAAGAGTACTCGATGCCAACAGCAAACTCTATATCCATTCTTTTCAAGTCTGCGTATGATTTCTGACAATCAGATGCAGCTTTTAAACTATCTCAAATAATTCAAACATTTTCTTCAGTTTCTTCAACTTTTAAACTCTCGAATAATTTTACATTTTCTTCCGTATAATGCTTCAAACGGTGCCATTTTTATACTGGATTGATAACTATTATTATAACCGTACTCAACTAATGGTAAATCTTTTTCCCAACTACCCTCAAATTCGAGTGTACAGCATCGTAACATATCTTCCAAAATCTATATTACTCGTTCTGATTGCCCGTCCGTCTAAGGGTGAAACTCGATACTAGAGTTTAGTGCCCAAAGCCTCGTGAAGTTTACTCCAAAACCTTGATGTAAATCACGAATCATGATAAAAAAATAATAGATGTTGGAACTCCGTGCAATCTCACAATCTCTGACACATACAATTCCGCTAACCTGTCAAGTGAGTAATATGTTCTGACTGGAATAAAATGAGCCGACTTAGTCAATCTGTCAACAATCACCCAGATCGAGTCTTTCATTTTCAGAGTTATAGGTAAACAGCTACGAAATCCATCATGACTCGTTCCCACTACCATTCAGGGATCATAACAGGCTGTAATAATCCCTATGGTACTTGATGTGTCTGCTTTTACCTACTGACAAATCAAACATTTGGCTACGAACTCACAAATCCATGTTTCATACCTGGCCACCAGTACATCTGTTTTAAATCAGAATAGATTTTTGTGCTACCCGGATGAATAGAATAGGTACTATTGTGAGCCACTGATAGAATATCATGTTTCAAATCTAAACTGTCTGGAACACAAATTCTATTGCGGTAAAACAATGTACCATCATCACCAATGCTATATTTAATATTCAATTACCTTGAACCAAGTTTCGTTTCATTATCAACTTCATATCATCATTTTGCAATTCCCGAATTTGTTGTAGAAACAAAGGTTTAGTCTTCAATTCTGCTAATAAGGAACCATCGACATTCAAAGCCAAATGAACGTTCAACACTCGAAGTGCAAACAATGATGACATTCTACTAAGTGCATTTGCAACCATATTAGCCTTTCCCGGATGGTAATTAATACCAAATCATAATCTTTTAGTAGTTTTAACCAATGTGACTACCTCAGATTCAACTCCTTCCGCATCATTAAATATTTGAAGCTTTTGTGATCAGTATACACGTGACATTTCTTACTGTATAAATAATGCCTCTAAATCTTCAAAGTGAAGACAATCGCGACCAGCTCAAGATCGTGAGTAGGATAATTTTTTTCGTGTGACTTTAACTGCTGAGAAACATAAGCTACTACTTTACATGACTGCATTAACACACAACCTAAACTATTGAGAGACACATCTCTGTAAACCACATATGCCATTCCAAATTCAGGCTGAGTTAATACTGGAGCTACTGTTAACAAGCTTTTTAGTTGATCAAAACTTTGTTGCCACTTATCAGACCAAGCAATTTCAACATTTTTTTTTGTAATAACATAGTCATAGGTGAAGCAATGATCGAGAAATTTTTAACGAATCACCGATAGTATCTAGCTAGTCCCAAGAAACTTCAAACTTCAAAAATGTTCTTTGGAATTTTCCATTCAACAATCAGATATTATATTCGGATCAGCATTGACTCCATCCACAGATATGGCATGTCCCGGAAAATCTACTTCTCGCAACCAAAATTCACATTTACTGAATTTTGCATATAGTCACTTTTCGCGCAAGGTTTGCATCACAACTCTTAAATGTTTCGCATGATCTGACTCGTTCAGTGAATAAATTAGAATGTCATCAATGAATACCACAACAAACCAATCTAAATATGGTTGAAACACCTGATTCATCAAACCGATGAATGTCGTAGGGGCATTAGTCAAACCAAATGGCATTACCAAAAATTCATAGTGACCATATCTAGTTCTGAATGCAGTTTTTGGTACATCTTGCTCTTTAACTCACAGCTGATAATACCTGGATCTCAAGACAATCTTTGAAAACACTGTAGCTCCTTTTAACTTATCGAACAAATCATCTATACGCGGTAGCGTGTATTTATTCTTAATGGTGGCTCTATTCAACTGTTGATAATCTATATGTAGTCTCATTGACCCATCTTTCTCCTTCACGAACAAAACTGGAGCACCCCAAGGTGACACGCTTAGTCAAATAAATCCGCGATCTAACAACTGTTGCAACTGCATTTTAACTATTTTAGTTTTGTAGGAGCCATCTTGTACGATGTTATTGAAATTGGAGCTATTCCAGGTAGAAGTTCGATTGCAAACTCTACTTCTCGAGTTGATGGCATCCTGAAAAGTTCCTTAGGAAAAACATTAGTATACTCTTTGACTATTGGTACTTGTTCAATTTTTTTACTCACCACCTTCAAATCAAGAACGTAGGTTAAATAAGCTTCGCATCCCTTTCTAATCAATTTTTGAGCTGACAGTGCTTAAATTACATTTTATATTCGGACATTTCAAACTAACTTGCTTCCTTTGGCAACTCACTATTGCATCATGCTCAGACAACCAATCTATTCCCAGAATGATATCAAAATCATCAAAAGGTAACAACATCAAATTAGCAAGAAAGTCGTAACCTCTAACTTTCAGTGGACATGTTTTACATATCTAGTTAACTGATAGTACTAGAAAGAACATATGTTTTCTCCTTACTTATTGGTTAATTTGTCCCCATTTAGTTATCTTTAGCACATATTTTAGCATTTTCAGTTCAATAAATTTCATTTTATAACTCAGTGGATCTTAGCCTATTTATCCTTAATTTTGTCATGTTTGGTACCAATGTCGCTGCATGAGTATTTTCTGATTGCGCCCAGAATTGTAGCCCCACCTGACAGCTATCTGGATAAGAACAAAAATGTGTGCATTGTCCAGTCTGGTATAACCAACTTGTACGAACAGAGGTAGCAGATTATGATGAAAGGACACTTGAGCTATTTGGGAAGAATATAAATATTCACGTGGAAAGAAAAGAAAAAGAGGATTTTTAGGGAGAGGGTCATCGTTAACCTATCTTTTGAAGCTTTTCAGCTATGGCAGCTTAAGCTTCCTACGGGTGAACTGACGTGAAAGGGACACAGATCAGCTCTTGATGAGAATCTATAATACTCATTATCATATTCAACACCGGAGTAGGGTTACGGAGCATTACCGAACATATTATACAATTACACTTACATTTCACATACATTTTCAAGTTCCAAATAATCATCATTCAACAACATGCATATCGTCCCTAGTATAAGCATACGAGGCCTAAAACATGCATTTGGGATGGTTCGGGATTAAACTCATAACTTAGGAAACTTTTGAAACACTTAGAAATTTTTTTCAAAATACAGGGGACACACGCCCGTGTGGCCCACCCATGTGTCTCACACGGCCAAAGACACGCCTGTGTCACAGGTCGTGTGGACATTCGTAATGGGATCACATGGCCATGTCTCAACTCGTGTTTGACCCTGTGTAGCTCTCTAACTTGGGTCACACGGGCAACACACACGCCCGTGTGCCCTAAAAATGGCAACACATGCCCGTGTGCTCGGCCGTGCCAAACCTATAGGGTATACTGACTTAGGCCACACGGCCAATCACACGCTCGTGTGTTGGGCCATGTGGAGCATACTGACTTGATTTTTAATTCAACACCAGCGCGTTACCTAATCGTGTGACACACATGGCTGAGACACATGCTCGTGTCTCTGCCCGTGTGAACAAAATTATGCTATTTACCAAACCAATTTGCCACCCAACTTTGCACATGCCTAAAACAATCATTTTGGAATCAAAACTTGGCATATATAGGCATTCATCTACTCTTAACCAAGCATAAATTATACCATTTCAATACAACCAATACAAAACACATCAATACCACAATATGCCATTCAATTTTATACCAAAACTCATAATCTCAAATCATCAATATGACAATACAAATTTTGCGTAATTTAGCCTAATCTCACAAACATACCAAATTCAATTCTCAAACATTTAGCACCCATAATTACCAAATATCAACAAGCGTAAAATATCCATCATTAAACACATATCCCAAGCCATATGCACATATGTATACACAACCAAATCAACCAAATTAAGCCAACTCTCATTGCTATTTACAGAACCAAAACATTTAACATTTACAAGCCATTTCAAATGACTAATTTCATTACCAAACCATAACCAAAATGACCAAAGTTCCTATACATGCCATATACTCAAAATACTTAAGTTCAAAAGTACCAAAGTGATAGTAGGATAGTGTGATAAAGTCTCTGACGATTCCCGAATCCGAGCTAGCTTTGATTTCACTATAAAACACGGAAAACAAACAAAGTAAGCTATATAGTTAGTAAGCTCGTATGATAATAAACACAATTAAGCACAAGTATACAACTCAACCAATTGAATATATGAACATATAACTCATATTAGCTAAAAAACCTTTCACATATTTAATCATAAGATATGATATAAAATTCACAATTTTCTTCGATTCAAAGCTCATACGATTCGTGTACATACCTGTACCATCTCGTATCAATCTTATACTTAACCACATCTTTGACATATATACCCGTTGAACCATCTGGATTACTATCTGATACTCGATAATCTTGCACCTTAAATGCCACATATGTATAGACGAAGCTATCTCAATCTCGTATCACATATAATGCTCACACTAGAGCTATAAACGGGTCTGCTCACACAAGCTGACGGTCATGACGAAGCTACACGGTGCTGCTCACACAAGATGACGAGTATCCACAACACATGCCAGATAACTTAGCCACCGGTAGGACGTACGGACCAGCACCCAAATCATATAACCCCTAATGGCATTTCATTCGTATCCTAATCTATTCCTAAGGTTCAACTGGGATTTCTCACTTGCTGAATCGTGGTCGAACATGTCCGTAGAGTCGAACTCACAATTTATGTAATATCAAAGTATTTAAAATACAATTAGAACAAAGCTTATTACATACGAACTTACCTCGAATGCAAAAACGGTGTAACAAGTCTATTAATTCGAAACCTTGTTCTTCCCCGATCTAAATTTGTATTTCAACTTTCTTGATCTAAATAATATCAAATTTAGCTTATTTAATTATCTCTCTATTCAATCTGGTCCAAATTACACATTAAGAGCTTATTTGATAATCTCTCTATTCAATTTAGTCCAAATTATACATTAAGGTAATTTTACACATTTGCCCTTAATATTTCACATTTTTATAATTTAGTCCCTATTTCATAAAATCACAAATTCATGCAATTCAACCAAAACCCATGCCAGTTAAATTTCAATTAGGTCCCTAGCAGCCCATATTTTTCATTTTTTTCACACTTTAACCATAATATTTACACATTTTACAATTTAACCCCTAATTGACAATTTTGTCAAAAATTACTTTACAAATATTGTTTATCTAACAACAAGGATTCATTTTCTATCATTAAAAACCAAAATACACCAATATTCATCAATGGAAAAACCATAAACCTTAAATAGTTTTGCAAAATAACCCCTGGGCTAGCTAGATTAGGTTACAACGATCTCAAAAACATAGCACCAAAAATGGATTAAAAACGTATACCTAATTGATGGAGAATAGTTTCCAAAAGTTAAGCATAAAATGGCTTTCTTCTTTGTGTATTTCGGTTGAAGAAAGATGATAAAATATGAACATTTGTTTTTATTTTAATTTTAATTAACCATTATTTGTTGATTTCCTAATTTAACCTTAAAAATTAATTCAATTTACAATACTACCCTGCCATTATCATCCACTAACAAATTATTAGGCTAATTGCAACATAAATCCTTTAACTACTTAATTCTATAGCCATTTAATACCTTTATCTATTAGAACATAAGTTTTACATTTTACACGATTTAGTCGTTTTATCAAATTAAACACTCCAATCGATAAAATTTCTTAACGGCACTTTCACACAATCATACTATCATACTGTAAATATTAAAATAATAATAAAATAATTATTTTGACTTCTAATTTATGGTCCCGAAACCACTTTTTCAATTTGACTAAAAACGGGTTGTTACAACTCTCCCCACTTAGGAATTTTCGTCCTCAAAAATCTTACCAGAAAAGAGGTTAGGGTACTGTTTTCTCATAACTTCCTCAGGTTCCCACGTGGCTTCTTCGACTCCGTGACGTTGCCACAACACTTTCACCAAAGCTATGCTTTTTTTTCTCAATAACCCCACAAGCTAAAATTCTGATCGGTTCTTTGTCATAAGTCATGTCAAGTTGAATTTCAATCTCTGTCGGAGAAATTACATGCAATGGATTTGATCGATACCTTCGACATCGAAACATGAAATAAATTGTGAATCTTTTCTAATTCTGAAGGTAAAGCTAGCTGATATGCCACTAGCCTATTCTTTCGATGATCTCATACAGCACGATAAATTGTGGACTTAGTATGCCTTTGCGACCAAAACGAAGGATTTTCTTCCACGGAGATACTTTCAGAAATACTTTGTCGCCGATCTGAAATTCAATGTCTTTTCATTTAAAATCCGCGTACAATTTTTTTTTCAACCTAAAGCATCTTTCAAACTATTGTGAATTACTTTCACTTTATCTTCAGTCTCTTTAATCAAATCAACCTCGTGAATCTTTTTCTCACGCAGGTTGGTCCAATACAATGGAGTTCGACATTTACGACCATACAATGCTTTCTACGGTGCCATTTTAATGCTCGATCAAAAATTGTTTTTATACGGGAATACAACCAACGGTAAATATTTCTCCTAATTACCTTCAAATTCTAAAACACAACAATGAAGCATATCTTCGAGAATCTGAATTACTCTCTCAGACTAACCGTCGGTTTGCGAATGAAATGCAGTACTAAAGTTCAACCTCATACCCAAAGCTTCTTGCAATTTCTTCCAAAATCGCAACGTAAACCTCAGATCTCTATCTGAAATAATCAAAACTGGCACCCCGTGCAATCTAACGATCTCAAAAATGTACAATTCAGGCAATTTATCAAGCGAATAGTCAGTACGTACCGAAATGAAATGTGCAGATTTCATGAGTCGATCAACGACAACCCAAATAGCATCTTTCTTCCTTGGAGACAGAGGCAATCTCAATACGAAATCCATTGTAACTTTATTCCATTTCCATTCTAGTATCATCACTGGTTGTAACGAACCTGAAGGCACCTGATGTTCAGCTTTGACTTGTTGAAAAATTATACATTTCGACGCAAACTCTGAAATGCCTCGTTTCATGCTCAACCACCAGTACAACTATTTCAAATCATTATACATTTTAATACTCCCCGGGTGAACAGACGAACAACCACTGTGTGCTTCGTGTAGAATTTTTTGAATAAGCTCGAGATTCTTTGTTACGCATATTCTATCTTGAAACTTTAAACAATCATTGGATCCGATCTGATAATCTGAATCACTAGTCGACTCACATTGCACTCTTTTAGCTTGCAACTCGTTATCACACCTTTGAGCTTTACCAATTTGTTGAAGAAATACCGGTTTAGCTTTTAATTCAGCTAAAATCAAACCATCAGCAGACAAGGTTAGTTGTGTGTTCATTGCTCGCAAAGTAAATAATGATTTTTTACTCAAAGCATCCGTGACTCCGTTTGCTTTCCCCGGATGATAATCAATCACTAATTCGTAGTCTTACAACAGCTCGAGCCATCTTCGTTGTCGCAAATTCAAATCTTTTTGAGTCATTATACTTCAAGTTCTTGTGATCGGTAAAGATGAGGTACTTTATACCATATAAATGATGTCGCCAAATTTTCAAAGCGAAAATAATAGCAGCCAGTTCTAAATCGTGTATTGGATAATTCTTTTCGTGCAGTTTCAACTGTCTTGAAGCATAAGCTATCACTTTTCCCTTTTGCATCAAAACACAACCCAAACCATTCAATGATGCGTCACTGAAAATCACAAACTCTTTACCTAGCTCAGGTTGAACCAAAACTAGTGCCTCAGTTAGTAATGCTTTCAACTGTTCAAAACTCTATTGATATTTCTCGGGCCACTTGAATTTCACATCTTTCTGTAGCAATTTAGTCATCAGTGTAGCAATCATCAAGAATCCTTTTACAAAACATCGATAGTAGCCAGCTAATCCTAGAAAGCTTCTGACTTTGGACACATTTCTTAGTGGTTTCCAATCGATAACTGCAGAAATTTTGCTTGGTTCAACTCGTATACCTTCTGCTGAAACAATATGTCCCAAAAATCCAACCTTTCGGAGCTAAAACTATCATTTGCTGAATTTAGCAAACAGTTACTTATCTCTCAAGGTTTGTAGCACAATTCTCAAATGTTCAGCATGCTCAGACTCATTCCGGGAGTATATCAGAATGTCATCAATAAATACAACAACAAATCTGTCTAAATACGGTCTAAATATCCGGTTTATCAAATCCATAAAAAATGCAGGAGCATTAGTTAATTTGAAATGTATAATAAGAAATTCATAATGCCCGTACCTTATTCTAAACGCAGTTTTTGGCATATCTGAATCTTTTACTCTCAACTGATAATAACCAGACCACAGATCAATCTTTGAAAATAATGTTGCTCCTTTCAACTGATCAAATAAATCATCAATTCAGGCAAAGGATACCTATTCTTAATCGTACCTTTGTTGAGCTGATGATAGTCAATGCAAAGTCTCATTGATCCGTCTTTCTTTTTTACGAACAATACCGGTGCACCCCAGGGCAAAAAACTAGGTTGTGCGAAACCCCTATCCGTTAACTCTTGCAACTGAGCTTTCAATTCTTTTAATTTTGTTGGAGCCATTCTCTATAGAGCTATAGATATCGGTGATGTTCTTGGTACTAATTCAATGGAAAACTCAACATCTCTGATCAGTGGTAGCCCCGGTAATTCTTCTGGAAACACATCCGTATACTCACAAACCACTGGCATTGTAACGCCCCGAATTTGGGCCTAGGAGAATTGGGCCTATTGGGCCCCGAGCGTAGAAGTATTCTAGAATTTTTGGGAATATGAGAATGGAATTATTTCAAGTTTGACCTATTAGAAAGGTAATTTTGGAAGGTTATGGGGCTTTTATGAAGTCTCGGGTTCAAGTTAGGCCATAAGAAAAATTTTGGTTTTTGGCCTTTCAGTGGATAGGGCAGATGATAGTAGGGCTTAAGAATAATTAGGTGCATTTAGGAGACACAAGATGGGCATGTAGCAAGGTGGCTGTGGCGTCATTGGCAGAGCAAGAAGGGAAGGAGTTCGAATCCCACAGATGGCAAGTTGGAGGCTTTTATTTTGCTCAGGAGATGACAAGAGGTTGTGTTGGAATCAAATACTAATGGAGGAGTGTTTGAATTGGTCAAGGTGGTTGGGTGGTTTCGAATGGGAGATGGAGAGTGAATTAGGGAGAGATTTGTGGAGGAAATCATGGGATTGTGGTGTGGGAAGAGGTGGCTGAAAGTGAGGGTCTAGTAAAAGAGAATTTCGGCTGAGTAAGAGTGTCTGGGGTATCATTTTCGGCTTTGAGAGTAAGAGAGTGCCATTTTTCTCAAGGTTTTCTTTTGAGAAAGTCTTGCTTTGTACGTTTTCGACTTTAGCATTTCGGGTCTTTTGCCTCAATTTTCTACTACCGAAACCTCAGCTTCTCTTACTCTCTTCTTCTCATCTTCTTTTCAATTTTTCTCCTTTTCTTATTTTGCCTAAACATTGGTGGGTCGAATTCTTCTTCTCACCTCTGCTTATTCAGTTCTTTTCATCTCATCTCCTTTTCTTGTCTTTTCTTTAGCCAATTAACTATACACTTTTCCTTCTTCCACTTCCTATTTTAGTTCCATCTGTGCGTTATAGTGCTACTCTTGGTTGCCGAATCTCTCCTTCCCCATTCAGCTCTTCTCTGATCAAAGGTAACGGTTTCTTTTCTCCTATTTTCCTTTTCCTCACTCTTTGCTCTGCCAAAGCCGAAACTCTTAACTTTAATTCCTTTTTGCCTAGGCCGAACTTGCTAGGGATCAAGCTTATCTTCTTCTCTGTTCATTCAGCATTCGAGTATCGGTAAGTGATTATATCCTTTCTTTTTAACTAATCTCTCTTATTCTCTTTTTCTCTAAAAGTCAGTTACTCATTTTGTTCCTGCTCTTGGATGGCCGTATGGTAACCCCCCTTGGCGTGGTGATTGTGGGTTTAGCTAATCGAGAGTTCTTCATGGAGGCAAGTATTAGCCAGTCTGGGGGGGATCAGGAAGAGTGCCTAATGGAAGTGGACTCGTAATCCCTACTCCCAAGTTTAAGCAGCGTAGTGTGTCAACGGTTCAGGACTTTTCGCCGGGTTATGGAAGGGCATCGGCATCTGGTTTAGATAAGCAAATCGAAGTTGACTGTGCTAGTGAGGGTAATTGTGTGTTATGTTTGGTATAGGTGACGATGATCGTGAGTGTTTTATTACTCTAGTGATCAGGTGTGTAATCTCACACCCCTCTGAATGATTGTATGTGATGTTTTGTGAATCAGCCAAATGTCGAAAAAGCTGAAAGTCGGCAACTGTGACCACTCGAGATGCGAGCGCTCATAGTGGTGACTGAAACATGAATATTGATGGTAAGCCATTGAGAGTATCACGAGTACACCCGTGAAACTGAGGTTGTAACGGGCCTAACCGAGCTGAAACGGGCTGAACGGGCCCAATGGGCTAACAGGCCCATGTGGGCAATATTGATGGAAAACTATCAAATGATAGATCTGGTTGTGAAATCTGAAAAACTAAGACCGAAACCATGCGAAATGGGCCACAAGAGCGTGTGGGCCCATTTGGGCCTGAAGTGGATTTTAGGCCCAATAGTTCCGTAGAGACCCAAAAAGGGTCCTGTGTCACTTGAGGCGAAAGTAGGCCTTCGAAAAGGCTGTTAAGTGATAAAATTATCGAAATACCCCTGGAGGGTAAATTACCGAAATACCCGTGGAAGGTAAATTACCGAAATACCCGTGGAAGGTAAATTACCGAAATACCCGTGGAGGGTAAATGACCGTTATACCCCTGATTATGGCTTGTTAACATGTATATGCTTTATTCACATTTCTGTACGTATGATGCATTTCATTTATGATATGTTGCATGGGGTGGGATTGATGATCGGAGGAAGTGTATTCTGGTGGCTCTGCCACATATATTCTATTACTCTGGTGGCTCCGCCACAAATTCTATGATTAGCAGCTTGTCTGCCATATTGGTGTCTTAGGCTGGGTGGGTTGACTTGGTCCCCACAGGTGTGTTGGGCTAGTACGAGGGTGTGTAGCGGATGGATTATTAGGTTGGGCTGCATTACATTGTTTGCACTATCATGTTTATAGGCTAAGGCCCAGTCTGTTTCTGTATGGGCTTCAGCCCAGTCTGCTTCCGTGTGGGCTCGGGCCCAGTTAATGACCGTTTAGGGGATTACACATTGAGTTCTTGTAACTCACCTCTCTGCTTTAACCTTATAGGTGATCCCCAGCATTAGAGGATTTGGTGCAGCGGAGGACTCTGTGGTGGCCATACATCGGAATACTTCTCATGAACTTTAGTCACTTTCGTTTTGCTCTATTTTAAATTTAATTTAATTTGGGTTTAATATTTTCTCACACATATCTGAGCTGACATAGACGAAATCACAACAGGCAATTCACTCGACTCATTTGATTCAATTCAAATAATTTTGCTATTCTGGCATTTAATTCAATAGTCTTTCGTCTACAATTCACAACAGCATCATGCAACGTCAACCAATCCATACCCAGAATTACATCAAACTCATCAAACGGTAAAAGCATCAGATTTGATATAAAATAGTAACCTTAAGTCATTAAAGGACAATTCTTGCAAACTTTATCAACTAGAACATATTTTCCTAAGGGGTTCGATACTTTAATCACTAACTCAGTAAACTCAACAAGCAAACTCTTATTAGACACTAAATTCTCACAAACATATGAATGAGTTGATCCAGGATCAATCAATGCAATTACATTAGTGTCATAGATAGAAAATGTACCAGTGATAACATTTAGTGACGACGCATCTTCGTGAGCGCGAATAGCATAAGTTCTAGCTTATGCTCTAATTTCAAATCTCACAGCAGAGTCCTTTGTCGTTCCTTTGCTGCTAGACACATTTCCCACATTTCTAGGTGGTCTTCCTCTAGCAGTTGTATTACTCGATCTTGCATTCTGGAATTTATCTTTCTCAGCTAACTCGAGACAATCTCGAATGAAATGATCTTGTGAACCACATTTAAAACAACCTCTAATATTCATCCAGCATTCACCAAAATGTCATTGTCCGCACTGTTGACACTTAAGTTTATTGATTCTCACATTGCCAACACTCAATACTAATGTAGTTTGAGTTTTAGGACTTGAGTATTACTTTCCATGATCTCTATTTGAATACCTGATTGAAGCATTTGAACGAGTGTACAAATCCAATGATTTCTTTGATGAAGACTGCTATGGTTTACTTATCAATCTTTTTCTTGAATCTCTAGTTTTGAAATCAGCTTTTCTCTTTTCTTTGCCCAATTCCTTAGCTTTGCAAGCTCTGTCAACTACCACCATGAATTCTTTTAATTCTAGAATCCCGACAAACAATCTGATATCGTCATTTAAGTCGTCTTCTAATCTTTTGCACATAATTGCCTCAGTTAAAAACATTCTCGAGAATACTTACTAAGTCTAACAAAATCTCGCTCATATTTAGTCACAGACATACAGCCCTATTTCAGATCCAGAAACTCTTTTCGCTTTTGATCAATGAACTATTGACTGATGTATTTCTTTTTGAAGTATGCTTGAAAGAATTCCTATGTAACTCTTTCTCTCGGTGCCACAGATATCAAAGTATTCCACCACTGATACGCAGTATCTCTTAGAAGTGAAACAACACATTTAACACATTCAGCAGGTGTGTAGGATAGTTCATCAAATACTCTGATAATGTTTTCAAGCCAAAACTCGGCTCTCTCGGCATAGTCGTCAACTGTAGCTCTAAACTCCTCAGCCCTGTATTTTTGAATCTTATCAACTGGTGGTTTATTCGATCATAGAGGTTCCAAACCTTGAGGAGCTACGGGAACCAGTTGGGATTAGATGAGGGAAGAGGTTGTTGAGCAGCTGGATTTGTTCGAAAAAACTCTGCGAACCACTCGTTCATCATTTGAAAGAAGGCTTTCTTAGCTTCTCCTCTCTGGCTATCCGATACGGGTCTCGACTCTGATTGCGCAACTCCGTGAACGGAGGCTGGCGTATTACTTTTAACATCATCAGCTATAGCTCGATTGGGATCCATTTACTATATGAAAACACGATTTAAAACTGTCAGGAGATATCACACTATCATAGGTTATATATGGCATGTATAGCTAGACTTTCACATACGCTACGTTAATCTGAGAATCGACTAAACTGTAGCTCCTATACCAATAAATGTAACACCCCACACTGTATGCAACACCAAAATAGGTTTACGGAGCATTACCGAACATATTATACAATTACACATACATTTCACATACATTTTCAAGTTCCAAATAATCATCATTCAACAACATGCATATCGTTCCTAGTATAAGCCTAGGAGGCCCAAAACATGCATTCAGGGTGGTTCGAGACTAAACCAATAAATTAGGAAACTTTTGAAACACTTAGAAATTTTTTGCAAAATACAGGGGACATACGCCCGTGTGGCCCGGCCGTATGTCTCACATAGCCAAAGACACGCCCGTGTCACAGGCCTTGTGGACATTCGAAATTGGATCATATAGCCGTGTCTTAGCCTGTGTCTGACCCAGTGTAACTTTCTGACTTTGGTCACACGACCAACACAAACGCCCGTGTGGCTAGCCCGTGTGCCCTAAAAATGGCAACACACGCTCGTGTGCTAGGCCGTGTACTAGGCCGTGCCAAACCTGTAGGGTATACTGACTTAAGCCACATGGCCAACCAGATGCCCATGTGCTGGGCCATGTGGAACATACTAACTTGATTTTTAATTCAACACTAGGGGACACACGGTCGTGTAACCTAACCGTGTGTCACACACGGCTGAGACACACACCTGTGCCTTTACCCATGTGAACAAAAATATGCTATTTATCAAACCAGTTTGCCACCCGACTTTGCACATACCTAAACCAATCCTTTTGGCATCAAACCTTGGCATATATAGGCATTCATCTACTCTCAACCAAGCATAAATTATACCATTTCAATACCAACCAATATAAAACACATCAATACCACAATATGCCATTCAATTTTATACCAAAACTCATAATCTCAAATCATCAATATGACAATTCAAATTTTGCATAATTTAGCCTAATCTTACAAACATACCAAATTCAATTCTCAACTATTTAGCACCCCTAATTACCAAATATCAACAAGCATAACATATCCATCATTAAACACATATCCAAAGCCATATGTACATATGTATACATAGCCAAATCAACCAAATTAAGCTAACTCTCATAGCAATTTACAAAACCAAAACATTTAACATTTACAAGCCATTTCAAATGACTAATTTCATTACCAAACCATAACCAAAATGACCAAAGTTCCTATACATTCCATATAATCAAAATACTTAAGTTCAAAGGTACCAAAGTGATATTAAGATAGTGTGATGTAGTCTCCGACGATTCCCGAATCCGAGCTAGCTTTGATTTCACTATAAAGCACGGAAAACAAACAAAGTAAATTATATAGCTTAGTAAACTCATATGATAATAAACAAAATTAACCAAAAGTATACAACTCATATTAGCTAACAAATGTTTCACATATTCAATCATAAGATTTTATATGAAATTCACAATTTTCTTCAATTCAAAGCTCATACGGTTCATGTACATACTTGTACCATATCGTATCAATCTTATACTCAGCCACATCTTTGACATATATACCCATTGAACTATTTGGAATACTATCTGATACTTAGGAATCTCGCACCCTAAGTGCCACATATATATAGTCGAAGCTATCTCAATCTCATATAAGATATAATGCTCACACTAGAGCTATCAACGGATCTGTTCACACAAGCTGACGGTCATGACGAAGCTACACGGTGCTGCTCACACAAGCTGACGAGTATCCGCAACACATGTCAGATAGCTCAGCCACCGGTAGGACGTACGGACCAGCACCCAAATCACATAACCCCTAGTAACATGTCATTCGTATCCTAATTATTCCTAAGGTTCAATCGGGATTTCTCACTTGTCGAATCATCATCGAACATGTCCGTAGAGTCGAGCTCAAAATTTATGTAATATCAAAGTATTTAAAATACAATTATAATAAAGCTTATTACATACGAACTTGCCTCGAATGCAAAAACGGCATAACAAGTTGATTAATCCGAAACCTCGTTCTTTCCCCAATCTAAATCTGTATTTTGCCTTTTTTTTATCTAAATAATATCAATTTTAGCTTATTTAATAATCTCTCTATTCAATTTAGTCCAAATTATACATTAAGGCAATTTTACACATTTGCCCATAATATGTCACATTTTTACAATTTAGTCCTTATTCATAAAATCAATAATTCGTGCAGTTCAACCAAAACCCATGCTAGCCGAATTTCAATTAGGTCCCTAGCAACCCACAAAATTTACACATTTCACAATTTAACCCCTAATTGACAATTTTGTTAAAAATCACTTTACAAATATTGTTTATCTAACAACAAGCATACATTTTCTATCATTAAACACCAAAATACACCAACATTCGTTAATGTCAAAACCCTAAACCTTTAACAATTTTGCAAAATAGTCCATGAGCTAGGTAGATTAGGTTACAACGATCTCAAAAACATAGAAATAATCAAAAACGGATTAAAAATGCATACCTAATTGAAGGAGAATAGCTTGTTGAAAGTTAAGCATAAAAATGGCTTTCTCCTTTGTGTATTTCGGTTGAAGAAAGATGATAAAATATGAATGTTTGTTTTTCTTTTAATTTTAATTTTCCATTATTTGACGATTTCTTAATTTAACCTTAAAAATTAATTCAATTAACAATACTACCATGCCATTATCATCCATTAACAAATTGCTGGGCTAATTGCAAAATAAATCCTTTAACCATTTAATTCTATAGCCATTTAATACCTGTATCTATTAGAACATAAGTTTTACATTTTATGTGATTTAGTCCTTTTATCAAATTAAACACTCAAACGATAAAATTTCTTGATAGAACTTTCACACAATCATACTATCATACTGTAAATATTAAAATAATAATAAAATAATTATTTTGACTTTGGGTTTGTGGTCTTAAAACTACTTTTCTAATTTGACTAAAAACGGGTTGTTACAGGAGCCCTGAGTGCGACACAACAGGGAGGTGAACTGACATGAAAGGGACGTAGATCAGCTTCTGATGAGGAGTCTTGAGTACGACACAAGAGGGAGTTTAAAGATCAAGTCGAGATTTTCTAGGAATCGTACTCTCAACTTGTTTCTTTTATATTTCTTTGCTAAATGCTAGTGATTACTTTCTATTTTGTGTTTGTACGAAAGTATACATGATTTCTAGGTTAATTTCTATTTTATTCAATCTTGCTTCTACTGTTTAATCTTTGGGTTTGAATGTTTTTAGCATGGAAGTGTTATTGCGGTCACTGACATTGGAAAGTGCAGCGACAGTTCAAGCTAACAAGCATGAGAATGAAATTTGCTTGAGGATTAGAGGAATTTAATCCACATGTTCTTAATAGTGTTCCATTACCATCATCGGAAGGTGTGGCTAATGTGCATGTTTAAGTCTTTTATTAATTATAGAAGTTAACCTTGGTAAGATATTCATTGCAATTTAATGCATCGACAATGACCTATCCTTTTATACCTTGTGAGCACTTAGTATTCCGTTGAATATTCATGTTGGGGACCCTAGTTTATCATATTTTATCTTATTGTTTTCAAGTTATTGCTTCGACAATTACTCTAACAATTTATCTCATTTCTATCTATTTATTGGACTGACATTGATAAACAAAAGACAACCATCCTTGTGGGATTGATATTCGATAGACTCATATCTGTCTACTATACTTGCACCGATAGTGTACGCTTGCACATTATTGCTGTGACGTTAAACAACCGATCATTAAATAAAACACACTGACCCAGTGGATTTGTAACTTTTACAGTATATTCAGTGAACTCAATAGGTAATTTCCTTTTATCTACTAATGAAGTGCATATATACGAGTGAGTTGATCCAACATCAATTAATGTATATATATTAATATCAAAGAGAGAAAAAGTACCCACAATAACATATGGGCCAATAGCTTCCTCACGAGCTCTAATTGTATAAGCTCTAGCTAGTGTTCTCCCTTCAGACCGTTTATTCATCTCACTATTCTTCCATTGATCAGGAGTAGTGTTCCTAGCGTTTCCAAATCATCTCCCTCTTTACGAAGTTGCTTCAGGATTGTTTGATTGATTACCAAAATCATTTTGCTTTTTCAGACAATTAAGAAGGAAATGGTTAGTAGATCCACAACAGAAAGAAGCTCCTGACTTTGATCGACACTCACCAAAATGTCTTTTATTGCATTCATCACAAATAGGAACGATTCTCTCAACATTTCTTACACTTCCAACACTAGTCGTTGGAGAATTAACAAACTGGAAATTGCTTTGCCTCGATTTTTCTCTACTAGTGAACTCTTAAGGGGAAACTGATCGACTTGTGTCATTTCTAAATTTATTCGATGCAGATGTTTGAGTAGGCTTGAATGACCCCCTTTTGTTAAAGTCTCAAAATTTCAAATCTAATTGTCATTTACTTTTACAAATTTCTTCAACTTTCTGAGCCCGTTCGGAAACTTCTACAAATTCCTGTAACTTTAATGTTGCGACAGACATACGTATATCATCATTCAACCTATCCTCAAATCTAATACACATTTCCTCCTCATTCGATACTATATTATGGGTATACTTGCTTAACTGCACAAATTCATGCTCATACTCAGCTACGATCCGATTTCCTTATTTTAACTCGAGAATTTTTTTCTTTTTCTTGTCAATAAACAATTGGCTAACATACTTCTTCTTGAATTCAATCTAAAAGAAATCTCAATTAATAGATTATTCGATGTCATTGTGCTCAAAGTATCCCACCGTAAATACGCTTCAATTTTTTGTAATGACACAGCACATCTCAAAAACTATTCAGGAGTGCACATCAATTCCGCGAAGACTCTCTTTGTGTTCATAGCCAATACTTGGCTTTTGTAGGATCATTATCCACCTTGCCTCTGAATTCCTCCGCTCTACATTTGTGAATTTTATCTACTGATATTCAGGTAACCGTCACAGATGTAGGATTTTGAGGATTTAGGGGTGCCGGATGAGGCACAATAGGGGTGGAGGTGTCGGAGTTGCAAGATTTACTTGTTTGAATTCATTGAACCATTGGTTCATCATACCGAGAAACATATTTTTCATCTCGTCACCAAAGGACTATGGAACCGATGCACTCTTACTTTCTTCAAGGTTTGAAGCCTGAACATTACTTTCAACTTCATTAACTACAACCCGGTTTGACTCAGCTGACATCTTGAATCTATAAGAAAATACCATATTAGAGCAGATCAAAAGCATCACACTATCACGGGGTATATGTGGCATGTATATACTAAACTTTATTCTGCTACGCTAGTCCTAGAACCGACTAAATCGTAACTTTGATACCACTAAATGTAGCATCTTTAACCCATCTCTGTCGCTAGATTAGGGTTACAGAGTATTACTATAACAGCCTGGTTTAGACCTAGTCAGAATAGTGGTTTCGAGACCACAAATTCGAGGTCAAAAAAATATTTTTAATATTATTTTTGGTGTTTACAATATGTGATTGAGCATGTGTGAAAATTCTATGTGAAAATTTTATCGTTTGTGTGCCGAATTTTGAAAAAGGACTTAATCGCATAAAATGCAAAACCTGTGTGCTGATTGGTAAAGTGCTTATTTTGCACGGCTTTATAAATGAGAGGTCCTTATGTTGTAAATGGACCATTAATGGCTTGGATGGACAAAAATGGGTTTAGTTAATAGAATTTTAAATGTTATTAAGGGTAAAAGGTTAAATAGTGTAATAAGGTATAATAAATAAAATAAAAACATTTTAATGGCCATTCTCATCTTTGTGCACCGAATTTGAAAATAAAAAGAAGGTTTGAAGCTTTAGTATATTCGGCCAACATCTAGTTTGATTCAAGGTTAGTTTTTGTTTGGTTTTTGATAATTTCTACGTTTTTGTAATCGTTGCTTCGAGTACTACAAAACACATGCTTTAATTTTAGAATTTGATGAAGATTTTGAGATGTGTCATTGATGAATATCTGAGCTTTGTGTTGGTGAAATATGAAAGATATGTGGTAGATTAACATATTTTGTCTTTGAATTTTTGCTGAATTTGAATAATTTGGGCTAAATTGTGAAAATGAGAAGTTGGAGGACTAAAATGTGAAATAAATGAAATATATGAGCTTGTATGAGCATAAGGATAATTCGGCTAGGCATATGTGAAGTGAAATTATGTGAATTTGATGATTTTATGAAATAGGGACTAATGTGTCGAAATGTGAAAATATGAGGGCTATTTTGTAAAATGCCCTAAATATGTGTGTTTGGACTAAATTGAATGATTTGGTGATTGAATGAGTTAAATTTGAATATGTATAGATCAAGAAAAGAGGGATTTGGATCGAGATCAAGGCAAAGATAAAGTGCTCGATTAATCGACTCATTTTGTTATTTCGACGTCTGAGGTAAGTTTGTGTATAATACGAATCGTTTAATTTATATTCATATGTTATGAAATGAATAAATTAAAAATACTATATGTATGGAATTGAGAAATGTGGCACTAAGTGTGCGTAACAAGAATTGAGACAGAGGTGAATAGCACTGTGTGTGCGATACTGTGTTGAATTCGGTTTAAAATAAAGGCACTAAGTGTGCGATGATATTTAAGCTTCGTCTTTGAAATTGGCACTAAGTGTGCGATTGAATCGAAGGAATAATGAAGATTGACCAAAATGTGGCATCAAGTATTGAGTAGTAAAGTTGGTTGTTAACTAAGTGTTAGCAAAGGTATGTATGGAACCTATATGGTTGATGAATTTGGGAATAGATGAATAGATGGTTATGTGAGTATCATATTGGCCAAAGTAAAAGAAAAGAAAATGGTAGAGAGATTCGGCATGGATTGTGCATTCTTGTAAATTAATCTATGTGATGTTTTATTTTGTTTATTGATTTTGAAACATTGAGTTAAATGTATTATATAACGAACTTACTAAGCTTTAATGCTTACTGTGTGAAGTTTTCTCTGTTACAGTGTCTTAAAAGCTAGCTCAGATTTGGGGATCGTCAGTGACTCAATCACACTATCAGCTATCTATTTTGGTATTTTTGGAAAGATGTATATATTTAAATATGGCATGTATAGGCTAGTAGATATGGTGTGTTTTGAAGTGTATGAGCTTTGCCTTGTGATATGGTTTGGAAGTTGAATGGTGTTGGTTCATACGTATGGGTTATGTGAATGATAAATATGGCATGAGTTAGTGAAAATGGATATGTATGTTTCATGCTTAAATTGGTTGATGAGAAATGTTGTTAAAATGTGAAATTGTGATATGAATTACATGATGCTTGACTTGTATGATTTGGGATGTGAAATTGATATTTTAGATGGACTTATTTGAGTTGAAATTGAGTATGGAAATAGATGGTGAGGATGATGATTAATTGGTTGCCATTTGAGGTATAAATGCATATGAATTTATGCTTGTAGGTGATTCCAAAGTGTGGATGGCAAATTGGCCTTGCAAATGGCCTATAATTGCCCACACGGTAGACCACATGGGCGTGTGGCTCGACCGTGTCTTTCGAGTTTGTAATTCAAAACAAATCAGGCTCACACACGGGCTAGACACACGGGCGTGTGACTAGCCGTGTGGTGCAAGTCAGTGTCGACCATGGGTGAGGCACACGGGCGTGTCTCAGGCCGTGTGGATAAGTCAGTATGTATGCCCTGTTTTATCACGGCTTGGACACACGGGCGTGTCTGAGGTCGTGTGAGGCACACGGCCTACCCACACGGGCGTGTGACCTTTGTAGTTTTAGAAAAATGTTGAACTTTCAGAAAATTTTGTATGAGTTTGATTTAGTCCCAACCCCTTTCTAACACATGTTTAAGGTCTCGTAGACCTCATTAAGGGACTATATGTATTATATATATTGTTATGTTTAGACGATGATAGACTTTGTGTTGTAAAATAGTTGTAAATGTTCTGGATTGATCGGTAATGCTTCTTAACCCTAGTCCGGTGACGGTTATAGGTTAGCGGTGTTATAATTACCGAATTGTAACATCTCGATTTAGGGCCTAGTCGGAATAGTGGTGCGAGACCAAAAATCTGAGATATATGAATAAGTTTTTTAAGGTTTATGCTATGTATGCATGCTAGTGTGAAAGTTTCATGAAGCAATTTTGTGAAATTGCAATTAAATTGTCCGAAAGGTCTAAATTGAAAAAGTTGCAAAATGTGAGATTCTAGAAGCTATTTGTGTGAAATAGCTTTAGAGTGTTAATTAGAGGTCCTTAAATAGCAATTTTCCCAATTTCTAATTTTTACACAAAATTGGGTATGAATGAGTTAAAATAGGAAGTGTATCAAAAAGGGCATTTTGGTCATTTAAAAAATTTAAATGATTAAAATGGGAAAAGATGATAAAAATTCATTCATCTTCTTCTCCAAGGCTGCCGAAAATTCAAGGAGCCATTGTTAGGGTTCTTCAAAATTTTCAAGCTTGCTAGTAAGTGTATCCAAGCCCCGTTTTTTATATTCTTCGTATTTTTGAAATCCTATTTGCATGAGTAAGCTATTTTTAGCTAGTTGATGAGCTAAAAAGGATGTTCAAAAATGTACCCATGTATGACATACTTGTAAAATGATATTTTATGGAAGATTATGAGAGTTTGATGTTAGATAAACATCTTTTTTCTAAGTGAATTTCATGAGAAATGTTAGTATGGACTAATTTGTAATAGTTATGAAATTGGTTATTCATAATGGAAATAGTGAGAATTGATGATTATTATAGTAGAGAAAATGAATCAGCTAAGCATGAAGTTTAAGAAAGTTGTATGAAAATCATTTTACGAGCCTAGCGGCAAAAGTGTAATTATGAGAAAGTTTAGGGGCAAATTAGTAATTTTACCAAAGTATGAGTTATGAGTCAATTTAGTAAATTTGATTATTAAATGAGCTATATTATTATTATAGATCAAGAAAAACAAAGCCTGGGTCGAAACCAGGGCAAGAACAAAGTCGAGGACTAAGTTGCATTACCTACATACATTTTGTACATTGAGGTAAGTTTGCATGATTTCCAAGCTTCATGAATATTTTCCTTGAATTGCTTGTTATGTTTTTAAATATACATTACTTTCATGAGAATGTTTATTGGTATGTTAAACAAAGAAATTAATGAGATTAAGCATGAGAAAGTCCCGAATGAAGTTGAATTACTTAGGATACTCGATCTACCACATGAGATAAGAAAGTCCGTATAAGACCAAGCTAAGGCATGGCATAGGCAATCAAGCAAGTTATCATGTAAGTCCAAGACAAATCTTAGCATTGAAGAGTTATTATGAGATGAAGACCCATGTAAGCCCAAGCCAATGCATGGCATTGGTAAGTCTCCAAGCAAAGATGTCATGTAAGTCCAAGACAAGTCTTGGCATTGAAAAGCTATCATGAGATAGAGATCCCATGTAAGTCCAAGCCAAGGCATGGCATTGGTAAGTATCAAGGAAGATTTCATGTAAGTCCAAGCCAAGGCTCGGGATTGGCAGAGTAAAGATACCAAGTAAGACTATGCCAAGACATAGCAATGGTAAGTTCCAAAGGGAACCCACAAGGAAAACTTCGTGTAAGTCCATGTCAAGACATGGCGTCGATATTGAGTTAAGGGATCCCATATAAGACTATATCAAGGAAATAGCATTGGCATCAAGATACATGTAAGATGAGATTGAGTATCCTTTGTTATTCATAGTAATTCATCGGGCAAAAGAGTAAAGATTGAATGAGTAATCAAGAAAGTTAAGTAAGTAAAACTATCAACAAGATATGCGAGTTAAAGTTAATTAAGAGTATTACTCATGTTATGAATGATGAAGTTGAGATTATATTTAATATAGTAAAATATACTGATCTATGTGAACAAGTGATACAAGTACCTTGTTTACCTCACAAGCATGAGACTAGTAAGTATCATGAGATATGTATGAATCTTTAAGAGTAAGTAAGCTCAAGCATATGAGTTTTACAATGCTTTTGTTTGTGATCAATGGTTTTTGTTAAGCGAATATGTTGCTATATACATTACATACAAACTTACTAAGCTAAATGCGTATGTCTTTAATTCTTTTCTTTCATGTAGTTCCGCCAAGCTAACTTGTGGATCATTGATGTCGGAGCTCGAAGCACACTATCAATCGCTATTTTGGTATAGCCAAGTTATTTATATTAAGTATGGCATGTATAGGAAGCATTTTATTTTGAAATATGTCTTAAGAAGGGCCAAAGTATGGTCTATCAAGTTTATTATTCTTTTGTATATGGCTAAGTGAATGGCCAAAATTGACTAAGTATGTATGGTTATTGATATCAATGAAGTATGTAGTATTATTCATGCTAGATGAAGTATTTTGAATTGTTGAATTTGGTACGACGTTGATCTTGATTTTCAGGGTGGTAATTGGCTTGGTAAATAGCCTCTAAGTACCCACACGGATGGACACACGGGCATGTTTCTAGGCCGTGTGTTCCATGCATGTTAGTGTCTTAAGTCAGTATAGACCACGGGCTAATCCCACGGCCGTTTGTATAGGCCGTGTGAGACACATGGTTAGCACATGGGCGTGTGCTCCAAGTCGTGTGAATAAGTCAGTATATCAAGGTATGGCACATAGTCTGTGGCCACGGGCGTGTCAAGGCCGTGTATAATTTGGCAATGTCCACCACGGGTGGAAGACATGGGCGTGTCTTAGGGGTACACGGGCATGGCCCAAAACACATAGGCATGTGATCCCTGTTTTGAGAGAAAATTTCTAGTAGAGTTCAGAAAGTTTCTGGATGTAAGTTTAAGGCCTCGTAGGCCCTCAAAATGTATGATTCATCTAAGAAAGAGAAGTTTTTAATTCGGAACAAAATTTTATAGCCCGTAAGTACATGTTTAAGAAAGTTCAAGCACAGTAATGTCTCGTATCCGATCTCAGCCTCAGACTCCAGTGTGGGGTGTTACACGAATAAACAAAAACATTTAAACTTAATACCATTCAATAATGTAAGCATATCATAAAGCATTCATATACATGCGTATTATCCTTAAATTGAGCCCTCTAGGCCTTAAAAATATCTTAGAAACAAATCGGGACCAATTGGAAACAATTCGAAAAGTTTAGTAAAAAGATGTAAAATTTCCAAAATAGGGGTCACATGGTCGTGTGCCTTACACGACTGAGACACACTCCCATGTCTCAGGCCGTGTAACCTTCAAACTAGGGACACACGGACGTGTCGTCACCCGTGTAACTCTCTGAGTAAGGTCAGACGGCCATGTCACACACCCGTGTGCTAGGCCATGTAACTCTCTGACTTGAACCCCTTTGAAACCTATAGATGCACATGGCCATGTCGCCAGGCTGTGTGTCTCACTCGGCTGAGTCACACGCCTTTGTCTCAAGCCGTGTGAACCTAAAATTTACCTATAATCTAACCATTCCACAAGTAATTCACACCTAACAAATCTAACCATTTAAACATGCATCCAATAAACATAAACATCATTCACCACTACACAAATATGCCATTTTAATGTCCTAAAATCAACCAACCAATGTGCCATTCATAGAAACCACAATTATATCAAAACATCAACAACTAAAACATATCAACATTTATTCATTTCATGCATAGTAACTTTGTTCAAACATATACAAAAACATACTACAAGTATTCGCTTTCATACCATTCTAATTACACCAAAAAGAAACCTATTTACAAGCATATTAAAATACCAATTGACATTGTTTAGTAAAGTATCAGGTACTGCCAAACCAACATATTTATCCACATATACATGCCACCACCCTAAGAGACACAAAAACTACCAATTTCGATGGATAGTGTGAGCTGGTTGATTGATCATTCCAAAATGTCAACAACAGTTCTATACAAAACAACCCATAAGAATCGATAAGTTTACTTAACTTAGTAAGATCATAGTATTACATTCAATTTAACACAATTAGATATAATCCATATACTCTTAGATTTCAGGGTCACTAGAGTATGAACAACACACGTAAATGTGTTCAGGGGTACTGAAGTACAAATAGGGGCACACATGTACAAAAAGGGGTACCGAAGTACAAACAGGGGCACTTATGTGCGAAAAGGGGTACCGAAGTACAAATAGGGGCACTTATGTGTGAACAGGGGTACTGAAGTACAAAAAGGGGGCACCTGTGTGCAATCAGGGGTACCGAAGTACAATCAGGGGCACATATGTGCAAACATTCAATAAATAACTATCGACATTTAACTGAGGAACTATCAAGTAAAAGTACAAGTAGAAATTCATTTACATATTAAAACACTATGAACTTACTTGCTATTCGATTCCGAGCAACACGCAGGGGCTAAAATGCTATTTTCCCTTTTCCTCTGTTATTATCTTTTTTATCCAAGTTTTGATTTATATTATAATTAAAAACAATATTTTAATCTCATACATATTTCACATTCCATTCAATGTATATAACCCTTAAATTTTCATTATTTACACATTTTCCCTAAACTTTTAGATCTTTTGCAATTTAGTCCTCTAACCCGAAAATCATCAAATTAACCATTTCCAAAAAATTAAATTATAGCTGAATACACCAAGCCTTTTAACCTTCCATACTCTACATTAAATTCACTATTAAACCTTTTAATTTTTGTATTTTAACAATTAAATCCTTAACTTAAAATCTAACAAAAATCATTTTACAAAACAACCAAATACCACAATCAAAGCTTCAAACACATAGTCATCATAAAAAATATTCAAGATTCATCAATGACAACTTCTAAAATTTGTAACAGATTCAAAAATAATTGTACGGGCTAGCTAAACCTAGTTGTAACGATCTTAAAAACATAAAAATTACAAGAAATAGATGAATAATTAGCTCACATGCACAAGGAGAAGATGATCGAAGCTTAGAGCTCCTCCAATGGTGATTTTAGTTTTCAAAAACAAGAAAAGAAGGAAGATGATACCTTATTTACTTTTAATTAACTTTAAATTTTAACCTAATTATCAAATTACTATTTTAACCTTAAAAATTCATGGAAATTTCATTAAAACCTATCCGTGCATATCCACTAACTTAATAATTGGTATATTTACCATTCAAGTCCATTAACATTCATTTCCATAATCATTTATCCCTTTTAACTAATAGAATTCAACTTTTACACCTTTTTCTATTTAGTCCTTTTTACCTAATTAATCGTTCAAAAATCAAAATTTCTTAACAAAACTTTACTACGATCTTAATACTTCCCCAAAGACACTAAATAAATAATAAAATAATAATTCGTTCATCGAATTTATGGTCCCGAACCACTGTTTCCGTTATCACTGAAAAATGGGTGTTACACCCTATGTGCTTGCTTAAAGCCACAAAGAGCCTTAGTGAGTTTATACCTATATCGTGATGCTTAAGATCTTCAAATTCTTTAGGTTGTTCCACACATACTTTTTCATTAATAAACTCATTCAGGATTGCACTCTTCAGATCCATTTGAAACAACTTGATATTTAGGTAAGTTGCAATTACTAGTAGTAGTCTAATTGCCTCAAGGCTTACCATATGTGCGAATGTTTCATCAAAATGGATTCCTAGCTTGCCAATATTGTTCCTAAATATCCACTTTTTTACAATCACATTACAATAAACATGCCTTACAACAAGCTACCATACATCATTCTTTCCACACTGCTTCAACTCTTCTTGCATGGTTTGGATCCAATTTTCATCTTTCAAGGTCTTTTCAACCCTTTTAGGTTTAATGAAAAGTATAACATGTCAATCTAACCATATCATGATAGTTTAGCTTTAAGTTCCATCTACTCTAGATTCCTCCATTTAGATCACCAATATAACCATCCAATGATGGTTCTTCCTTACTCTTGTAGATGATTGTTTCTTTCAGGCTTTGGCATTGAGCATGAATCTAGCCATATCCTGGATCATGCGATTCTTTCTTTCAAAAACCCTATTCTATTGAGGAGTCTTGGGTTCTAAAAACTCATGTTGAATACCTTTATTGTCATAGAAATCATATAATTCTTCATTATCAAATTCTCTAACATGAATCGCTCCTAATTTTGAACATCGTCCCAATTAGATGGTTCTTTTCACTCTTTAGCTTTTTATGCCACTTCCTAAAGGCTTCAAATGTCTCACCCATCTGAACCTTGAGTAGTCATCTACACACACTAAAACATACTTCTTGTCATCAAAGCTCTTCGTCTATATAGGTCCAATCAAATCCATGTGCAATAGCTTAATAGAGCTAGATGTTTGGATTAGTTGCAACTTGGATGTAAATCACGTTGTTGTTTACCTTTTATTCAGTTTCCACATGTTTTCGGAATAATTTCCCTTAGCTTTGGCAAACCCCTTAAGAGGATTATATTGTTGGATCTAATGCCCTAAGTGTAGTATATTCATTTTATATACTTGTATTTTTCGAACAAATTGATTTAATAATATCCATTAGTTATATTATTGCCCTTATGTATATTGTCATAATATTTTTGCACACGGCAAAATCGTAGCAAATGTTGGATCATAAAGTATGCTGAGTACTTAGGTTGATTTATTTAATGTGGGTAGGTAAAAATGGAGCACATTATAGTCCCAAAAAATTTAAAAATTATTAAAAAATTATAAATAGATATATAAATGTCAAATGTGCAAAAACTTTAAAATATATTATTTATTTAAAAATTCTAAGAAAATATTAAAATTCATATTAAATATACATATGCTCAATCAAAGCCTACGGTGGAATAATAAACAACTTTCTATTTAATAAATAATAATCATTTTTAGATTAATGAATAACTTTTGTTTAATAACAAAAAATATATAATAAATGGCTTTTCCCTGCAAGTTTTCTTCTTCGTTTCGAGTTCCCGGACTCAGTTGTTTCATCCATTTCCGATTGCTGATCCAACATTGAAAATAGAAGAAAAATACCAGTATAAGGCTAGTACAATGATAAAGTAGAGATAACTTATAGACACAATGAATCCAAGCAATTTTCGGGCTTAGACCAGTTAGCATTGGCAGTTGCAGACAAAGAACCCCCTAAAGCAGCCATTATTGAAGCCAAGCCTTCATTGATCGAAAAAGCCAGGGAAGCCATTAAAGCTATTTGTGGATATATATATATATATATATATATATATATATATTTGTATGTTCAATACGAAATTTTAAATAATTTTTTAGAATTTGTGAAGTTTTTTAGGTTTACGCTCATCCAAAATGAAGTTGGACCAAATTTATTTCATATGTACATTTTAAATATTTTTTTTAAAAAATATTTTATCTTTTAAAAAATATTTTTAAAAAGTTATTTTATGAAAATATTTATTTAAGAAAAAAGAATTTATGAAATTTTTTTTATTTTATTGTTGACGTGGCATGCAACGTGACAGTTTTAAGTGGCTTCTGTCAACTATGTTAGCGAGGTTAACGATCAAACCGGTCAACCAACGATTTCCGTTAATTGAAGAGGCCAATTGATTTTTTTTTATTTTTTACTAAGGGCTTTTTTGACTCATAAGCTTTTATAAAATGTTATATCATGTATTTTCTTAAAAAAAAAAGGTATTGGTTTTGCTCTGAAAATGTCTCGTTGGCATCTCATGTTCGTATCGACCATCGACACGAGAGATTTACAGTTAGAATCATAAAGATTATGTATATGAATAGTTATTTTCTCACTTGCCAAGTAACCTAGCTTGTTGGTTAAGTTTGATACTTGATGATCATGATTGTGTCTATGATGTTTGATTGTGTTAACATGAGTGATAATGGTGTTTTTGTAACACCCCTAACCCGAATCCACCGCCAGAACAGGGTTACGGAGCATTACCAGAGATTACCAATCAGATAAAAGACATTTCACATTATACAGTATTCCTATTGGAAATCAACCATTTCAATCACAATGTTCCTTATATGAGCCATCGAGGCCCAAAATACATACTAGAAACAAGTCAAGACCCATTCGGAAACTTAGAGAAATTTTCGCAAAATTTTTAAAATTTCGCGTAGGTACAGGGGACACACGCCCGTGTGGCAAGGCCGTGTGGGCATTCGATGTGAGGTACACAGCTGTGTCCCAGCCCGTGTACTTACCTGTGTAACTCTCTAACTTGGGTCACGCGGCCTAGCACATGGGTTCAATAATTAGGTGTATAGGTCATATGGCCAAGATACATGCCCGTGTGCAGGGGCCGTGTGACACACAAGGCTGAGACACACGCCCGTGTCTTTGCCCATGTGATCATATCTGAGCATTCTGTTTCTCAATTTTTAATATGCAGGGGTCACATGGCCAAACCACACACCCGTGCGCATGGCCATGTGTCACACACAGTTGAGACACACGCCCATGTCTTTACCCATGTGGACGAAAAATAGGTCATTTTCATGCCACTTTTCTCACCCAAATTTACCATCAACTTTGTTTAACATTTTACACATTAACATACTATATCAAGGCACTCAAAACAAACTAAAACTAAGTTTTAAGCATGGTATTTTAGTACATATAACTTAGTATCCAAACTTACCATATTAATCAAGTTCACTTGTTTGCAACTTATGCCAAACATACTACCTTCACTTATCCATCTACACTTCTATAATCTTACCATCAATTAACCATGTTAATAAATATCAACCAACACAATGCCATGCTTATACATACCAAAATACATCAAATATTAGCCATTCCAATGGCTAATCACAAACCAACATTTACATGCCAACATTGTTTAATAAACCTATACATGCCATTATAACCAGGATTAATTTACCATTTGTACCGCCTAGGCAGATGGATAATGTGTAATATCTCTGCCAAGCTTCCAACCCAACGAGTTTCTGAATTACTCTAAAATATGGAAATTAAAATAGAGTAAGCTTTAAAGCTTAGTAAGTTTATATAACTAGGAATTTATGTATTCAAAACATGTACAAAACATGTTAGTCATACATATATTTCTTAAGAATATCAATAGGCTTGTATGAGCTCAATAGAAATAGTTCTTTTTCCATATGCACATTTTTTTCACATTAAGTATTCGAATATCATATATAATTCATATCCATGTAACGCCCCAAAATCCCAAAACTCTAAATTCTGTGCACTGAAGTTGGTATGTATAAGTAGCATTTAGAATATTAATTTTAACGTATTACCAGGGTTATTTGAAGTCTTAGGGATAGGGAAGACCATAGGGAAAATTTTAATTTTTTCCTTAGTGGGACCCTAGTTCCAGGTATTAGGCCTCTTAAACTGATTAAGGGGAAGATAGGACACAATTGGGCCTTTGGTCCAATGGCAAGGCGGCGTTACTAGCAGGTGAGGAGGTCTAAGGTTCGAGGCTTAAGAGTGGTAAATTAAGGGGTTTTATTTTTGCACATGGAAAGAAGGTAGTGGCGCTAGAGTGGATTATGGAAGGGAGAGTTCAGGAGAGAAATTTAAGGTAAAGATAAGAGAGAAAAGATAGGGGATTGAGGTGTGGATGTGTTGGTGCCGAATGGGACTTTGGGGGAAGGTAGTTTCGGCTTTGGCTATAAAATGGGGGTGTCGAATTCATTTGAGAGGTTCTTTGAGTTTTCGTATTTTCTTTTTCTTTTTTTCTTTCTCCCCCTCAATTGGTTTCTTCCATTGCCAAATTACCATCATCCCTTTTTTTCGAACTCCCTATTTGTGCCGATTCTTTGTTGTTTTTCCTTCGTCACAAATCTATTAATCATAGTGTTAAAACCTGGATCTCGTTCAGTAGCTATCTAGGCCACAGGATCAAAGGGGGGATTCGGTAAGTACTCAGTCAACCTCCTTAGTGTGTTTTGTTAAAAGCTGAAGGGCTATCTAACTTCTCATTGTCGTTAACCTTGTATTAACAAGGGTAGGGTTCAAAGATCGCAAGCGTGATAAGGATCGTTAGCAAGTGGTAAGTGTACTCGTCTCAGTTATGGATTAGTGTGTGGCCGAATGTAAGTATGGCTTATAGAGGTGACTTGTGTGGAATATGAGTCACTTTATTTTTGATAGAATATGTGTGGGTGCAGATCTAGGGGATATTCGTGAATAGTAGCTAAGGAAGGGCTACTAAAACCTGTGGCACACGGTAAGGGTATGGTAAGGTTTCGATTTTTAGGTAAATACTATGGTTAAGTGTGTATTGATTTGAGATTGGTATTGGTTGTAGGTTCAAGGCTGAGGATAGTATAGCACATCACATTAACTAGGTGTGTACATACACTTCACACATGACAAATCGGCAAAAGCCGAAATCCCAAAATGCCAAAAAGTCAAAAAGTCGAAAAGTTGGCGCCGGTAACCACATGAGCGTGCGAACATTCGTGTGGGAACACCGATACGATTACCGGGACCAAGAGAGCAATCTCATGGTCTCGAGCCACTATTTGGCTGACCGGGCCAGATGGGGCTAAATGTGCCTGCCGTGATCATGGGCCCAATTCACCAAGGGTTGGTATGTGAAATTGAATGATGGATGGATATATGGTTTGATTACGGTCGGGACTAACGGGCCATATAAACATGAATGGACTTAATGGGTTATAAGGACATGAATGGGCTTAGTGGGCCTTATGGGATTTTAGAAGTGCATGCTAGGGTTTATGGACTCTAGGCCTAGTTCTGATATATTCTTAAATATCATAAAACTTAATTTAATAACCAAACATGTCTATGAACGAGTCATTAGGTTAAAGTGTGGAAATCGACATATGCATGACTAGGATTGGATCTAGGGAGAGCTTGGTACTTAAGCAGTCCTAGTGACCCACCTCCTCTTCTCTGGGATCCTACCTGGTGCATACTGTTCACTTTAGCCGCACGGACTTGTTAATGGGCCAAAGTTCATAACTAAAACCTGAGATGAAAAAAATTACAAAAATACCCCTGTAGGGTAGATTTACAAAAATACCCCTGGGTAGTGAAATGACTAAAATACCCCTAGGTGATTATTGTGTGAAAATGTGTATGTTGCATTCATGAGATATATGTTGCACTTGGGTGGGTTTGATGATACGGAGGAAGATATGTGTAATATCCTAAATATAGGCCTGTGCATTTATATCTGGTACTTGATTAATTTGTAATTTAAGAAGTTGAGGTTGAACTGAGGCCTTGATTAAATATTTAGTTTAGGGTTTAGATTAATGTTCTGGGTAATTTAAGTGATATTTTGGGCTTTAAAAATTTGGGTTAGGTGGCTAATAAATGGTGTTAGCTCATAATTTAAGTAGATAGTTAATTAAGTGACAAGCTGGGCTTGTGGCCCAAAGATTTGAGGAGCTTTAAGTGAGCATGTATGTGGCGTCACTAAGGGAAGGATTGGGCCAAGTGAGGGCTACTTAGAGCCCAAGTTTTGGGTCAAAAATTCGGCACTTAGGAGCCTTAGGAGTGGACGGCACACTAGCTACAAAATAGGGATTTTAATTCTTTTATTTTCTTGATAAATAGGAAGATAATGAAGAGAAAGATGAGGGCTATTTTTGAGGAGATAAGGGATTAAGATAAAAGCTATCAGAGGACAGCAGAGTTGGCCGAAAATCCAACTCTGGGAGGGGGAGTGTATTGCCGAAATCTATATAAGCCAAGTGATCATCCATGCTTTCATTCTTTTTCTTCCTCACCTAGCCGAATTTCTCTTCTTCTTTTCTCTCAAATCCTTTTCTTTGCCACAACTCTCCAAACACACTTTACTTTCCCCTCTTCTCTTCTCAAAGCCGAATCTACAAGTGAGATCTCTGTTTCCCGAAGGTGCACCGTAAGCCGTATACTCCTCTTTAATCCGGTGAGTTTCAGGATTTCTCCTTTTTCTGCGAATCCTTTATTTTTATCAAGCTCCTAATCCAAATTATTCTTTCGAAGGCCCTGTCGATTATACTCTTTACCCCTAGAAGCCGAATCTGTTCCATTAAAGCCGATTTGGTGGAAAAGTCGAAGGTAAGGAGGTGACGTTTCTTAGGGATTTTCGGGATTCGACAAATAAGGCTCTACGTTAAGGATAATAGATTTTTGCGATAACAGGTGTGTAATACTTCCCCACCATCTAGATCTAATCATAAAATGCATGATCATAAGATTTTTATATGTTTTGATAATTGCCAACATCTCGGTTTATTGATGAAAGCCCAAGGAGGGTATAAACGGATCACCAAGTTAGTAAATAATCTGTTTAAATGTTATAAGTAAAATGCTTGTATGTGATTGCATGGGTTGGGTTGATGAAAAGAGGAAGTTATATGTTATATGTGTAGCAGTTTTTACCGTGATCTGATGTAGCGTCTAGTGCCGTGAACTGTTATACGGGCTTTGGCCATTAAATGTTATACAGGCTTCGGCCATTATGTGTTATAAGGGCTTCAGCCATCATATGTGGATGAGCAGCATGACTGCCATCATGGTGTGTAGCGGTGTGGGTCGATTGTAGAAATCCCCAATGGTGTGTACGGTTGGTACGGGGGCGTGTAGCGGATGGAAACCTAGGTAAACGGGTTGGGCCTTGCATATTATTTGTTATTAATTTTTATCATGGGTATTAAACTGTTTATTTGTTTAATGGGCTTAAGGCCCAAAATCTAGTGGTGCATGAGGGTTGCACACTGAGTCTCGTGACTCACCCTTTTAATTAACATTTCAGGTGATACCTAGTGCTTCGGACCGGGCTGGAGAGGAACGCAAGGTGGCCATGCAGAAGAATATGTAGATTTGGCAAAAAGACTCAAGTAATTATTTTATATTTTTAATTAATGGATTTTAAACTTCGATGTAATAAGGCCATGGGCCACTAGTTTATATTTTGTTTTATTATGGGCTTTTATTACTTTTAGTTATTTATATTTTTTTATTTTAATTAAACTAAGGCATGTAATTAAGTTCGGTTTTATTTTACAAAGGCATATTCTATATAAAATATATTTGGGCTTTTTCTGAAAAAAAAACATACGACATGTTTGACAAAAATTTTCTTAGTGACATACCAGATCCGGTCGTAGCTATTGGGTCGGGTTTGGGGTGTTATAAATTGGTATCAGAGCCCGGTTCAAAACTCGGCTCTGGGGTTTTTGGGCTCAAAATGTTTTCTAAAATGGGCTTTTGAAATATGACTATTTTTAAGTAATAACAGATCTGTTAGCTCGGCATGGCACCTGCGTCTCCGGCCCAAGTCCGCCAGGTAAGTACTCTGAACCATTGTGTGATATTTGTATAATGTGGGCTTAATGGGCCTAGTGGGACGTAGAGTAAGTTAGAATTAGAACTTGATGGACTCTAGGCTTATTACAAACTACTTCTTAAAATTTCATAAAACTTAATTTCACTGAACAAACCCGTTAACGAGCCGCAAGGCTAGGGTGTGGTAACTGTCATACGCATGTCTAGGAAGGATCCGGAAGAGCCTGGTATTTAAGCAGTCCTAGTGACTCACCTCTTCTTCACTGGAATCCTACCTGGTGCGCAGTGACTGTTCACCTTAGCCAAGTTAGGGTGTGGCAATGGGCATGCGCATGTCTAAGAGTGGATTCAGGGAGAGCTTGGTACTTAAGCAGTCCTAGCGACTCACCTCCTCTTCACTAGAATCCTACCTGGTGCGTAGTGACTATTCACCCTAGTTACGAGGACTGGTTGATGGGTTAAACCCTATGACTAAAACCCGAAAGGGACCAGCCACCTTAGTTTTACAAACTTGCTAAAATACCCTTAGTTTGAAAAAAAAAACTCACAAACACCTGAACACTACTATTTTCTTTGAAATCAAATCCTCCAAGTTACCCCGGTTTAAAAAAAAACTTAGTTTTGTAAAATTTTTGAAAATAACTTTGATTTGTAAAATTTCCCAAAATATCCCTGATTTGTAAAATTACCAAACTACCCTTGCTCTGCAAAATGACCGAAATACCCCCGAATTTTAAAATTACTGAAATACCCCCGGAGTGCAAAATTACTGAAATACCCCCAGGATTGAAAAATTACCAAAATACCCTTACTTCACAAAATCACCAAGGACCCTATTTTGAAAAATTACGAAAATACCCCTGTAGGATAAAATTACGAAAATACCCCTGGGTAGTGGAAAACAACAACAATGACAACAACAACACTTTTCTGTAATGAACACGAGTTCATGAATGTTGATGATTGAATGAATGAACTTGAGACTGTAGTGTGTGTATGGATTCGACAGAACTACTTTTTAAAACTATTCATCATAAGACTGTTCACGATAAATCAGTGGAAAGAAATAATGATTCATAAAATTCTTAATCAGATAAACGCAAATCGAAAGAATGAGTACAAGGGGTCGAGGACGTCCGCCGCGTGGACGTGGTAAGGGTAGTATGACCTTGTCCGAGCCAGTAGGGTTTGGCCATGGGTCAGGTAACGAACTGTCGGATCCTCCAGCTGTGGAGGGAGAGTTACAGAATCAGGCGACCGAGGATGATGCTGTATCCCAGGTGATGTTGCGAGTCCTGGAGAGAGTTGCTGGAGTAGGCATGGGCATAGGAACCCGGAAATCTGTGCCAGAGCGGCTTAAGGCCAATGGGGCAGAAGTGTTTAGGGGAGTTTCTGGGGTAGCCCCTAACACAGTTGAGTACTGGATGGAAGTGACTGAGCGCATAATGGATGACTTAGACTTCACGGTAGAGGAAAAGTTGAAAGGGGTCATGTCTCTCCTCCGAGATGAGGCCTGCCAGTGGTGGCTCACGGTGAAAGAAGGTACTGCCATAGATCGGATTGACTGGGACTTCTTTAGGGAGTCATTTCAGGAAAAGTATGTTGGGGCTAGCTATATAGATGGCCAAAGGAAGGCATTCCTAAACTTGGTACAGTGAAGTAAGTCTGTGGCCGAATATGAGGCCGAGTTTCTGCGCTTGAGCTGTTACGCTCAAGGGATGGTAGCAACGGAGTATGAATGTTGTGTTCAGTTCGAGGATGGGCTGAGAAATGAGTTAAGGGTTCTGATAGCACCGCAACGGGAAAGGGTTTTTGCTGTTTTGGTAGATAAGGTTAAAATAGCTGAGGAAGTGAAACGAGTTGCGAGACAAGAAAGGGATAAGGATCAGGGTAAGAATAAGAGGAGTTTTGGGCCATCAAGAGCATCAGGGAATTTTCAGAAGAGGCCTAGGGCTGATGGGCCAGTTCGTGCTCTGACAAGTCAAAATTAAGCATGTTCTACATGTGGAAGGACACATTATGCGGAGTGCAGAATAAAAACAGGTGGATGCTTTAAATGTGGGTCCACAGAGCATCTGATTAAGGACTGTCCTCAGATGGATCGGGGGCAGCCAGTGGGCTGAGGTGTTGATCAAGTGAGGAGAGGTGATCAGCCTGGACCAAGGGGTCGTGGTGCAGGTAGAGGAGGAAATGGGGCTGGTTGTAGTCGTGGAGCACTTGGTAGAGGTGCCGGTAATGTAGATGCAAGGCAGCCGGGTCTAGTTTATGCAGTTCGTCGACAGGAGGATGGTGACGCACTGGATGTCATAACCGGTACGTTTCTTATAGCTGACAGCCCTTTTCTTGCTTTGATTGACATTGGGTCAACCCACTCCTATGTTGCATGTTCGATATCTGAGACCTTAAGTATAGATCCTGAAACAACTACTAGGAAGATGACTGTGGTTAGTCCCCTAGGACAATCTAGGGTGGTAGACAAGCTGTTTAAGGATGTACCTTTAGAGACTTAAGGGGTAGTGTTTCCGGCAGACTTAATGGAATTGCCATTTGGAGAGTTCGATCTTATCCTAGGAATGGATTGGTTGATAAAGCATCGTGCTAAGTTGGATTGTGGGTCTAAGCGCATGGTGTTAAGTACCCCGGAAGGCGGGGAGGTGGTTGTGTTAGGAGAAAGAAGTAACTATTTGTCCAACGTAGTGTCAGCCTTGAAAGCTGTTAAGATGATTCGGGAAGGATGTAACACCTATTTAGCTTTTATTAGTGCTTTGGATGTTATGGAGGTGACTGTCGATGGGGTCCGAACAGTCAAGGATTTCACAGACATTTTTCTGGAGGAGTTGCCAGGATTACCCCTGGATCGCGAGGTGGAGTTTGGAATAGAACTACTCTCGGGTACGGCTCTGGTATCTATTGCCCCTTATCGAATGGCGCCGAAGGAGCTGGTGGAGCTCAAAGCTCAGATTCAAGAGCTATTGGATCGAGGATTCATCCGGCCGAGTGTGTCTCCATAGGGAGCGCCTGTCCTATTCGTGAAGAAGAAGGACGGATCCATGCGTATGTTCGTGGACTATCGTCAACTGAATAAGTTGACGATTAAGAATAAGTACCCATTACCGAGAATCGACGATTTGTTCGACCAGCTCAAAGGAGCTTCGGTCTTTTCTAAGATTGATTTAAGGCCGGGATATCATCAATTAAGGGTTAAAGAAGGAGATATTCATAAGACAGCGTTTCAAACTCGGTACGGTCATTATGAGTTTTTGGTAATGCCGTTCGTTTGACGAACGCGCCAGCAGCATTTATGGATATGATGAACTGGGTGTTTCAGCCATACCTTGATCGGTTCGTCGTAGTATTTATCGACGATATATTGGTTTATTCCAAGACTGAGGAGGAGCATGATGCACAACTTCGAGTGGTGTTGTAAATTCTGAGGGAAAAGCAGATGTACGCAAAGTTCAGTAAGTGTGAGTTCTGGTTGAAAGGGTGACTTTTCTAGGGCATGTGATTTCCGTAGAGGGGATTAGGGTAGACCCTCATAAAATCGAAGCTGTGTTAAATTGGAAATCGCCGAAGTCTGTGGCGGAAATTCGAAGTTTCTTAGGATTAGTAGGATATTATCGAAGGATCGTTGAGGGGTTCTCTTCAATAGCGGCACCATTAACTAAGTTGTTGAGGAAGGGAGTATCTGTTGTGTGGACTGACAAACAACAGGAGAGCTTTGAGAGGCTGAAGAAAATTTTGATTGAAGCACCGGTGTTAATTCAGCCAGAGGCGGGAAAAGAATTTACCGTCTATTGTGATGCGTCACACAGGGTTGGGGTGTGTGCTAATGCAAGATGGAAAAGTTGTGGCATACGCGTCTCGACAGTTGAGACCGCATGAGTTGAACTACCCTACGCATGATCTGGAATTGGCAGGGGCAGTGTTTGCTCTGAAGATTTGGAGACATTACCTATATGGGGAAAAATCGGTAATTTACACCGACCATAGAAGTTTGAAGTATCTCCTTACTCAGAAGGAGTTAAATTTATGGCAACGTAGGTGGATCGAGCTCTTGAAGGACTATGATTGCTCGATTGAATACCATCCCGGCAAGGCCAATGTGGTGGCAGATGCATTGAGTAGGAAGGTGATAGCAGACCTAAGGGCGATGTTCGCTCATCTTAGTTTGTATGGGATTGTAGTTTGGTGGCTAAGCTACAAGTAAGACCTATGTGGACAATTCTAATCAAGGAGAAGCAACTTTTGGATGATGTCTTAAGTACTCGAATCTAACAAGTGCAGGAGGGTGAAGTAGAGGACTATGGTCTAAACAATGATGAAGTTTTGTGTTTCCGTGGGAAGGTGTGTATGCCTAAAGATGAGGAGCTAAGGCAGATGATTCTTCGGGAATCGCATAGTAGCCCCTACGCTATGCATCCTGGAGGAGTTAAGATGTATCGGGATTTGTGAGACCAGTTCTGGTGGTCAGGTTTGAAGCGAGAAGTTACGGAATATGTGGGGAAGTGTTTGACGTGTCAGCAAGTCAAGGCTGAACACCAGTTGCCTTCGGGATTGTTGCAGCCGATAAAGATTCCCCAATGGAAATGGGAGAGAATCACAATAGATTTTGTTAGTGGGTTACCCCTTACACCCACCAAGAAAGATTCAATTTGGTAAATTATGGATCGGCTGACGAAGTTTGCTCACTTCATACCGATTCGGGTCGACTACTCTTTGCAAAAGTTGGCTAAGTTGTACGTGGCTGAGGTTGTAAGATTACATGGTGTACCGGTGTCGATCATATCGGGTAGGGACCCTAGGTTCACGTCACGATTTTGGAAGGCTCTTCATCAAGCAATGGGAACAAGGTTAGACTTCAGTACTGCCTTTCACCCACAATCTGATGGTCAGTCTGAGAGGGTGATCCAGATCTTGGAGGATATGCTAAGGGGTTGCATCATTGATTTTAGGGGTAGTTGGGAGGAGTATTTACCCTTGGCTGAATTCGCATATAATAACAATTATCAAGCTTGTATTCAAATGGCACCGTATGAAGCATTATATGGAAGGAGATGTCGTACTCCAACTTGTTGGACGGAGTTGGGTGAACGTCAGGTATTGGGTCTGGAACTAGTTTCAGAAACGGAGGAAAAAGTTAAGTTAATACGAACTCGATTGAAGGAAGCGTCTAATCAGCAGAAATCTTATGCGGATCTAAAGCGGAAGGAGGTGGAATTCGCAGTAGGAGACCAAGTCTTCTTGAAGGTATCTCCGTGGAAGAAAGTAATGAGGTTTGGACGAAAAGGTAAGCTAAGTCCCCGGTTTATTGGGCCTTATAGGGTGTTAGAACGTGTGGGGCCAGTGGCTTATGGTTTGGAGTTGCCTTCAGAGTTGGAGCAGATACATGACGTGTTCCATGTCTCGATGCTGAGATGTTATCGATCTGATCCATCGCACATAGTACCAGTAGAAGAGATAGAAGTAAGACCGGATTTGTCTTTTGAGGAGGAACCAGTGCAAATCTTGGATCGAGACGTGAAAGTGTTAAGAAGGAAGTCCATTCCATTGGTTAAAGTTTTATGGCAAAATCACGGTGCTGAAGAAGCGACGTGGGAGCCAGAGGATGTTATACGACAGCAGTATCCCCATCTCTTTTGATCAGGTAAATTTCGAGGACGAAATTTATTTTAAGGGGGGTAGAACTGTAATATCCTAAATATAGGCCTGTGCATTTATATGTGGTACTTGATTAATCTGTAATTTAAGAAGTTGAGGTTGAACTGAGGCCTTGATTAAATATTTGGATTAGGGTTTAGATTAATGTTCTGGGTAATTTAAGTGATATTTTGGGCTTTAAAAATTTGGGTTAGGTGGCTAATAAATGGTGTTAGCTCATAATTTAAGTAGATAGTTAATTAAGTGACAAGCTGGGCTTGTGGCCCAAAGATTTGAGGAGCTTTAAGTGAGCATGTATGTGGCGTCACTAAGGGAAGGATTGGGCCAAGTGAGGGCTACTTAGAGCCCAAGTTTTGGGTCAAAAATTCAGCACTTAGGAGCCTTAGGAGTGGACGGCACACTAGCTACAAAATAGGGATTTTAATTCTTTTATTTTCTTGGTAAATAGGAAGATAATGAAGAGAAAGATGAGGGCTATTATTGAGGAGATAAGGGATTAAGATAAAAGCTATCAGATGACAGCAAAGTTGGCCAAAAATCCAACTCTGGGAGGGGGAGTGTATTGCCGAAATCTATATAAGCCAAGTGATCATCCATGCTTTCATTCTTTTTCTTCCTCACCTAGCCGAATTTCTCTTCTTCTTTTCTCTCAAATCCGTTTCTTTGCCGCAACTCTCCAAACACAGTTTACTTTCCCCTCTTCTTTTCTCAAAGCCGAATCTACAAGTGAGATCTCTGTTTCCCGAAGGTGCACCGTAAGCCGTATACTACTCTTTAATTCGGTGAGTTTCGGGATTTCTCCTTTTTCTGTGATTCCTTTATTTTTATCAAGCTCCTAATCCAAATCATTCTTTCTAAGGCCCTGTCGATTATACTCTTTATCCCTAGAAGCCGAATCTATTCCATTAAAGCTGATTTGGTGGAAAAGCTGAAGGTAGGGAGGTGACGTTTCTTAGGGATTTTCGGGATTCGACAAATAAGGCTCTACGTTAAGGATAATAGATTTTCGCGATAACAGGTGTGTAATACTTCCCCACCATCTAGATCTAATCATAAAATGCATGATCATAAGATTTATATATGTTTTGATAATTGCCAACATCTCGGTTTATTGATGAAAGCCCAAGGAGGGTATAAGTGGATCACCAGGTTAGTAAATAATCTGTTTAAATGTTATAAGTAAAATGCTTGTATGTGATTGTATGGGTTGGGCTGATGAAAGGAGGAAGTTATATGTTATATGTGTAGCGGTTTTTACCGTGATCTGATGTAGCGGCTAATGCCGTGAACTGTTATACGGGCTTCAACCATTAAATGTTATACGAGCTTCGGCCATTATATGTTATAAGGGCTTCGGCCATCATATGTGGATGAGCAGCATGACTGCCATCATGGTGTGTAGCGGTGTGGGTCGATTGTAGAAATCCCCAATGGTGTGTACGGTTGGTACGGGGGCGTGTAGCGGATGGAAACCTCGGTAAACGGGTTGGGCCTTGCATATTATTTGTTATTAATTTTTATCATGGGTATTAAATTGTTTATTTGTTTAATGGGCTTAAGGCCCAAAATCTAGTGGTGCATGAGGGTTGCACACTGAGTCTCGCGACTCACCCTTTTAATTAACATTTCAGGTGATACCTAGTGCTTCGGATCGGGCTGGAGAGGAACGCAAGGTGGCCATGCAGAAGAATATGTAGATTTGGCAAAAAGACTCTAGTTATTATTTTATATTTTTAATTAATGGATTTTAAACTTCGATGTAATAAGGCCATGGGCCACTAGTTTATATTTTGTTTTATTATGGGCTTTTATTACTTTTAGTTATTTATAATTTTTTTTTGTTTTAATTAAACTAAGGCATGTAATTAAGTTCGGTTTTATTTTACAAAGGCATATTCTATATAAAATATATTTGGGCTTTTTCTGAAAAAAAATACGACATGTTTGACAAAAATTTTCTTAGTGACATACCAGATCCGGTCATAGCTATTGGGCCGGGTTTGGGGTGTTACAATATGTGAGGATCGCATAGTCGCTTGACGACCGTGGATCCACCTGTGGCTTTAAGCCCATTATATGCTTAGCAGCCTTGCTGCAACGTTTGAGTAGTGCCACTGTTGGTGCTACCTTTGGAATGTAAGGATGGGTGGGTTGATATTTATATCCCCATAGGAGTGTAAGGCTGGAAGGGAAATGGAGTGAAGGGTTGGATTTGGGATGGGAGCATTGCATTCGTATGATACTGATATGATATGAAGTCATTGTGGGTTAAGGCCCAAGACCACCGATTTTGTTAGGGCTTAGGCCCAATGTGATAATTGCATGTTGATGTGTTTACCAAGGGTCGTACACACTGAGTTTCGAAACTCACACCCTTTTATTAAATGTTTCAAGTGACCCTCAGTAGATGGTTCGACGTGGGAGAAGACTCTGAGACGGCCACACTACAAGTTACTTAAAAGTTTTTGTTTATTTGTTTCGAATAACTCTACTTTAATTACTTTAATTTCATTGGGATGTAATAAGGCCTTTTATCTCCAATTTGACTTACATTTGGATTTTATTATTATTTCAACTGCCTAATTATTAAACCTAAATAAACTTCTAAAGTTTAAACATGGTTTTCGAAAGAACTATAACTTACGGATGTTTTCTTAAAACATGGGCTTTCATCATAACTTAACAAATTTTGCAAGGATTTTGGGTTTCTTAGCCTTAAACTTAAGTTTTAACTAAGCAAAGTCATTTTGAATTATCCTTTAGATGTGACATCACCAGATTCAGCCTTAACGTCTGGGCTGGGTCTGGGGGTGTTACAATCCATGTAATTCAAGTATGTGCTTGTAATAATTCATCTTAAATTCACATTGTCTCATATCAAGATTTTTACCTGTTGAATTTATTTGAAATATCGATGGATACACATGTAGTACACTCGAAGTGTACAAAACTATAATCAATCAACTCATATTCAAGGGTACCCATAAAGGCACATAATCAGGAAGCACTCTCTCAATCCATATATCAGGATGCTCAGATAAGCCATGTAATAAGATGCTTATCCGGGCTAAACAGGAAACTTGTAAGAGTTTAGAACAGGAAGCTCATTGAGCTTAACAGGTAACTCCGAAGAGTTATTATCAGGGAGCTCTAGATTATTATCAAAGAGCTCTGGATTATTATCAGGGAGTTCAAGCAAGCCATGTCAGGAAGCGCATAAGAGCCTATATCAGGACGCTCACGAAGAGCTGCGTTTGTGTCCGCAATAAATGCTAGATCACAACCGATCGAGTCATGTAACAGGACGCTTACAAAGAGCTACAGTAGTGCGCAACACATGCAGGATCACTACCGATCAGGATGCTTGCAGGAACTATATAACAGGAATGCTTGAGAAGGCTTTTAACAGGATACTTGTCTGAGCTGTAATGTCCGCAACATATACAGGACTATATTCAATATAGGAAAATCCTGTATCCATGGAATTTCATTGTTCAAACGGGACTTAACATGTGTCAGACATTTTTAGATATGTGATTTATGTTTATTCATGACAATCATACATTTCTCAATCATAACATTCAATTTAAACATATAAACATACGTTTTAGTTACACGAACTTACCTCGATAATGTTCGTATTCACTAAGACTACTAATCCGATATTTTCCTTTTTCCTCTATCTAACTCTGTACGAGGTCTAACTGGATCTATACAAGTAAATTTAACTCAGTATAATACATTTCATACCCAATTGAACTCAATTCACTTCCTACGAAAAATTACCATTTTGCCACTATAGTTTTCATAAATGACAATTTTGTCCCTATGCTCGAAAAATAAAATTCATGCAATTTAATCCTTATTCCAAGCCTAACTAATTTTTACATGTCTTAATAACAGCCCATGAATTTCACAAAAATCAGAATTTTCCCATGAGTTTTACCAATTTTCAACTTAGTCCCTAAATCATAATTTCATCAAAATTTTCTTTGTAAAAGTTGTTTATCTATCAACAATCTTTCATTTTCTACCATAAATTTCAAAATTTCAACATTTACATCCATGGAAAAAAATTTTATACTTTGATAACTTTACAAATTAATCCGCAAAATAGATAGATTAAACTATTCTGATTTCAGAAATATAAAAATTACTAAAAATGGGACAAGAATGCTTACCCAATTAAGCCAAGGAAGCTTGCTTTCTCTTTCCTAGGGTTTCCATGTATTTTTGGGGATGAAGATGATATATAATGATTGTAACACCCAAAAATTTTAATTTTTGATTTCGTGTATGTGTGACACACAATGTGTATTTGCTTTAGTGGTTATGTGTTCTGGGTGTGTGTGTGAGGTCCCAAGTGCAAGCCTTACCTGGGCAAATTTTGGTATTTTTTATAAATAAAGCCTTAAATTTGTGCAAAGGGCTTAAGTTTAATTGTTGGTAAGTTATTATCAGAATGAGCCTGCTGGTCTGGTGGTTAAGTGGAGTGTTGGAGTGTTGGAGGTCCCGTGTTCAATTCTCTGTAATGGTCTGGAGACAATATTTTTGCTCCAATTTCGGCTAAGAGTTATGTTGGGGCAAAATTCTGAGTAGTTGTGTTTTAGTGGGTAATAGGGAGTGATTTAGGAGATAATTGGGGAGAGGTTATCAGAAAATAATCTGATTATATTTTATTGTTGCAAAAAAAAAAGTAGAGTTTCGGTTTTCTCTCCAATTCTCCAAACTTTTTTTGACGTTTTCTTCTTCTTTTTTCCTTCCTCTGCCGATTCTTTCCCCTAGTTGCTGTCGAAATTTCCATTATTTTTTCCCCTTCCGTTTCTTTCTTTTTTTTTCCAATTGATCTGGTTGTTTATTGTTGGTTGCACGTGTTCGGTAAATAATGATTTTGTCTATTGTTAATCGTTTTTGGTTAATCTCTAAAAGGGGGATTCCTTCTTGGTGTTTAGGCGTTAATCAAGGGGCTGGTGGTTTTGAATTGACGTTGTGGTTGTGCAAAGTCATGGTTACTCAAGCGAGGTAAGGGTTTTGCTAGGTTTTTAGTCGAGTTCCTTCAGAAATTGGTTGATTAAAAACAAATGAAGTGATTAATCTGGAGATATGTTGGTCGATTTTTAGGTTCTTGAGGCTTAGGAGTGCTTACGCATCAGAAACGATACCAGGTGTGTACCCGAAATGCAGAAAATGAGATTCGACGAAAAGTCAAATTTTCTTGTTGTCGAGAAATAAGAGAAAATGATGTGAAAAACTGTACAAAAAGGAAATAAGAGTGTTATAAACTTGGAAATCAACATTTTGCACTAAAATAATTTTGGAAAACCGAAGTAGTCTAATTTTGAAAAATCATCAAAAATAGTGGGAATTGAGTTAGAGGTTGAATACAATATGAAATTAAAGTTTACTAAGTCTAGTTTTTCATGAAAAAAACAGTGTAAGCAATGGAATTGTAAATCATGAGATATAATAAATTTTGTGAGACAAGTTCAAAATGATTTTGGGTTCTCTTGTTCTAACTTGGGAAAATCATCAAAAATTGTAAAAAATAATTAGGGGCTTAAATTTATATTTTAAATTCTTAACGAGTCAAAGAGTCTATTTTCAAGAGAAATAAACGGAAACATAATCTAAATTCCGTACTAAGAGATAATAATTTTTAGTAAGGAAAGGATGAAGCTGTCAAATAGTAGAATAGGGATAACTTTAAAGAATTTACTGTAGTTATTTGATAAACTATAAATTCAGAAAATTTTATGGTAGAAAGGTATTTGAGTCTAGTTTCAAAAACATCAAGTGGGTTATAATTTGGAATTTTGTAGCTTAAGATATAAATAATTTAGTAATAATGACTCAATTAGACAGCTTTGAATGAACATATAAGTAAATAGTGAAAACATATATGAGTAATGAGCTAGCATGGGTTACCTTAAAAATGGATCACATGGCCAAGGCCAATTTGGGCCGAGTGTGCCATAGGGGCAGATCACATGGGCGTGTGGGCCCATTTTTATCGAAATGTTTTTAAGGTTGCACGGGTCACCCAAGTTGACTATGAACTACTGTAGGGTCGGGTAAGTGCTACTCAGACCCCTAAATGTGTGAAATTGACTGAATGATATCTGTATTGGGCATGTTAATATCTGAACTGAATATATGTACTGAAATTTCATAATAGCATGTCATCCATTGTGTGTTGCATTGCATTGGGTTGGGGGTTGTTATTCAGAGGAAGTGTACTAAAAGGCTTTAAGCCTAATTTATTGGTAGCTTAGCTGCAAACTACTGTATTGTGTCGCATTTTGTACTACTTGGAGTGTAGGCATGGGTGGGTTGATTATATCCCCACATGGAGTGTAGGGTTGGACGGAGATGTTGTGTAAAGGCTGGTTGGGTAGGATTTTACTACTGCATAAATGTTACTGCTACTGATACTATGATGGGCTAAGGCCCTACTGCATTTTTGACACTGTACTGAGATGGGCTAAGGCCCAAACTCACTGATACTGAAAAGGGCTTAGGCCCAATATTGTTCAACTGTGCTCTGTGAATACTGAATGTTTTTTTGTTTCTGCGGGATTACAAACTAAGTTTACGTAAACCCACCCTTTTTGTTTAATGTGCACAGGTAATCCCCAGACTTAGACGGATCGGTGCGACGGAGGACTCAGCGGTGACCGCAATAATTTTTGGACTTCATGGTTTTCAATTTACGATTTATGATTTGATTATTATTGATTATTTGGGTTGTAATTTAAGGACCCTCTGGAACTTTGGTTTTAAATTTGGGTTTTTATTTATTTATTTTACTTTATGGATTTATACCTGTTGGTCATAGGAAATTCGATTTTCAAAAAGTTGAAGTAATTTCTAAACGCATGATCACCTCGACTTTTTTATTAAAGCTCCGCAATGAGGGATTTTCAAAACAAATGTTTGAAATGAATAAAGACGACTTCCTAAGTTGTAACAAAGGTTTACTAAAGATAATAACATGGAATGTTTTCATCGTAACAACAAGGTTTCAAAAACACTATCGTGTGACATTACCAGATACGGCCATAACGTCTAGGACGGGTTTGGGGTGTTACAATGATGATATTAAACATTTATTTAATTTATCATCTTTTAAATTTTTCCACTTTATAATTTAGTCCTTTTCTTTTTCAAATTTTCCATGGATGATTCACCAAAAATATCTACTAACTTTTCTTAATGGTCTAATTACCATATAAGGACCTCAAGTTTTGAATTCCATAACTAATTAATCCTTATAACTAATAGAATTCAACTTTTGCAGCAATTTGGTCCTTTCATCAAATTAGACATATAACTGATAAAATTTCTTAATAAATTTTCACATGATATTTCTATAATTCTTTAAATCATAAAATAATATTAAAATAAATTTCTCTTCAGGGATCGAATCTGTGGTCTCGAAACCATTGTTCCGATTACACTGAAAATGAGCTGTTACAGTTTTAACCATGATTTTTTGGGATTACAAGTTATGATTTCATTAGGGTTTTGTTTTTGGTCACAATAGGTGAGTTTTAAGGTGATTTTTTAGTCTAGGCAAAGTTGATTCGGTACAAGTAAGCCAATAAGAAAGAGTGAACAATATCAAGGAGTTGTATCAGTAGAATTCCATGGTTGTACTGATAAAACTAAGTTAGAATAGTGATCCTCCCCTGTTTTGAGTTGTTTCGACCCTCAAAGGCCTGTACTCAATCCCAATCACCTCCGATCACCTAGAAATTTCTTCTAAAGTGTTTTAAATTGATCTTGAAGACTTATAAAAGATTTTAACTAATTTTCATAATTTCATAAAAATGTTTTTAAAATTGTTTTCTCAACTTGTTTAAAGATTAAGAACCTTTGAGTTGTTTCAACAATAAATGTGGTGTCTCATATTTAGAATCGGTGACCAGGTCAAATGTAGGGTGTCACGGGTTGTTATCAACCAAAGCTTCCACCTGAGGTAAGGGGTAAGTGATAAACCGCAATATGTTCATATTTTAATCCCACATTTAGCATACTTTTGGATGATTTATCCCCTGAATTTTGGAATTCGATGCTCCCAATCATTTAATTTTATGTTCTATACTTAAGAGAGCATAGGAGGATGAAAAGAACGAGAAACGGGCCAAAAACAGAGAAAATGGGCCAAAGTAAGAAATCCACATGGCCTGGAGTTTGCCACACGGTCGTGCCAGTTTAGCAGACTCAAACACGGCCCAGGGCTCGATTCACACGGGCGTGCTAGACGGGTGTGTCCCTGCCGTGACCTGTTTTATTTCCACTTGGAAAAGGATACTTAGAGGCAAAGAAAGACATTCCAAAAGCCTATATAAACACCCTAGAGGGCAACCTAAAGAAGGGCGTTCAAGTAGGCCGAGGAGCCAAGCCAGAGAGGCCGAATTGTGGGATTTACTCGAAGTCAGCCAGTTTATTCATCTCAAGAAGCCAGAATCATACTCAAGACGGAAGATCTTCCCTTCAATTTTCTTCAGGGGGTTTTAGGGTTTTTCTTATTTTTGTTTTATACTTTCTTCTGAGATGTATTCTTTTATAAACATGAACTAAACCCCTCAAATACCTGAGGGGGATGAAACCTAAGATGAATCTTGTTATTGTTTTCTGAACTATATGATAAATACTGAATTTGTTCTTAATTATGTGTTCTTAATTCTTGCTTTGATATTTCAGGATATTGATTCAAGTATTGATGTGCTTAGGTAGTGGAGGAAAATTCCCTGTTTAAGAGTAGATCTAGCATAGTTAAGCGGAGTTGATCGCAACCCTAGAGATAGGATGACGAATATCTGCCGGATTAGGGTCAAACCTAATATGGGAGTCCATAGATCGAGTTAATGCAATTCTAGGGGTTTTAATTAGAAAGAGATTTCAATTAATCAACCTAGGGTTAGACGTTAGTAGCCTCGAGAGAGGTATTAATATAAATTAGGGAATCCTACGGATCAAGTCAAGTGAATAAATCGTCTGGTTCAGAGTTAAATAACAAGTGAAGTCTAGGTGGATTCTTCATCGGGTATTGTCTTAATCAATTGGTTTTTCTAAAAGTATTTTCCCCAATTCATTCTATGCGTCTTAGCACCTTTAGCTTAGTAGTTAGTTATTTTAGATTAAACAACAATTCCCTTAATTCTTAGGCTAAATAATTAAAAGAAAGTCAGTATTAGTACTCTTGGTTCCCTTGGGTTTGACATTCCGGTCTTGCCACTAAACTATACTACTATTCGATACGTGCGCTTGCCTCAATCGTGGTGATAGTTAGTTTCTAGGCTCGATCATTCATTATATAAATTTTAAAACTTTCCCACCACCATGAAGTTTTTGGCACCATTGCCGGGGAACTGAAATATTAAGAACGCTCAATTTTTATTACTTTAGCCATATTTTATTTTTGCAATTAAATTTTATTTTTACTTTTCTAAATTTTCTTCTTTGCTTCTGGCAGTATTCTAGTTTATGACTAGAAGAAACCCGTCAGGACCTCTACTTTACGATTGTGAAATTGAAAGCACAGTTTGCAGAAACTGAAGAGAAATAAGGAGAAGCCTACAATACATACAAGAAGAGCAAGAAGACGAAATTCATACTACCGAAGAGATGGCAGAGAATAATCCGCTACCTCGAGAGGTGGCCGAAAATCATGCTCCTCGAACTATGTATGATTATGCTAAACCTAATTTAATAGGAACTGAGTCAAGTATTGTTAGACCTGCTATTGCTTCAAATAATTTTGAACTGAAACCTAACACAATTCAGATGATACAGCAATTTGTTCAGTTTGATGGTTTGCAGGATGAAGATCCAAATAATCACTTGGCGAATTTCCTAGAATTTTGTGATACTTTCAAAATAAATGGCGTTTCTGATGATGCCATCCATCTTTGGTTATTTCCCTTTTCTTTGAGGAATAAAGCTCAATAGTGGTTGAATTCTCTTCCACGAGGATCAATCACTACATGGGAACAAATGACCGAAAAATTTTTGTTAAAATATTTTCCACCGGCTAAAACAGCCAAGTTAAGGAATGATATCTCTTTTTTGTGCAGATGGATTTAGAGAGACTTTACGATGCATGAGAGAGATACAAGGATCTATTGAGAAGGTGTCCACACCATGAGTTACCCTTGTGGCTACAGGTCCAAACCTTTTACAATGGTGTGAACCCCTCAACTAGGCAGTTGATTGATTCAGCCGCCGATAGAACCCTGAATAACAAAACACCCGAGGCTACCTACGAATTCATTGAAGAGATGTCATTGAATAACTATTAGTGGTAAGTCACGAGGACAAGGCAAACGAAAGTAGCCAATGTTTTCAACCTCGACGCGGTGACCATGCTATCAAATCAGGTAGAAATGTTAAATAAAAAAATTGATGGTTTATGTGGTTCTTCACAGGTACATCAAGTTATGCAGTGCGATATGAATGGAGGAGGGATGAGCAATATAGAATATCCACCTTACAACCCGAGTGCTGAAAACGAGCAAGTTCACTATATGGGTAATAATTCTAGACCTCAAAATAACCCTTATAGCAATACTTACAATCCAGGTTGGAGGAACCATCCCAATTTCTCATGGGGTGGTCAAGGAAACCAAAGACAACAACCTCTCCCAGGCTTTCAACAACAACCCTACCCACAGGAAAAGAAGTCGAACCTTGAGGAGATGCTGACAAAATTCATCGCGGTGTTAGAAACTCGCTTTCAAAACACCGAGACAACACTTAAAAATCAACAAGCATCGATTCAAGGGATCGAGAACCAGTTAGGACAACTTTCCAAGATCATATCAGAGCGACCACAAGGCAGCTTGCCAAGCAACACTGAAACTAACCCAAATGAGCAACTTCAAGCCATAACAGCTCATGATAGTGAAGGATTAGATGAATCAAAATTGAGGCAAGAGAATGTGGTAGAGGAAGGTAAGGTTGAAGTAAGTCATGACAAGCCAAAATCGGTAATTAAAGAGTACCAACCTCGTGTGCCATACCCCAATGAGATGAAGAAAGACAACACAGATGAACAATTCGGTAAAATTCTTAAACTTTTAAAGAAATTACATATTAACTTACTGTTTCTTGAAGATCTCTCGCAGATGCCAGATTCAAGGAAATTTTTAAAAGAGCTTTTGACAAACAAACGGAAGTTAGATGAAGAGTCGCATGTGGAACTAAACGTAGTGTGCTCAGCAATGTTGCAAAATAAATTACCACGAAAGTTAAAAGATCTAGGGAGTTTTACAATTCTATGCTTAATTGGTAGTTTATCTGTTGATAACGCTTTAGCTTATTTAGGGGCAAGCATAAATGTTATCCCTTATAAAATGTTTCAACAACTAGGTCTAGGGAAACCCAAACAAACTAGGATGAGCATTCAATTAGCTGATAAAACTATTAGAATTCCTAGGGGTATAATTGAAGATGTACTCGTAAAAATTGACAAATTTATATTCCCAATAGACTTTGTCGTTTTAGACATAAATGAGGACAATAATATTCCTTTAATTTTTGGAAGATCCTTTTTAGCAACTGCTAGAACTAAAATTGATGTTGGTACAGGAGAATTTATACTTCGTGCAGGTGACGAAACGATCACTATTCAGGCTCTTGACACGGTTAGAACATCGAGCAATAAAGGTGAGAATGTAAATTCTGTTAATGACCATTCGGTTCAACCTTCTTTTCAGGAAACATCATGAAACTACACAGCTGAGCTTCATCCTACACCTTGTGCCAACAAAGAAATATCTCATGAGGAACGAACGCTTCATATAATGAACTAGATTAGTGGAAGCCACGTGTCAAGGAGAAACCAAGAACACACGAAGCAGAACCAAAGCAAAACCATGTCAAATTTAAGGATGGGACAACCCAATTTAAGAACGGAGATCAGGTATTGTTGGATAAAACAGACCTTCGGATCGCCACTTCAAACCTTGGTAAAAACAAAGAAACCCCTTTTGAGGTATTGAATATCTTCCCATATGGAACAGTTGAGGTAACTAATCCCAAGTTCGGCACTTTTAAGGTAAACGCTACTCAACTTGAACTATATAGTGATAGTAGAACTGAATGCATGAGAAAGGATTTTCAACTCCTCAAACCACAACGATTATGTGAATAAGAGGTAAGTCTAGCTTAAGGCTTTAAACGAGCACTTCTCGGTAGGCAACCCGAGCACTAACTTCACTAATTTCATATTTTTGATTTTTAACATCTAACTACAAACTAGCCAATTTAATAAAGCGCATGTTTCTCTCTCTCCACGGCCTTGCACACGGGCGTGGCTGTGGCCGTGTGGACACTACGAAAAGATACATGGGCTTGGCGGAGATCGTGCAGAAACATGACGAAATTTTCCCCAAGCCACGGGCTCCGATTAAACGCCACGGCCGTGCGATGCGGCCATGGTCGACACTGAGAAATCTACACAGGCGTGAGACACGCCCGTGCCCCCAGGCCGTGGTTGATTCTTATCAAATCACATGGGCGTGGGCAGCAACCAGGACCTTTGAATCCATTTATTTTCTCATTTTCTTTTATTTTTAAATTCTTTTATCTTTTTTGTCTTTAATTTATATTATTATATTTTGATTGCTTTAATTTAGGTTCAAAAGGCTATTAGGGAATCACCACAACACGACCTTAGTATCCACTGTGCCTATCTTTCTAAGGATTTCATCCAAAATTCAGGAAGTTTCACTTCTCCCTCTCTCTTGTGATATCATGCTATTAATCTCTAGATATATATATCTTTGTACATTGAGGGCAATGTACATCTTAAGTGGGGGTGAATTCTAAAAGTTCTTAACTTTTTGTATTATTCTCAAATCCCTGAATTTTGTCATTTCTTTCTCATATCACTATTAGAACAAATTCTGATTGATTTATGATTTCTATTGATATGTCTTGAATTAAAACATAAGCAGTTGTGCATTGATTGTTTAAACTTAAAGGCTTTAGAGAATCAAGCATGATAAGTTGATTTTGAAAATTAAAAAAATTGCTAGGTTGTTTTCCCAAGTTTAGGTATGATCTTGAAATTTGAAGTTCGCAGGATTGACATCAAAAACCATAATTTCTGTGCGTGCTCACTTTTATTGTTGCTTTGAGTGAGTTAATATTGATCTGTTATTCTAGAACTTGCTTCGATTATACATGTCGAGACCACATTTTTGATTTGATATACTGATATGATAAACGCACCTAGAGTTTAACCCACTTACTTCCCAAAAGGCCTACCTCCATAATTAACACCTAGTGAACCCCTTTGATCCTAAGTAACCGTTTCTTAATTTACCCTTAATATTAACCCAAGATTTACTATTTTTGATTCATTAAAGAATTTTTTCTATTAACTTTTTTGTTGAGATTTGATTTGAGAAGTTGCCTAACTATGTTCTCTATTTCAGTTGTAAATTCTTTCCTATATTCGTATGAATTGTTCCTAAAAAAAAGTTGAAAATATATCCATTATTATTCTATTTTTCTAGTTAGGTAATTTGTCAACTCGATCTCGATTCTAACCTCCTCTTCTAGCCTATGACCACAGACCCTAACCAAGCCACATTACAACCCTTTTAAAAAGACCTTTTGATCGATGTATCATCTCAATTTATAGTGGTGGAGATTTGATTTTCATGCAAGCCTATGGTAATAACTTTTCATGTTGACTATTTAGTGCTTAATCTTTTATCCCTTAAACACTTAGAGCGATTTGAGTGAATCTTTAGTGAGGATGTTAACTCTGTGATATTTTGAATCAAAGGTGATTACCTAGATAAGGGGGGATACTTATGTTTTTCATGAATAAAATGCTCGACTTGGATCGTTTGAAACTCTAATGTTCTTTTAGTTGAATTCTCAATGTATGATTACCTATGGATTATTTCAAAACATTAGTAATAGGAGTTACAAATTGAGGAAGTTCATTTTAATTGTGAGTTGATAATTTTGCTTAAGGACAAACAAATGCTTAAGTGTGGGGGTATTTGATAAACCGTAATATGTTCATATTTTAATCCCACATTCAGCATACTTTTGGATGATTTATCCCCTGAATTGTGGAATTCGATGCTCCTAATCATTTAATTTCATGTTTTATACTTAGGAGAGCATAAAAGGATGAAAAGAATGAGAAACGGGCCAAAAATGGAGAAAATGGGTTAAAGTAAGAAATCCACACGACCTGGAGTTTGCCACATGGCCGTGCCACTTTAGCAAACTCAAACATGGCCCAAGACTCGATTCACACAGGCGTGCTACATGGGCGTGTCCCTGCTGTGACCTGTTTTAACTCCACTCGGAAAAGGATACTTAGAGGCAAAGAAAGACATTCCAAAAGCCTATATAAACACCCTAGAGGGCAACCTAAAGGAGGGCATTCAGGTAGGCCGAGGAGCCATGCCAGAGAGGCTGAATTGTGGGATTTACTCGAAGTCAGCCAGTTGATTCATCTCAAGAAGCCAGAATCATACTCAAGACGGAAGATCTTCCCTTCAATTTTCTTCAGGGGGTTTTAGGGTTTTTCTTATGTTTTGTTTTATACTTTCTTCTGAGATGTATTCTTTTATAAACATGAACTAAAGCCCTCAAATACCTGAGGGGGATGAAACCTAAGACGGATCTTGTTATTGTTTTCTGAACTATATGATAAATACTTGGTTTGTTCTTTATTATGTGTTCTTAATTCTTACTTTGATATTTTAGGATATTGATTCAAGTATTGATGTGCTTAGGCAGTGGAGGAAAATTCCCCGTTTAAGAGTAGATCTAGCATAGTTAAGCAGAGTTGATCGCAACCCTAGAGATATTGTAACATCCCGAAATAAGGCCTAAACAGAACAGTGGTTTCGGGACCACAAATGTAACATCTCGAAATAGGGCCTAAATGGAACAGTGGTTACGAAACCACGAATCTAAGATATAAAAGTTTATTACAATTAATTATTATGATTTGTCGAGTGATTAGATGCATGTGTTAGAATATCGATAGAAAATTTCATAAATTGCATGTCTAATTTGCCTATTAGGACTTAATTGCAAAAGTTGATAAATATGAGTTTTAGATGTTAAAGGATTTAATTGAAGAGCATAATTGAAGTAGAGGTCCTTAAATGGTAATTATACCATTAGGCTTTCATGGACAAAAATGGGCATATATAGGTAGAAAGAACCAAAGTTTTTAACGAAGGGTAATTTAGTCATTTGGTAATAAAAAGAAATTAAAAGGGAAAAAGATGGTAAAATATGCTCATCTTCTTCATTAGGCCGAATTTTCAAGGGTTCACCATAGCTAGGGTTTGTTTCAAGCTTCCAAGCTTCATAGTAAGTGATTCCAAGCCCCGTTTTTAATGTTCTTTAAATTTTTGAAGCCCTGGTAGCTCGGTTTAGCTTATTCTATCAATAATTCATGCTAGGGTTCATATTTGGAAAAATTCCCATAGGTGAAATGTGTGTATTTTGATGTTTTATGATAGAATATGAAGTCTAAAATTATGTTAAACAACTTTTACTAAGTGATTTTAAGTAAAAACGAGTAAAATGGCTTAATCGGTAAAAATACCTAATGTTCATAAGTACATGTTAGAGTGAGAATTTGATGGTGTCATAGAAGGGAAAAATGACCAGCATGTCATAAAACATAAGAATAAGGGATAAAGTTTAATTTCCGAGCTCTGGGGCAAATGTGTAAATATGTAAAAGTTTAGGGGCAAAATTGTAATTTTGCCAAAGTTAGAGTTAAGAACTGTTTTGGTAAATGTGAGTATTAAATAAGCTAAATTTTCTATTTAGATCAAGAAGAACAAAATCTGGAGTTGGATCGGGGAAAGAAAAAGATAGTGGACTAAATTGATATAGTTTATCGTATTTTGTTTCGAGGTAAGTTTGCGGTAAATAAATGCAATATTCTATTATTTTACATTTAATACTATTAAATTCCAGCATTTACATATTTATTCTATAAATTTATTATTTAAAGACTCAAGTATGAATTGACGGAAAAGCTATCTCAGAAAGTTCCGGTTGAACCTTAGGAATGTGTAGGATACAAATGTCATGACATTAGGGTTTAAGGAAATCATGCAAGACCATGTCAAGACATGGCATTGATAAGTTTCTATAAGGCAAAGGTCCCATGTAAGACCATGCCAAGGCATGGCATTGGTGAGTTCATAAGGCAAGGATACCATGTAAGACCATGTCAAGTGTAACACCCCAAACCCGGCCCACAAGCCTTGACCGGATCTGGTATGTCACTGCGGGAAAACGTTTGAAAGATTTTGACTTATGAGTGAAACATGAAATTTTGTTGAGTTTGTAAAACGATGACCATTTAAAATCTTAAGTAAGGTGTGGAGTTTATAAAAATATCCGGATTAAAACTTTATTATATATACTTAAGAAAATAAAGTCATTTGCAATTAATATTTAAAGTGCCAATCCATGATAGAACATAATAATAAAGATACTTAATAAAAATACTTAAATACTTTGATGGCCTTATTACAACTCAAACAATAACATAAAAATAAAATGAAAATAAACCATAGTCTATTTAAATAAAATTTTCCATCTAATGGCCACCTCGAGTCCTCACTGGCTCCATCTCCGCGATCTACTCATCTGCAAAATGATATGGGAAGGGGTGAGTCACCAAGACTCAGTGTATAAATCCCCAACCTGGAAGTGCAAGCTCATACACAAAATATTAGTAAGACATGCAAAACATGCAACCTAAAACTAGCCATCCATACTGTAACATCCCCAAACCCGGCCCATTCATTTCGACCGAATCTGGTTATGTCACTAGGAAAGTCGGTTGAAAATCTTCTAGTAAATTTTATTCTTGTAGAAATCTTGGGCATGATTGTTTGAAAACTCATGTTTTATTTTGAAAACTCCGGGGATTAAAAATTTAGTTGCATCAATGGATAAAACCATATACCATTTTCACATAGCAATTTAAATTAAATTAAACCATAGTTAAAGTAATACCCAAAAACATAAAATGGCCTTTGTTACAACCCAACAAATTCAAATAAAATACTTATATCAAAAACAAGCATAATATAATAAATCTTCATCTTCGGCATGGGCCACCTTGTCCTCTCCGATCCCGGTCCAGCTTTATGCACTACCTGAAAATGTTAAAGGAAAAAGGTGAGTCACCAAGACTCAGTGTGCTACCCTTTTTCCCGGATTAGCAAAATATCACATTCAAACATAATCATGATCATCATGCATCCAAATCATATGCACCCAATCCTAACCGTCCATACACCTTTTCTACCCCGTGTGGTACCAAACCACTGGTGGTGCCAAACCACTGGTGACGTATAGTCACAGATGTGATGCCAAATCACTGGAGGTGCCAAACCTCTGGTGTCCGAAGACACGAAGTGTGTTACCAAAACACTGGTGACCGAAGTCACAAATCAATTGATGGGGCCAACCCATCGTGTGATACCAAATCACTGGCAGACGATCCCATATCTCAAGTGGGGCCAACCCACGGTGGTGTTAACCACAGGGACAAGTCGCTATGAGGTGTCAAACCTCTGGAGGTACCAAACCTCTGGTGACCGTAGTCACAGTGTGTTACCAAAACACTGGTGCTCGTCAGCACAAAATATCACTGCCCCCTCCACTCGTACAACCCATATCAACCACTAATATGCATTTAACAAAAATATACATCATGCTTGTCAAGCCACATTCATATTGTTTGTCACAATCCAGTATTACAGTACACATAACGGATATACCATGCTTACCAAAAGCATCACAACAGGGACTTACCTGGCCCTTTTTCTCATACCATAATGGTATCACATCCACCCTACCATGGATCCTCATAACACACAGCTCATATACATATATTTATAACAACAAGAAGTGTGTATATGTACACAATATCATACACATATATAATACTAGAAGAGTGTGAGAGTACACCCGATAAAATGAGCACATTTACTAATAGAAAAGTGTGTGTATGAACACACCTGTAAGCCTTAACCAAAGAATCGATCTAACAACCTCGCTCCTACGCGCTCTTGCACACTAGCCCACCACCAAGTGCTCTTGCTTCACTTGCCTACAATCGACAACCAACCAAAAGTAATAGCCCTCGGCCTACCAATACCAAACGAATAGATTGATAACGCAATCCCTTACCACTACTTACCAAAGATTAACAGAGTGGAAGAACTCCTCTTGCTCGTTCCAAAATCCTGATGTCCTAAAATAAAATCGATTAAACACAAGAGATTAACACCCTTTACCCAATGCCGAAATCGGCCCTTAATCAAACCCAAGTCAATTAAGAACAAGAAAGAACATTCGGCCTAATCTTACCTTCCTCTGAACTTGAGAGAAACAACCGAGATCAACACTTATACCAACATTCGGCCAAAATAAACACCACTAAGAGAGGGGGAGAGATTTCGGCTTCACCCAAGGGAAGAGAACACAAAAGAAAAAAAATGGAGAAAAAGGAGTAGATATTCGGCCAATCAATCAACATAGATCCAAGAGGAAAAAGGTACCTTCGGTTTGAAAGAGAAAGAACAATGGAGAAAGGTATTTTGGAGAATGAAGTTTCGGCCAAGGAGATTTCAAGAAGAAAAAGAATGAAAGTGGGATGCTAGGTTCGGCCTAGTTCAAATGAAGAAAAAGAAAAAGAAAAGGAAACCAAGCATTCGACCAATAAGCAGAAGAGATAGAAGCTTGGGGTTCAAGAACATTCGGCTATCACAATATTGAAAGAACACCAACAAATATTAGAAAGCTATAGGGAGGTTTGAAAATTCGGTGACAAAAGGAAGGATTTGGCTTCCCCAAAACTTGGCCAAAAATGCCCAAATTGACCAGGTAAAAATCGGCACATGCTTTCCCCCCTAGAAGACTCCCCTAGTCGGCCACCTCCTAGAACCACTCCCATCCACAAATTCAATTACATTTGAATTAAACAAATCCCCCATTATTCTATCCACATGCTATCTCTTTATCAACTCTAATTTAAACTAATTAAAATAATCTATAATTATCTAAAAAAAATAATAGAATAATAAAAACCCACCAGCCGAATTTTAAAAACTAAAACCTTAGCTTAATCTTATCCAATGAGGCTCCCATGTGCTGTGCCGTCCCACCTCCAATTGCTGCCAAAAAAGAATAAAAACATTTAAAACCCAAATGCCACTCTCCAGGTTCGAACCTGGGACCAAACCGCTGCAAGCCTTACCCCCAACGCCCAGGCCACTCGGCCACCTTGATTTTTATGACAAAAACCCCCAACATTTAATCTTAACCCTTCCTAGCCCAGCCCCATAACCGCACAAAATAAAATCACGCCCAAAAAATGCTGCTTCCGTCGCTCGAACTAGCGCCCACGCGCATCTCCAGCGCCTAAGTTCCGCATAGGCACCACCTGGACCAGCTACTCCTTGTGACAAAACACGCCCCAAAATTATTTTAAGGCCTTCTATCTGTGTAACGCTTAACCATAAAAATTAAAACCAGGTTGCTGCCGCTTGGACTCGAACCTAAGACCCCCAAGGCGCTACCTCCAACCCCTAAAGCAGCGCATGAAGCCACTTTGCCAAAGACTCTCATGTGCCAAAAATTACCAAAAAATTAATCTTAAGGCCTCCCTTGGCCCAATTCCTTTTTCACACCAAAAATCCAAAATTTTCCCAAGTCTTCCCCTTTCATCCAAACCTTCTTAAAACGTCTAAAACTCATCCAAGCGCTCCAAAAATCTTCTAACACCTGATTTATACCCGATATGCACAGCCCCTAAACCAGGGTGTTACACATACTCCTTTAACTACCCCGTGTGGTCAAAACCACTGGTGGTCAAAACCACTGGTGACCTGAGTCACAAATTAAGTGATGGGGCCAACCCATCATGTGATCAAAACCACTGATGACCATAGGTCACAATTATCAATATGTGGTCAAAACCACTGGTGGTACCAAACCACTGGGACTTAGTCACAATTTATATCAACGGTGTGGTCAAAACCACTGGTGACCGAAGTCACAATTAAACTGATGGGGCCAACCCATCTTGTGGTCAAAACCACTGGTGACAGTCCATAGAGAATATTCCCCCTCCTCTCTTCAATCCCATTACCAACATGCTCATATCATGCTTAACATATCATCATAAATCATGCATATAAGTCATGGCATAGCATCGTACCCATCATGTCATTCGTATAACATATTTAAAGTCACAAGCAACTTACCCGGAATCCATGCTCATGCCCACAAGACAAATCACTATCACAATAATTAATCGTAACATAATAAGCAATGCCAACTAATAAAGTGTGTAAGAGTGTAACATCCTAGATTAGGGGTTATGCGTTTGGGACATAACTCAAGTATTAGTAGGCTTTAAGTGTGTTTGGTGATGTTTTAGGAGTTTTTAAAACCCAAGGAGGAAGGGGAAAAACTTTGGAAAATGTTGGATTTTAAGTATAAAAGGGGGACTGGGTGAAGGAGCCCTTAAGGAAAAATTTGGGCGTGTTTGGACATAAAAAAGGGGCTTGGTAAAGTGGCTTAAGGGCGCCACTTAAGGACCTGGGAGTGACGCCTGGCGCAGGTCTGGGGTTCGAGCAACGTGGGCAGCAGGGAAGGGTGTTTTATTTTTGGGCTTTTTGGCGTTAAAAGGAAGGGGCTAAGTTAAGGAGGTTTTAAAAGATTTTGTGGGAGTTGGTGGACATGAAAGTCGGGCTGGTAAAGTGGCTTGGGGCCGCCACTTGGGGCCTTGGTGAGCGCCACCCCAAGCAGGAGGGAGGACTCAAGTTCGAGTCACGATGGAAGAGCAAGGTATGTTTTATTTTTGTTTTGGCGTTAGGGCAAGGGGGAGCTAAGGAAGGAGCTCTTAAAAGGAGTTATAGGGAGCTTATGTCACAAAAAGACGCCATAGCAGAGTGGCTGGAAGCGTGGGATGTCTCCAGCAGGTCTTGGGTTCGAAACCTAGGGGCAGCAGTTTGGTGCTTTAATTTTTGCATGCTGGCGTGAAGGAGTGGTTTGCACATGGATGAGGATAAAGCTTTGTTTTATTTCTTTTTAATTTCGGCTATAGAAAGGGATAAAGGATTGGGTTGTTTTATTTAGTTTAAATAAGGATAATGGCTGTTGTATTCTATTTATTTTTGAATAGGTGTCAACAGATAAAATAGGAGTTTTAATTGGGATTGGATAAGTGGAGTTTTGGTGGCCGATTAGAAGATTTTGGGGGCTTGCATATTCGGCTGGAAGAGTAGAATTTTATTATTTTATTTTATCTATTTATTTGAAGAGGTGGCTAAGAGATAGGATAGAGGATGGATATTGTTTTATTTTATTTCAAGTGGGTGATAATTAAAAGATAAAGAATTATCACAAAAGAGGGAGATGGCTGAATGTAGGATTCCTTTGGGACTTTCATAATCGGTTTGAGTATAGTAAGGGGGTGCCGAAATTCATTTAATTTGTTCTTCTTTTCTTCTCAATTTGTTTCTTGGCCGAATTCTCCCTAGTCCCCATTGCCCAGAATTCTTCAAACCCCTTTCTTCTTTTGCTTCTACTTGGCCGAACCTACCACCCCTTTCTACTCAAAATTTCATCTTCCATTTGTTGCCAGCTGAATATCCCTTACCATATAGGGCATAGGCCGAATCCCCAAAGGAAGGTGCTATCGATTACAAAGGTTGGTAAGTGTCTCTCTTTAGCATTCGGTTTCTCTTCTCTTCCTTTGTATTATACCGAAAGCTTGGGAATAGGCCTTGGTAAGGTTGGCCGAATATGTGTGGGATCTTAATAGTGTATCTTTTGTGTGTAGCCGACGCCAAGGTGTTCTGAAGGAGTCTTAGGGTTTCGATAGGCAAGGGGCTAATAGGCAAAGGAAAACAGAGGTTTTCGGGATTTCAATTTACTTTGGTAAGTGATAATAAAGATTCGGCCGAGGGCCATATTTTGGTTATGGGTGCGATTAGTCCTTCGGGATTGTTAGTTTAGCCGAATAAGGCTTTTTGATACTAACCTATAGTGGATGATGTAGGAGCAGTACGGGAATACGTCTCGGGATTTTGTGATATCGCATAGATTCGGGATTTCTCTTTAGATCTTCGGTTAAGCAGGTGTGTAAAACTCTTACACACTTTATTAGTTGGCATTGCTTATTATGTTACGAATAATTATTGTGATTGTGATTTGTCTTGTGGGCATGAGCATGGATTCCGGGTAAGTTGCTTGTGACTTTAAATATGTTATACGAATGACATGATGGGTACGATGCTATGCCATGACTTATATGCATGATTTATGATGATATGTTAAGCATGATATGAGCATGTTGGTAATGGGATTGAAGAGAGGAGGGGGAATATTCTCTATGGACTGTCACCAGTGGTTTTGACCACAAGATGGGTTGGCCCCGTCAGTTTAATTGTGACTTTGGTCACCAGTGGTTTTGACCACACCGTTGATATAAATTGTGACTAAGTCCCAGTGGTTTGGTACCACCAGTGGTTTTGACCACATATTGATAATTGTGACCTATGGTCATCAGTGGTTTTGACCACACGATGGGTTGGCCCCATCACTTAATTTGTGACTCAGGTCACCAGTGGTTTTGACCACCAGTGGTTTTGACCACACGGGGTAGTTAAAGTAGTATGGATGGCTAGTTTTGGGTTGCATATTTTGCATGTCTTACTAATATTTTGTGTATGAGCTTGCACTTCCGGGTTGGGGATTTATACACTGAGTCTTGGTGACTCATCCCTTCCCATATCATTTTGCAGATGAGTAGATCGCGGAGATGGAGCCGGTGAGGACTCGAGGTGGCCATGAGATGGAAAATTTTATTTAAATAGACTATGGTTTATTTTCATTTTATTTTTATGTTATTGTTTGAGTTGTAATAAGGCCATCAAAGTATTTAAGTATTTTTATTAAGTATCTTTATTACTATGTTCTATCATGGATTGGCACTTTAAATATTAATTGCAAATGACTTTATTTTCTTAAGTATATATAATAAAGTTTTAATCCGAATATTTTTATAAACTCCACACCTTACTTAAGATTTTAAATGGTCACCATTTTACAAACTCAACAAAATTTCATGTTTCACTCATAAGTCAAAATCTTTCAAACGTTTTCCCGCAGTGACATACCAGATCCGGTCAAGGCTTGTGGGCCGGGTTTAGGGTGTTACAACAAGACATGGCAATGGTTAGGTTTCAAGGAGAGGTACCCGCATATCCTTAGTATTCCAAGTGGTTGAAGGGGAAAATTCAAAGAGTATACCAAAGGAAAGGTAAGACAAGTTCAAGCTAAAAAGGTACAGGTAAGAATTTAAGACCTAAGTATATTAAATTAAAGGCTTAAATAATCTTGGTAAAGAAAGATTAAGATAATTCATTAAGAATGTTGTTATTTATTTACATGTAAACTTACTAAGCTTTATGGTTACTCCCATTCCTTTTTCTTTTTTTAATAGTATTATAAGCCAACTCGGGGATCGCAAGGACGTCGGAGTTCGTTACAGACTATCAAAGGATTATATTGGTATTTTGTGACTTGAACGTTTTAAGTTATGGCATGTATAGGGACTTAGCCATTTTGTGTGTATGTCCTTATGATATGCCTTACTATTGGCCTGTAAATGCTTGATAATGATTAGCCATCAAAATGGTTAATTAAGAGGATGTTATGTATGTCTAGATGATAGTTTTTACAAAGAAATTATGAAAGAGTAAAAAAATCTGTAGGGGAAAATCACTAAAAATAGTATAAATGGAATTATGGTGCGAATGAGATATAGAATTAAAGCTTATTAAGTCTATTTTTATATGAAAGAACGGTGTAGGAAAAAGAGTTATATATTATGAGATAATTGATTTTTGTGTAGAGGGGTCAGAACTGTCAAACTGTGTAACAGGGGAGACTTTAACTAATAAACTATACTAATTGGCCACACCAAAAATTATGGACAAATTATAGTAAGAAGATATATGAGTCTAGTTTTAGGGAAAATTTACAGATCTAAATTTCAAGTTTCGTAACTCGAGTTATAGTCAATTTAGTGAACATGATGCAGATGGACAGTTTCAATTTTTATGCCCCGAACTAGTAAGTTAAGTCTAGTAATGCCTTGTGCTCGACTCCGGCAATGGTCTCGGGTAAGGGGCATTACAAAAAATCTGATGTTGAGAAATTTATTTTATTTATACTTTTATGGTCTACAATTTCACGGAATGATTTCATGAAAATCTCATTCGAAAATGTTGACGTTTGGGCACTCAATGTAGTCAAAAGGACTAAATTGTAAAAAGTGCAAAAGTTGAGTTCTACATGTTAGAGGTGTCCAATTTTATGAAATTTTAAATTGGAGGTCCTTAAATGATAATTAGACCATTGGTTAAGTTGGTGGACAAAAATGGACATGGATGGGTATGTTTCAAAAGATTTTTTTAAGGGGCATTTTGGTAATTTAGTGAATTAAATGAATTAAAAACAAAATTTAAATGTCAAATATGTCCATCTTTTTCATTAGGACGAAATTACAAGGGTTCTCCATAGCTAGGGTTTGTTTCAAGCTTCCAAGCTCCATAGTAAGTGACTCCATGCCCCGTTTTTAATGTTCTTTACGCTTTTGGAGTCCCGGTAACTTGATTTAGCTTATTCTAGCAATAATTTAACCTAGGGTTCATATTTGGAAAAATATCCATAGGTGAAATGTGTTTATTTTGATGTTTTATGATAGAATATGAAGGCTAAAATAATGTTAAAGAACTTTTACTAAGCGATTTTACGTGAAAACGAGTAAAACGACATAATCGGTAAAAATACCTAATGTTCATAAGTACATGTCAGAGTGAGAATTTGATTTTTCCATAGAAGAGAAAAATGATCAGCATGTTATAAAACATAAGAATAAGGGCTGAAGTTTAATTTTCGAGTATTGGGGCAATAGTGTAAATATGTAAAAGTTTAGGGGTAAAATTGTAATTTTGTAAAAGTTGAGTTAAGGACTGTTTTGAATAGTACATTAATTAAATAAGTGAAATGTTATGTTTTAGACCTCGAAAAATGAGATTTGGACCTAGAACAGGAGGAAAATTGAAAATCGAGAAAGTTGGTAAAATGACCGTTTTGGTATCGAGGTAAGTTCATATGTTTAATAAGCATTTAATGATGCAAGTTTGAATGTTAAATTGAAATTTTAGTTATGAATACTTTAGTATTGATTTTCCAATATAATTATTATATTCGATATTGACTCGACATTTTAATGGATGAATTGGTAAAATGTTGAAAAGTGGGAATTCCCAATTGAACCTTCGGAATAGAAAAGATACGAATGAGATAGCTAGGTCACATGTGTGGTACTAAGTGCAGGTCACTATGTGTACAAGAGAGCTACGAGATGGTTTTAGGTCACGTGTGTAGTACTAAGTGTAGGCTACTACGTGTACCGAACGGATAGGTCGCATGTGTAGTACTAAGTGCAGGCTACTATGCGTACACGATAGTTTCGATCACATGTGTGGTACTAAGTGCAGGCCACTATGTGTAAGTGATGGTTTTGGTCACATGTGTAGTACTAAGTGCAGGCTACTATGTACACCAGATAGCTTCGGCTACAAGGGCGGTACTATGTGCAGGCCACCGTGTATCTTTATTATTCCGATGAGTTCAACGGGAAATTGACTAAGTGAAAATACAATGTGGCTATGTAACGACTAAGTGTAATTGAATATGATTATGTGATGAATAAGTGAAGATTATGCATGTAAACTTATGAGCAATGAGCTCAATATGTGATCGAACTTTGGTAAGATTGATGCGAAGTAAGTGTTCCAATGAAAGTTACTATAAAGAAAACATGAAAGAGTGAAATTTAGAAATAAAACAATTTTGGACAGCAGCAGTAGAGTAACTTTGAAAAATCACCAAAAATGGTAGAAATGGAATTAGTAGTTTATTGAGATATGAAATTAAATATTATTGAGTCTATTTTCATATGAAAGAAACAAAGAAAGCAAATAAATTTTGTATTTTGAGATATTTAGATTTTGGTGAGACTGGTTCAGAGTGATTTTGAGATCCCCTGTTTTGACTTGGAAAAATCATTAAAATTGTACAAAAATAATTTTGCGACATAATTTATATGGTTAGATTTTTAATGAGTCTAGTTTCAAATGAAACAAATTATAACATCATTTGAATTCTACACAAGGAGAAAATTGATTCGTAGTAAAAAGTGGTCAGAATAGTCGAACAGTGAAACAGAGGAAATTTTAATGAATAAACTGTACTAATTGGCTAAGCCAAAATTTCTAAAAATTTTATGGTATGAAGAGCTCTGTATCTCAAGAAATAAATAATTTAGTGACAGCGATTCAAGTAGGCAGATTAATGTGAACATGAGTAATAAGGTATAAGCATGTGATTTAATGATTGTATCAATTTGAGAACTTGTTGTGAGGATGTGTCATGCTGAGGCTTTGATAAGGCTACAAATGAGTAAGTTGGGAAAGTAAGAACTTAGCATTATTTATGCAAGTTACGACAGCTTAGTAGTAAGTTATGAGGATTTTTACATGTGAACTTACTAAGCTTTATATGCTTACCCCCTTTCCTTTCCCATGTTACAGAGTCCTACTAAACAAGCTCGGGTTGGAGGTCGTCGGAGATCGCTTCACACTATCAAGCTATCTATGGGTATCTTTATTTATAAATGATTTAAGTTGTGACATGTATAGGGACTTGACTAAGTCATTTTATATATGTGTTAATTAATTTGACAAAATGTATTGTTAGGTCTGGTAATGCCTCGTACTCGGTTCCGGCATAGGATACGGGTAAGGGGTATTAAAGATATGATGACGAAAATTTTCCGGATTAGGGTCAAACCTAATATGGGAGTCCATAGATCGAGTTAATGCAATTCTAGGGGTTTTAATTAGAAAGAGATTTCAATTAATCAACCTAGGGCTAGACGTTAGTAGCCTCGAGAGAGGTATTAATATAAATTAGGAAATCCTACGGATCAAGTCAAGTGAATAAATCGTCTGGTTCAGATTTAAATAACAAGTGAAGTCTAGGTGGATTCTTCCTCGGGTATTGTCTTAATCAATTGGTTTTTTCTCAAAAGTATTTTCCTTAATTCATTCTATGTGTCTTAGCACCTTTAGCTTAGTAGTTAGTTAATTTTAGATTAAATAACAATTCCCTTAATTCTTAGGCTAAATAATAAAAAGAAATTCAGTATTAGTACTTTTGGGTCCCTTGGGTTCGACATTCCGATCTTGCCACTAAACTATACTACTGTTCGATAGGTGTGCTTGCCTCAATCGTGGTGATAGTTAGTTTCTAGGCTCGATCATTCATTATATAAATTTTAAGACTTTCCCACCACCATCAGTAAGGTGCGTAGTTCTCCACCTTCTCATCGATACCATGTCGAGAGTTCTTTAACATCATGATCTAAACACAACAAATAGATAGAAAAGGTGTAATACCCCAAACCCGGCCTAAGCGTTATGACCGGATCTAACGTGTCACATCAAAGTATTGTTTGAAAACTACGCGTTCATCGGAAACACTACTACAACTTAAAACGTTCTACCATTTAAAATCCAAATTTTCGTTGCTTAATATCAAAACAAGATTTACTCAAAAACATTTTCTTTCTTTATATTATTATTTTCAAACCTTGTTTGTTGCAGAAGTTTAACTCAACCAATTGCGGAAACGTGACATTTTGAAAGCAGTAGTTATCATTTTAAAAACCCATGTTTAATTGATTAGCAGGTTATAATAAAAAGCAACACCGTTAAAAATCCCAATGGCCTTATTACAAAAGTATTTACCCAATAAATTATACTAAAGTAAAATAAAGTCGCTATATTTAACTTTAAAACCAACCGAACGTGTGGCCACCACTGAGTCCCTCGCAGCTCCAAATCCTCTAAGGCTGGGGATTACCTGCACAGTTAAAGGAAAGCGTGAGTTACGAGAACTTAGTGTGTAATCCCTTATTACTGTCACAGTCTGGGCCCGAGCCCATACGATATCAGTTTAGGCCTAAGCCCTAAATCATATCAATGCAAACAGACATGTAACCCAACCCTTAAAAGCCAACTCACCACCCGTACCAACCATCTCTCCATGTAGGGACCAAGTCGACCTACCCAGCCAACACTCCGCCCATACCAACCAGCTCTCCATGTGGGGACCACGTCGACCCACCCAGCCAACTCACCAATAATGTAGCCTAGCTGCTAACAACGATATACATGGCTGAGCCACTAGGATCAGAGTACGTGGCGATGCCACTATAACGGTACTTCCTCCAATCAGAAAAACCCAAGCCAATGCAGTATGTCATGTCATAACTAATCCATGTATACAGTGCATCTTAATCATAATCAATTATACAATTAATACACATACAGCACTGGTACTACCACTAAAGGTACAACGGTCATTTAGTCAGTTAGGGGTAAAAAGGTTATTTCACCCCTTAGGGGTATTTCGGTAATTTTACCCATCGAGGGTATTTCGATAATTCTGCTCCTATAACAGCCTTTCCGGATGCCTACAGTCGCCTCGAGCGACACAGGTGCCCTTTTTAGTCGAAACGGTGCAATTGGGCCAAAGCCTAACTTTCAGCCCCAATGGGCCCACACACTCGTGTGGCCCATTCAGCCTATTTACGGCTACGGTTCTGTGAACCTCACGGCCACATCTATTATCTGGCACTTACCATGGATTTTTCCCTTGTGGGCCTATTAGCCCATTGGGCCCACTCGGCCTATTATGGCCCAACTAGGCACATTACACCATAAGCCACGAGAAAGTTCGTGGCACTCCCAACGGTCTATCACCAACGATTGTAGCTCGATTTATCTTTATGAGCGTTTGCACGCTCGAGAGCCTTCAAATGCCAGAAATATGACTTTTCGACTTTTATTGATATACAGTAGCACAAAAGTAGGAACAACAATATTCTACGTATGAACAGTATGTAACGAGTGTACGATTGCACACCTTAATTTCTGAATCGCTCCCTAAATTCGCGAGCACCAACCTAGAACCATTGAAAACCTTTGCTAGCCTTTATTTGCTATAGTAACACCCTCCTTAAAACACATACTCCAACATATCTTCCTTACCTTACTTGAATGAGAGTTTTCCTTAATCACTCAATGTTCATGGCCCAGAACCAAATCCACACCTTGCCTGGAATCTGGATTGTAACCAACATTTGTTAGATAGAAACAACTACCATCCCATCAACAAAAGGTAACATTCGAATTAGGAGCACGAAGGGTACCACAACTTACCCAAACCAATTGTCATAAAGTTTTTTATGAAAATCAACTTACCAGAAATGGTAGGACCGAAGAGTGCTCGACCAACCCCCTATTAGCAGTGCAGTCGAAAATGGCTAGTCTAGCAGATGAGAAGTGTTCGGCCTAACCAACGAGAATCTACTAGAAAAGAGCAGAAAAAGAATGGGGTCACAGGTTAATGAGGTAATCGGCTAGCAAGAGAAATCAAGAACATCCAACCAAGAGGGAGAGATGAACCTATAATCGGTGACTGAGGAGGGTGGAAGAACAAGTGATTTGTTGAAAGCTTAGTTGTTTAGTAGTAAAGAAGAAAAGATGTGGAAAGGAATGACCCAAATAGGTTGTAAAGAAAGAGGGGACGGTAGAAAAGGAGAGGAATCGTAATAATGTGTGAGATCAAGAGAATAAAAAAAATGCCCAAATGCCTACCACCCTTCTATCGCCTAAAGAAACAACCAAAATACTTCTTGGTAGAAAAAAAACCAAAAGTAGAATATGAGTGGAGAGCAAGGGAGAATTTGGCAACACCAACCACTACCCAAAATGCCTAACATTCCCCCAGCCAAAAATGACTAGTTTGAGTCTCCTCTCATGGCACAACTCTCCCCTTCTCCCAACTCCTTGATTCACTCCACCATTTCCTCCTTGAATCACTCCTAGCCTCCCATTCAAACTTGTTGACCCAGTCTTCCACTCCCCTTGTAGAGTTTGATCCAAACTCTACTTCCTCCACTCCAAAGCCACAAAACAAAAGTCTGAAATTGCAATTTGTGGGATTCAAACCCCACTCTTCCTTGTTATCCCATTGACGCCACACCACTAAGTCACATGCTCCACTTGTGTCACTTAAATGCACAGAAATATACTTAAGTCCTACAGCTAACAACCCTCTTCACTTTAAGGCCAAAAACTAAAATTTTTCCAAGGCTCAGACTCGAACCCTGGCCTCCTTGGAACCCCCAAATACACTCAAATAGTTAGTCGTTCAGGCAAAACATGAATTTTAAGCAAAATTACAGCCCCTAATTTTTGAGACGTTACAAAAGGAGTAGCACCAGAATCCGATCAAATGTGGGTGTCACAGCTTGTTCTCATCCCTCGCATCAACCAAAGCTTCCACTTGAGGTAAGGGTTAAGGTGCATGGCTCTCAACTCTTCATCAATACCATGTCGAGAATCGTCTAGCATCATGACCTCAACACAAAAAACAAATAGAAAGGGAGTGACATTAGAGTCTTAGCACTTGCGGAATACATTTCAAGTACTAATAGCATGTAAAAAAGACTTAGTATAAAACAAACATTTCTTGGGCCTAGAAATGACTATAACCAAAGGTTTAACATCACCAAATATAAAACCTTACACTTGATCTAAATGATGATCAGAGATAGAACATCACATTCGTCACAAAATTGATGTGAATAAATCAAACATTCAATCATCATGCAAATATATTGATTTTTCAAACACCATATACATAAATGCAACAATTATTAGAGCATTATGGATAAAAAAAATTGAGCTTAAACGAGGTTTAAAAACATGGATGGGACCCAAAATACACAAATAGTGTGAGTTAGGTACCAATACCTAGGTCTTATGCACCAATACTTATAATAGTTATCTAAAAATTTAGCTTTGATGTTTTCTTGTTTTGATACAAAATAGAGATGTATTAACACATGCAAACTGCAACAGCCCATTTTTTAGTGGTGTCGAAAACAGTGGTTTTGGGACCACCAAATTGGACGAGTAAGTTCGTAAATATTATTTAATATTTACGAGTCAAATATGGTTTTTAAAAGGTTTTTGATTGATAAGTTATGTTTTGTAAATGGTTTATTAAGTTCAAGTGGTAAGACCCTAAAGTCAAGTGGTTTTAGAAAATGAGGTATCAGGACCTCGTTTTAATAAACCAAGCTGTAAATATTTTTATAAATATTTACAGTGTCATTAAGATTATATTATAGTTTCATTAAGAAATTTTAACATTTCAATAGTTAATTAATGAAAAAGGACTAAATCGTGAAAGATGTAAAATTTGATCACTATTTGATTTGAGTGATTAAATATTTTATTGAATAAAGGAAAAGGGACTTAAATGGTAATTAAACCATTCAAGGATTTAGTGGACAATTATGGGCTTGAATTTGATGTTTATTTTAATTATTAACGAAGGTTAAAATAGTAATTTGATAAATTAAATTATATTAAAAACAAAACAATTAGGCTATCATCTTTTTCTTTTCATGAGTTTTACTGAAATTAAAGAATGAAGAAGCCATGGATGATACCTTAAGCATTCAACCAAAGTCCTCCTTTGCATGTAAGCAAAATTTGGGTTTATTTCTTTTAATTTTTATGTTTTTGAGATCGCTGCAACTAGGTTCAGCTAGCTCGTACCTTTGATTTTGAAACTGTTAAAGATATTGAATGTTGCCATTCATGAATCTATGTGATTTTAGTTCAGAAATGATGAATTTGAAATGTTGGTTGATATTTAAAAGTATTTTGTTAAGTAATTTTAATGAATTCTTCGATTAGGGACTAAATTGTTGAAATAATAAAAGTACAAATAATTGTTTTGAAATTATTTCAAAAATGGGTTGTTTTTTATGCCATGAATATTTGGCTAGTGGGAAATTGCAATAAAAATGGTTAATTTGCATGTTTTAGGCTCAGGGACTAAATTGAATAAAAGTAAAATTTTAAGGGAAATTTTGTACAAATGTAATTCAGCGACTGAATTAGTAATAATATGGTCAAATTCGAGAATCGGTTAGCAAGTAAAGATAGTTTTAGAAGAGATATCAAATTTTTCTGAAGATCATTCGGGGTACGCAATGTCGTTGTTAAGAAGAACTTATTCACGGGTAATCAACTTCATCAGGTATGATATTTAAGAAACAAGTTAAGTGGAATTTCTTCTAAACTAATTCTTAAGTGAAACAAGATAAAGTGAGATCATCAATGACTTTAGTAGTCAGTTGGATAGTGTTTGAATTGCAAATATGTTTGAATGTAGCTGTTATGGTCTAGAATCTTACAACGATCTCCTTTGAGTATTCTATATGTTCTTTTATTCTCAGAGATATATGCAACTGTTCATATTCATATATGATTCTTATAATATAGAAATGTTGGTTAACCATAATGTGAGACAGAGATATTGTTAGTTTGGTTGATTAATGATCGACATTGTTCTACTTTTCTTTGGCATTCTTTTCCATTATGTTCGGTAGAAGACTTGACAACAAGACTCATATGATGTTATTTTAATTCTTCTACTAGTTGATACTCTGAATTATATATATATGTACAATTTATGTTGTCTCTATCACAACTAATTTCAGTGCGTATGAGTGATATTCTTCTTCTGGACTTTCTCTGGGGTATCATCGATCTCTTTATCATTCAATATGGGTTGCATTCTCGGAAATTTAGTAGAGCTTTATATCTTGGATTTCATTATCTCGACTTTTTTATCATTCTTATGGTCTATTCTATCTAACATGGTTCATCTGTAAATGATATTCATTGGCTGGAGGTAATTACATCTATTACGGTTATAATTGCTGCTGGTTCGATCATGGGAGCAAGGTGATATGGATCTCAGATTATAGAAGTTGTATTACTGCACTGGTTATTATCGGGACTACCTTCAGTTTTCCTCTTCTATTTAGGAGTGCACTATTGATGTTGAGGTATTGTTCTATCTATACGATTGAAACATCGATTTTGTTATAGCACTATGGTTTTAATCTATCTGATGGTTGTGGCTCCAGTATGGCTTAAAGCTTCAATGTTAATAAGTGAAATAGCTCTATTATTTTCTCTTTCTAGCTTTCATGAATGGGTGGGCATTGACAAAAGTGTAGACGGTGGAAGATCAAGCTCAAACTTCTATATTGGTTCTCATTTGTTTTCAAGTAATCTCAATTTATGTCAACGAGTTAAAACGGGATGTTATGTTTCGTTTGAGTTAATGCAATTTGTAGAAATCTTTGATTGGTATTTTGAGTGAATTATGATAGATTGTAGGTCTAGGTTTTCTTGACAATAAGAAGGGATTATTGTGAAGTGTTATTATTCGATAAATAAAATCGACTCATTTGTTTTAATCATAGCGGGCTATTCATTTGAAAATTTAATTGAGTTATACGTATTTGAGTTTATCCTCAGGTCCGGGAATAAGTTTTGTGCATTCACGGGTAAATAGACGGACAGTCGGAATGAGGGATTCATATTCTAGAAGACATGATACATAAATATATCTATCATATCAGTTCTAATCGGGAAATGTCATTATGGGTTAAAGCTGTCTCAATAGTTGAGCTATCGCGCTTGAGTTAGATGATTTGTTTGATGCTTTCCATGAAAGGGGAGCATATATCAGTTGGAAGCTGCAGATGCAAACATGTCAGAAGCATCATTTAGAGTTTGATAATCCGGGTTTCTCGATTATGTCTTGACAGACGATCAATGGGAATTTATTCATACATGGATAATTCAACTCAAAGAGTCCTAAAGATTCAAACAATCAAAGTCATAGTTTTTATAGTATGAAAACATAGGTGTTTCCCCTTACCTGAATAATTACCTCTGATTCAAAATCGACAAGAATTAACATCCTCACTAAAGATTCACTCAAACCACTCGAAGTGTTTTAAGGTTCAGAATTAAGCACTCAAAAGTCAAACATAAAGAGTTAATCCCATAAGCTTGCATGAAAATCAAGCGCGAAATTGCATTTCAGTACAGCTTTTCACCCGCAAACAGATGGCCAGTCTGAACGGATCATTCAGATACTCGAGGATATGTTGAGATGTTGCATTCTTGATTTTAATGGTACATGGGAACAATATTTGCCATTGATTGAATTTGCATATAATAATAGTTTTTAGTCGAGCATTAAAATGGCACCTTATGAAGCTTTGTGTGGACGTAAATGTCGGATGCCTCTGTATTGGACTGAGCTTAGTGAAAGTAAGATACACGGGGTCGATTTGATAAAAGATACTGAATAGAAACTGAAAATAATCCGTGATAGTTTGAAAGCAGCGTCTGATCATCAGAAGTCCTATACAGACTTAAAAAGAAAAGATATTGAGTTTGATGTCGGTGACAAAGTGTTCTTGAAAGTATCTCCGTGGAAGAAAGTACTCAGATTCGGACATAAAGGCAAATTAAGTCCGAGGTTCATCGGGCTATATGAAATCATCGAACGTATTGAGCCAGTTGCATATAAGTTGTTGTTGCCGCCGGAACTAGAAAAGATGCATAATGTATTTTACGTATTAATGCTTCGTTGATACAGATCTGATCCAACACATGTGATTACTCTGACTGAGATTGAAATCCGATATGATATAACCTACGAAGAAGAACCGATCCGTATCCTAGCTCGTGAAGTGAAAGAGTTGAGAAATAAGAAAATACTGTTAATTGAAGTACTGTGGCATCAGCACGGAGTTGAAGAGGCTACGTGGGAGCCAGAAGACTCTATGAGATAACAATATTCGAATCTATTTAACGGTAAGATTTTCAGGGACGAAAATCCCTAAGGGGGAGAATTGTAACATTCTGGTTTAGACCCTAGTCAGAATAGTGGTTTCGGGACCACAAATCTGAGTTAGAAAAATATTTTAACATTATTTTCTATCCTATGATACGTGATTAAGCATGTGTGAAAATTCTGTGAATTAATTTTGTAGATTGTGTGCTTAATTTGAGAAAATGACTAAATCGTATAAAAGTAAAAGTGGCATGCTATTTGTTAATGTGTTGATTTGATATGGATTATTAAAAGTGAAGTCCTTAAGCGAATATTATACCTTTGTTTATGCTAGTGGACATTTATGTCCATATTATACATGATTTTTATAAAGTTTAATAAAGGTTAGAATTGTAAAATGTTTAATAAGCTAATTAAAACATAAAATAAAACAATGGTTACATTATTTTGGTACATCGACCACCGGACAAGAAAAGAAAAGAAAGTTTAAAGCTTTGAACATTCGGCTAGCTTGAAGCATAAATCAAGGTATGTTTCAGTTTCAGTTTTTGATGATTTCTACGTTTTTTTAATCGTTGCTTAGTGTACTTCAAAATCCATGCTTCAATTTTGTGAATTGATGAATATTTTGAAATGTGTCATTGATGAACACATGAGTTTTGTGATGTTTGATGGTGAAATATGAAATATATGAGTTAGATTAACATGTTTTGTCCTTGAAGTTTTGATGATATTGAGTATTTTGGACTTAGTTGAGAAAATAATATTTTGAGGGACTAAATTGTGTAATAAATGAAATGTATGGACTTGTATGGAATACATGACAATTCGGCTAAGATGGGTGTATTGAGATTTTGTGTATTTTGTGATTTTGTGAAATAAGGACTAAAATGTCAAAATGTGAAAATGTGAGGGCTAATTTGTAAATTTCCCTAAATATGTGTTTTTGGATTGAATTGAATGATTTGGTGAATAAATGGATTAAATTTGAATATGTATAGATCAAGAACCAAAGAAACTGAATTTAGATCGCGAAAAGTCGAAAATGATCGAATAGTCGAGACCGTACGTTAATCGAATATGAGGTAAGTCTATATACAAATAAATGTATTTGTATTAATTTTTGTATGTTCTTATGAAAACTCATTGTGATGAATGTATATGAGAATGATAGTATATGAATTCTGAGGAAGTATCGACAATGTATCAATGTTAGAGAAGTCCCGTACGAACCTAGGAATAGATAGGATAACATATGTCATGACATAGGTTTCCGATGTGTGATATCATGTAAGACCACGTTTGGGACGTTGGCATTTATTCGAGATTTCGTGTAAGACCATGTATGGGACGTTGGCATCGATATGAGATTTACGTGTAAGACCATGTCTGGGACATTGGCATCGTGTTGATTTGTGTAAGACCTATCTGAGACAGTGGCATCGATATTTGGTTACATGTAAGACCACGTCTGGGAAGTTGGCATTGTACGATTATTCCGAGTACTCTGACTATCCTATTAGGTTCAAATGGATCAACGGGTAAATTCGAGAAAAGAGGGACTTCGTAAAATGTATAAACAAGTCAGGTACGTTTGAAAGGTACACTATGCATGTGTATGAAAGGTACGTGTATATATATGAACTTACCAATTCGAATATATGTATGGATTTGATCAGATATTATGTGATATATGCTTAAATGTGTTATGAGCATAGGTGATGCTTTGAGATGTGATATGTTGGCAATTTATGGCTAAACAAATGAGCTAAAGATCTTGTTATGAAATTGCAAATGAGAAACATTAATGACATTGTATCAATGTAATTATGTGCATTTTATGTTAGGTTTATTTGTATATGGCTTACTAAGCATTTGAAAGCTTACTTTGTGTGTATTTGCTCAATTTTATAGATCGTCAAAGCTAATGAAGGCTCGGGAAATCGTCAAGGATCGTCATCACACTACTCAATCTTATTTTGGTACCCTTTTGGAAATGTATATACTAAAGCATGACAGGTATAGGCTAGTTACTTTGAGTTATGTTTGAAATATGTGTTTAGCCATGTGATATGGCTAGTTAAATATAAAATATGAGATTCTAGAAGTTTTAAGTATGAGATAGCATTAGAAAATTTATTAGAGGTCCTTGTTTAGTAAATAGACCATTATATCTCGTGATGGACAAAAATGGACATGGAAGGGAAAAATCTCAAGGAAGGGCATTAAGGGAATTTTAGTCACTTGGTAAATAAAAGATTAAAAAGGGAAAATGAAAGCCAAAATTATGCTCATCTTCTACCTCTAGCCGAAAATTAGAAGAGAAGCCATGGCTAGGGTTTGGCCAAGCTTTCCAAGCTCCATAGTAACTGCATCCTAACCCCGTTTTTAATTTTTTTTTTTTGTATTTTTGAAGTCCTCGTAACCCAATTTACCTATTTCTACCATTATTTTTAAGTAGGGTTCATGATTAAAAATTTACCCATGTGCGACATGCATGCGTAGAAAATGGATGTTTATTGTAACATCCCGATTTAGGGGCCTAGTCGGAATAGTGGTGCGAGACCACAAATCCGAAGTAGAGATATATGTTTTATGATTTCTATGAGGTTTATATGTGTTTGCATGATTGTGTGAAAATTTTATGAGGAAATTTTATTTATTAGTGATTAAATTGTCCATTAGGACTAAATTGAAAAGATTAGAAAATATGAGATTTTAGAAGATTTAAGTATGAAATATAATATAAAAATTACTAGAGATCCTTATTTAGAAATTAGACCATTATATGTTAAGATGGACAAAAATAGACATGGGAAGGAAAAATCTCAAGAAAAGGGCCTTAAAGGTAATTTAGTCATTTGGCTAATTAATGAATTAAAAGGAAAAATGAGTCAAAAATGGTGTCCGTCTTCTCCAAGCTTGGCCGAATCACAAGAGCACCATAGCTAGGGTTTCTTCAACTTCCAAGTTTGATAGTAAGTGCATCCTAGCCCTGTTTTTAATGTTCTTCATATTTTTGAGATCATCGTAGCTTGATTTAGCTATTTCTAGCTATATTTTGTGCTAGGGTTTATGTTCAAAAATTTACCCATGTATGACATGCATGTGTTTTGATATTTTATGGAAGAATATGAAAGTTTGATGTATGATAAACATCTTTTTCTAAATGATTTTCATGAAAAATGCATAAAAGGACCAAATTGTAAAAGTTATAAAATGGTCATACATGAGTAAAATAGTTGAAATTGGGGGCTGTTGTAGTTAAGAAAATAATTCGACTAGGCTTAAAATACAAGAAAGTTGAATAAAAGCCATTTTACGAGCCTAGGGGCAAAAGTGTAATTATGAGAAAGTTTAGGCGCAAAATTGTAATTTTGCTAAAGTATGATTCATGAGTCAATTTAGTCAATGTGAGTATAAAACAAGTGAAATTGTTATTACAGATCAAGAAACACGAAGCTCGGATCGAAATCGAGGCAACAACAAAGTCGTGGACTAAATCGAACATCTACACATATTTTGAGTACCGAGGTAAGTTTGTATGAAATTAAAGCTTCATAGTATTTTTATATTTTAAATTGCTTGATATTATGACAAAGAATATCATATCTATGAAAATCGACCAATGATGCCTCGATGAGAAAATGATGAAAATATGTCAAGTTGAAGTCCCGGTTGAAGATTTGGAATAACGAGGATACCTATGTCATAACATGAGACAAGGAAGGTCCCAAACATAGATTCCGTATAAGACCATGTTTGGGACATGACCTCAGCACCAAAGGAAGATCTCGTATAAGACCATGTCTGGGACATGGCATCGACATCGAGTTAAGAGATCCCGTGTAAGACCATATCTGGGATATGGCATCGACATCAAGAGTTGATCCCATGTAAGACCATATCTGGGATATGGCATTGGCATCGTGAAACATGTATGATGAGATTAAGTATCGTCCGATATTCCGAGTAGTTCAACGGGAAAAAGAGCTAGGTATGTAAAGATGATAAAGAGCTAAGTTATACAAGGATGACAAAGAGTTCCATTTAAGTTAAGGATGATAATGATTTAAATTTATGTTCAAGATAGCATAAGTGCTAAATTATGTGTTGAAGTGATACAGGTACCATGAATAAAATACTAGTTATGAAAACCGTAGTGTGATATGTGATGGGTAAGAATAAATATGAGTAAGTATGTCAAAGTACTTGAGAACTTGTGTTGTTATTGTTTTGTGAGATGAATGAATTTTACTATGAGCACTTATATTGCTATTTTATTCATGCAAACTTACTAAGCTATATGCTTACCCCTCTCTTTTCCCTCTTCTTTGTAGTATCGCCAAGTTAGATCGGGGATCATAGAACGTCGGAGCTCGGATCACACTATTAATCATTCTTTTGGGTATAGTAAAGTTGTTTTATTTTGGGTATGGCATGTATAGGAACTTGGTCATTTTGTGTTCTACCATATTTGGAAGCCAAAGTGTTGGCTAGTAAGGTTACTCATTCATTTTGTAAATGGCCAATATTTGTAAAGTTTCATATTTTTAATGATGATGATTGTTATGATGTGAAAGTTCATGCAATTATTGGAGTAAAATGTGAAGCGTATGAATGATGATTTGTGATACTTCATAGTGTATTATTTCCATGTTATGTGTAGCTTGTGTTGGCATATGCGTGTTTATGTTTTAGGGTGGCAATTAGCTTGGAAAATAGCCTTCTAATTGTCCACACGGGTAGACACATGGGCGTGTGTGACACACGATCAGCCACATGGGTGTGTTGATGGGCCGTGTGTCCCCTGTATCCAATTGTGAGAATTTGATTCATTATATGGGCCAGCACACGGGCATGTGCCTAGGCCGTGTGCCCTTAAGAGGTTGCTGACATCATAAATCGAATACCTAGGTTTTTTACACACGGTTGAGGACATGAGCGTGTCTAGGCCGTTTGAGGAACACGAGCCGTTGACATGAGTGTGTGTCCAGCCGTGTAAAAATCCCTGTAGGTTCGAAATGAAAAATAAATCCCACATGAGCTAGAAACATGGGCGTGTGTGACTACACGGCTTGCCCACACGAGCGTGTTCCATTTCACACGGGCATGTGGCCCTGTTTAAGCAAAAATTTTCTAAGAGCGCAAAAGTTTCCGTTTTAGTTCCAAAACCTTTCGTATGTATGTTTAGGGCCTCGTAGGCCTATTATAAGGATGCTATGTATATGAATGAAAAGTTTTAAGTTGAAATGAAATTTTATAGCCCAATGTTGTATGTTTAAGCAAGCTAAGTTCGGTAATGCCTCATATCTGGTTTTAGCGTTGAACACGGGTAAAGGGTGTTACATTTAGTGGTATCAGAGCTATGGTTTAGTCGATTATCAGACTAACGTAGCATATGCATGAGTCTAGCTATACATGCTATACACATGAGTATTTACATAATGATAGTGTGACGACTCCTGATGATTTAAATTGTGTTTTCATATAGTAAATGGATCTCGATAGAGCTGTGGCAGATGATGTAGAAAGTAACGCGCTGGCTCCCGCTGAAGGGACGGTGTCAAATGAAAATGAGAATAGACCAACGACCGTGAGTCAGAGAGGAGGAGAAGAGGCTAGGGAAGCCTTTCTCCACATGATGAATGCATGGTATACGGATTTCGTTCGTGCGAACCCGAATACACAACCCCCCCCACCCCGCCTATTCCTCAACCTACCCTAATAGCTCCCCAAGTGGTAGAAGTGGTAAGAAGAGAAAAGCCTTCGGTTGATAGAATCCGGAAACAAGGAGCCGAGGAATTCCGGGTTAGTAAAGATGACGATTTGGAAAAAGCAGAATTCTGGCTTGAAAATACCATTAGGGTATTTGATGAGTTATCTTGCACACCTGAAAAGTGCATGAAGTGTGTGGTGTCTCTTTTGAGAGATTCTACTTATCAGTGGTGGAACACCCTTGTGTCGGTTGTACAAGGGAAAGGATCACATGAGAGTTTTTCCAAGAAGATTTCCGAAAGAAGTATATTAGCCAGAGGTTTATCGACCAGAAAAGAAAGGAATTCCTTGAACTAAAACAAGGTAGGATGATAATAACTGAATATGAGCGTGAGTTTGTAAGGCTCAGCAAATACATTTGAGAGTGTGTGTCCACTGAGGCTATTATGTGTAAACAGTTTGAGGATGGGTTCAATGAAGATATCTGATTGTTTGTTGGCGTTTTAGAATTAAAGGAATTTGTTGTGTTAGTGGACCGAGCTTGTAAAGCTGAGGAGTTGGTTAAAGAGAAGAGAAAAGCTGAAATGGAGTCTCGTGACTCAAAAAAGAGACAACTGAACAAGTCATTTCAGTCCTTATCCAAGAAGACAAGAGACTTCCCTACCTGATCAGTTATTTCAGCTGGGATTTCGAGTAGAAGTAAGGGTAAGCAGTACTCAAGGATTAAATCTCAGACTACTTCAGTTGCTAGTGTTGGGAATACCTAACCTAATAGACTGGAATGTCCACAGTGTGGTAGACGTCACCCCGGTGAGTGCCAAGCACATGAGAGAGTTAAGTGTGGTTCCCAAGACCATTTTATTAGAGAATGCCCCGAGATGGTTGAAAAAGAGAAATTTTAGAGTGCAAGATTGGGAAGCACTACTAGAGGGAGACAATAGAGAAACTCGGGAAGTGGAACGAGTAGTAAGAGTACACCGAGAAAGCAGGCTGCGAGATCTGAGGGTAGAGCGCCTGCGAGGACTTATGCCATTCGCGCTCGCGAAGAGGCATCATCCCCTGATCTAATTCTGGTACATTTTCTCTTCATGATACTAATGTTGTTGCTTTAATTAATCTGGGATCTACCCACTCATATATTTGCACGAAATTAGTATCTAGTATAAGCATGCCTATAGAGTCTACAGAATTCATGATAAAAGTGTTAAATCAGATGAACAGGACATATCACCTGTAGTGATCTCTCCTATGTCTGCCCAGAAATATGTAAGAAAGGGATATGAAGCATATCTTGCCTTTGTTATGAATGCTAAAGAAACTGAGTTAAAGATTGAATTAGTTTCGATAGTGTGTGAATACCCAGATGTATTTCCAGAGGAATTGCTAAGTTTGCCTCCGGTTAGAGAAGTTGAATTTGGCATTGAGTTAGCTCTTAGTACAGCACCGATATCGATTGCTCCTTACAGAATAGCTCCAACTGAGTTGAAGGAATTGAAGGCACAGTTGCAAGAGTTGACAGATAAAAGTTTTGCAAGACCAAGTTATTCTGTAACATCCTGAAATTGGGCCTAGTAGGATTGGGCCCAATGGGCCTTAAGAGTAGTAGCGTTTAAAATTTTTGGAGAATAAGAGATCGGCTTAAATGCAAGTTGGACCTTTTAGATAAGTGATTTTGGAAGGTTAGGGGGCTTCTATGAAGTCCCGGGATCGAACATTGGCTTTGGGAAAATTTTGGTTTTAAGTGGAAAAAAACTCTAGAAGTTGGTAGGTAAGCCTTAAGAATAAAATATGGAGAAAAATGACACAAGTGGAGTGTGTGGTGTAGTGGCAAAGTGACGCCACATAAGAGGCAAGGGGGTGACGCCACAAGGAAGGAAGGAGGTCCAAGGTTCAAGTCTTGGCTTTTGCATTTTGGTTTTCTTTTTACTTGGACCTTAGAATTTGGCTATAGATTTATATTTAGTTGCGCATGGTTTAAGACACAAGAGGAGCTTGTGGCCAAGTGGTTAGCGGCGTGGATTATGATACAAGGAGCCTGGGTTCAAATCTCATGAGAAGCAAGGGAGTATTTATTTTGCGGATTGGACGGCAAGAGTTTCAGTTGAATTTAAACTCTACTGATGAAGGGATCCCACATCGGAAAGATACAAAGAAGGAAGGTGAAAAGCTAGCTATATAAAGAGCATTCCAGGAGGAGAGTTAACATACCTTGGTGGGCGTTTGGGCACAGGAGTGGTCGGAGCGCGGATTAGCACCAGATTCCTATCAGGTGTGTACTTCTCTACTTTAGCTGTAGAGCGGCAAATGCTGAAGTGCCGGTCACGGCAATAGTAACCACACGAGCGTGCGAGCGCACGTGTGGGGCTTCGACGCGATAGTTGAGGCCATCAGTAGTGTTCTTGGGGGTTGAGGCTGCTTGGGCCACGATGGGCCTAAGTGGGCCTAATGGGCCCGTGGGCCCATATGAGTAAATTGTATGAATGTTTAGTATATAGTGAACTAGACTAGGTGGAACTTATATACATGACTAGATTTGTGTTAGGTGGGCCACACGAGCGTATGGGCCCGAGTGGGCCGAAACCGGGTTTTAGGCCCAATAGTCTGGTACGATCGGAAATGGTAGCTGAGTCACTCGGGGCAACATTTGGCCTTCGGAAAGGCCATTGCAGGTGCAAAATTACGAAAATACCTTTGGTCGGTAAATTACGAAAATACCCTTAGTAGGTAAAATTACTATTATACCCTTAGAGGTTGGTTAGCTTGATTATGTTGTATTATGTCTATCTGATTATGATGGTAATTCGTCTCATACGTTATCTGATATATGATTTGCATACATGTCATACTGCATACACGAATTATTATATTATGCTACATGTGCATGGGGTTCGGGATATATTGAATAAGGGGAAGTGTGTACATTTATGTACGTGGATTGATGATGGCCCTGAGCCTCATCGTGGATTGATGATGACCTTGAGTCTCATCGTGGATTAATGATGGCCTCGAGCCTCATTATACATTTATGTACGTGGATTGATGATGACATTGAGTCTCATCGTGGATATTTGTGATTTAATCACGTGGATCAGTGGCTAGACCACTAAGTGGACTTTGAGCAGTGTACTGCCAAAGAGGTGTGTAGCGGATGGAGGGTCGATTTAGTAATCCCCTGGTGTGTGGTGGATGGATATATGGGTGGTGTGTAGCGGTTTGATACTAGGTTGGGTTGGGTTAACATATTGCATCATTATGCGTGGTATGTGGTTTTATGTGGATTTAGGGCCAAGCCTATTTGTAGAATCATGTGGATTAATTGCATTGCACTCATTATTGATATGCCATGGCATTGGGCTAACATATTGCTGTGGGCTTAGGCCCATTTATCGTGGTAAGGGGAATTGCACACTGAGTCTCGATGACTCACCCCTTTGTTTAAATTTTACAAGTAATCATTAGATCGCAGATTTGGGAGCTGAGGCAGACTTGTGGTGGCCATGCAATGTTTTATCGTAAACTCGTTTCTTTTATTTGGACATATTTTATTTGGGTTTTTGTTATGTAATCCGGCCTTTGGTATTTTATTTGGTTTTAGCTTTCAAATTTGGTTACTACTTATTATTAAATGATCAATATGGGATTTTCCTAAAATGATAATAAACCGTTTCTTAATCAAAATTACTTAAACTCGATTTTCACAACAAATGCAATTTTATTCAATTTAATAACAACTTTGTAAAATGGGCATTAAATGAATCGGCTTTTATAAACAAACCACAACACGCGGAGTTTCAAAAAGAATACGAACTTTTTAATGAACGCACAGTTTTTAGACATTCCTTTCATGTGACATGCCAGATCCGATCGTAACGTCTAGGCTGGGTTTGGGGTGTTACATATTCTCCGTGGGGTGCTCCAATATTATTTGTGATAAAGGAAGATGGTTCCATGAGATTATGTATAGATTACCGGCAGCTTAATAAGGTAACCGTGAAGAACAAGTACCCATTGCCAAGGATCGATGATCTGTTTGATCAATTGAAGGGAGCCACAGTGTTTTCCAAGATAGACTTGAGGTCGGGATGTTACCAGTTGAGAGTAAAAGACTTAGATGTACTTAAAACTGCATTTCGGACAAGGTATGGGCACTACGAATTTTTAGTTGTGCTTTCGGTTTAACAAATGCCCCTGCAATGTTTATGGATTTAATGAATCGTATCTTCTAACCGTATTTGGATAAATTTGTGGTGGTTTTTATTGATGATATACTGATATATTCTCGTGATGAGAATGAGCATGCCGAGCACTTGAGGACAGTTTTACAGATCTTACGAGATAATCAGTTGTATTCCAGGTTTAGCAAGAGTGAATATTGGCTCAAAGAGGTTGGATTTTTGGGGCACATTGTCTCAAAAGATGGAACCCGAGTTGACTCAAGCAAGATTTCAGCTATTGTTGATTGTAAACCACCGAGAAATGTATCAGATATTAGAAGTTTTCTAGGCCTAGCTGGCTATTATAGACGGTTTGTCAAACGGTTTTCTATGATAGCTACTCCGATGATGAGGTTGTTACAGAAAGAGGTGAAGTTTGAATGGATAGAAAAGTGCCAACAGAGTTTTGAGAAACTAAAGGCATTATTGACTGAGGCTCCAATTGTTGTGCAACTTGAATCGGGAAAAGAATTTGTGATCTACAGCGATGCATCCTTGAATGGATTGGACTGTGTGCTTATATAAGAAGGCCAAGGTGATAGCGTATGCTTCTAGACAATTAAAGCCACACGAGAAGAATTACCCGACATATGATTTAGAGTTGGTTGACATTGTGTTTGCACTGAAGATATGGAGACACCATTTGCATGGTGAAAGATGTCGGATCTTCACCGATCACAAAAGTTTAAAGTACTTGATGACTCAAAAGGAATTGAACTTAAGGTAACGAAAATGGCTAGAGTTGATAAAGGATTATGAGTTAGTGATTGATTACCACTCAGGAAAGGCGAATGTAGTCGCCAATCCTTTGAGTAGAAAATCCCTAAGGGCTTTGAATACTCGGGTGACTTTGTTAGAGGATGGCTTTATTCTAGCTGAGTTGAGGGCTAGACCGATTTTCCTTCAAGAGATTTATGAGGCTCATAAAGATGACAATGACTTGCAAGCCAAAAGAGTTCAGTGCAAGTCGGGTGTTGAGTCTGACTTTCGAATTTATTCTGATGGATGTTTGATGTTCAGAGATAGAGACTGTGTACTGAGGAATGATGAGCTTATTCGGAAGATTCTACACGAGGCACATAGGGGATGCCTATCTATACATCTAGGCAGTACTAAAATGTATAACGACTTGAAGAGAGTTTATTGGTGGTCGAGTATGAAGAAAGACATCTTAGATTTTGTGTCAAAATGCATGATTTGTCAGCAAGTGAAAGTTGAACACCAAGTACCTTCGGGTTTACTTCAACCTATTATGGTTCCCGAGTGGAAATGGAACCGTATTACTATGGATTTTGTAACGGGTTTGCCATTGACACCGAGCAAGAAGGACGCCGTATGGGTTGTGGTAGATAGACTTACGAAGTCGGCCCATTTCATACCTGTACGTGTCAATTATTCACTCGATAAGTTAGCAGACTTGTATGTTTCAGAGATTGTAAGACTATACGGAGTGCCTTTCTTGATTATATCGGATAGAGATCCGAGATTCACATCCTGATTTTGGAAAAAGTTGCAAGAGGCCTTGGGCACAAAGTTGAGTTTTAGTACGGCTTTTCAAACCTAAACCGAAGGACAGTCGGAGAGGTTAATACAGATACTTGAGGATATGCTCCGATGTTGTGTTCTTGAGTTTCAGGGCAGCTGGGAAAAGTACCTACCGTTGGTAGAGTTTACTTATAATAACAGTTTCCCGTCGAGTTTGAGAATGGCGCCTCATGAGGCTTTGTATGGGAGTAAGTGTCGAACGCCTTTGTATTGGATTGAACTCAAAGAAAATCAGATTCATGGGGTCAATCTAGTTAAAGAAACTGAAGAGAAAGTAAAGAAAATTCGTGATTGTTTAAAAGCTACTTTTGATAGACAAAAGTCCTACTCAGACTTGAAACGAAAAGAGATTGAGTTTCAAGTTGGTGATAAAGTATTCTTGAAAGTGTCACCATGGAAGAAAGTTCTCAGATGTGGTTGGAAAGGCAAATTGAGTCCGCATTTTATCAGACCATATGAGATTACCGAGAGGATAGGGCCAGTAGCGTATAGATTGGCTTTGCCATTTGAATTGGAAAAGATTCATGATGTATTCCACGTGTCTATGTTATGATGCTACCGATCAGATCCTTCGCATGTGATTACACCGACAGAGGTTGAAATTCAACCCGACATGACTTATTGCAAAGAATCGCTTAAGATTCTAGCACGGGAAGTCAAACAGCTAAGGAATAAAAATATAGCTCTTGTGAAAGTATTGTGGCAAAGACATGGAATAGAAGAAGCTACATGAGAGCCCGAGGAGGCCATGATAAACCAGTACCCAAACCTTTTTGTTGGTAAGATTTTCGGGGACGAAAACCCCTAAGAGGGGAGAATTGTAACAGCCCGATTTAGGGCCTTGTCGAAATAGTGATGCGAGACCACAAATCAGAAGTAGAAATATATGTTTTATGATTTCTATGAGGTTTATGATGTGTTTGCATGATTGTGTGAAAATTTTATAAGGAAATTTTATTTATTAGTGATTAAATTGTCCATTAGAACTAAATTACAAAGATTAGAAAATATGAGATTCTAGAAGATTTAATTATGAAATAGAATTATAAAAATTACTAGAGGTCCTTATTTAGCAATTAGACCATTATATAAGATGGACAAAAATAGACATGGGAAGGAAAAATCTCAAGAAAAGGGCCTTAAGGGCAATTTGGTCATTTGGCTAATTAATGAATTAAAAGGGAAAATAAGTCAAAAATGGTCTCCATCTTCTGCAAGCTTAGCCGAAAATCACAAAAGCACTATAGCTAGGGTTTCTTCAGCTTCCAAGCTTGATAGTAAATGCATCCTAGCCCCGTTTTTAATGTTCTTCGTATTTTTGAGATCCTTGTAGCTCCATTTAGCTATTTCTAGCTATATTTTGAGCTAGGGTTTATGTTCAAAAATTTACCCATGTATGACATGCATGTATTTTGATGTTTTATAGAAGAATATGAAAGTTTGATGTATGATAAACATTTTTTTTAAGTGATTGTCATGAAAAATGCATGAAAGGACCAAATCGTAAAAGTTATAAAAATGGTCATACATGAGTGAAATAGTGGAAATTGGGGGCTGTTGAAGTTAAGAAAATAATTCAGCTAGTCTTAAAATACAAGAAAGTTGAATAAAAATCATTTTATGAGCCTAGGGGCAAAAGTGTAATTATTAGAAAGTTTAGGGGCAAAATTGTAATTTTTCCAATGTACGATTCATGAGTCAATTTAGTCAATGTGAGTATTAAGCAAGTGAAATTGTTATTATACATCAAGAAACACGAAGCCCGTGTAACACCCCTATCCCAAGTCCGTCGCCGGATTAGGGTTGGGAGCGTTACTGAACAAATCGGAAAGCATTTACAGAAATTCATACATTCATTCATCTTTCACAAGCATAATTCCCCTTAAATGAGTCCTCGAGACTATAAGCATGCTTACAAAACGGGCCGAGACTAAACCGAAACACATATAAAATTTCATGGAAAATTTAAAACTTTTTTAAGTTTCAAGGCTTACACGCCCGCATGGGCAGGCCGTGTGCCTTCCATGGTTATTAGACACACCCGTGTGTCCTCACCGTGGTCTATCCTGACTATACTCCCACAGCCACCAAGCACGCCTGTGTGCCTTGGCCGTGGACGATACTGACTTGGCCCCCACGGTCACAAAGCACGCCCGTGTACCCTGACCGTGGTCGATCCTACCAAAACCAACACGGTTATTCAGCACCCCCGTGCTAAGGCCGTGTGCTACTAGGCCATATACTGACTTGCTCACACGGTCACTAGGCACGTCCGTGTGCCATGGCCGTGTGGCATTATAGGTCATTTATTTTACAAGACTAAAATACCACCCATTTGGGTCTCACCTACAAGCAACAATTACCAGCACATTTCATGCATATATGGCAACCAAAAACATACTAAAATAACCATTCAAACCATGCATTCAATACCAATTAAAACAATGACAAATTTCAAGACTAGAACTCATCTCTTCACAAATATAATTCATTCATTTACTTACCCAAAACTAGACCATTTCATGAGCCTCAAACCATACCAAAATATACTTCACTTATCACGATCATAATGCATAATCTCAACTTATCTCTAGCCAAATTCCATGGCTAAATTCATATAACAACTTATACCAAAATACTAGTCTATACATCAACTTATACCAAAAACTAGCCTATACATGCCATATCTAATTATATACATTTTCAAAGTGTACAAAAATGAGTTTAGTAGTGTGATGACAATCCTTGACGGTCCTGAGCCTTCAGTAGCTTTGACGACCTATAAAACAGAGAAAACGCGCACAGAGTAAGCTTTCCAAAAGCTTAGTAAGTCAATATACAAACAAACTTAGCATAAAATGTTTATATTGCAATTAGATACATTGGTACATCCCAATCACTTAGCATAATATCACAAATGTGCTTTGTTTCATATACTTATGGCCACATTTTGCCACATTCATCATTTTAAGATTCACTTCCTCACATTTAAGCATACATTTCGTCAAGTCAAAGTCATATAGGTACTTACCTTTTTATACAGACTCGTGTATACACCATACGTACCTGAGACAGACATTCGTTCACTTATTTAATCATGGCTCGGATTTTCAATTCATATCACAAACTTGCTCGTTGAACTGTAAGGAATCTAGTAGGATACTCAGAAAGTCGGAATAGTCGTACACGAATCAATACGATGCCGATGTCCCAGACATGGTCTTACACACAAGGATCATAACGATGCCAACGTCCCAGACGTGGTCTTGCACGTAAAGCTCATATCGATGCTAACGTCCCAGAGGTGGTCTTACACGAGTCTTAAATCAACACCAACGTCCCAGACATGGTCTTACATGATAAAAAACAGAACAGATACCTATGTCATGACATAGCTAATCCTATCTATTCCTAGGTTCGTACGGGACTTCTCGGACTTAGTCACTATATCAAACTTATCTTGGAATTCATATGCATAATTCTCTCATAAGCATCAATTATCAACATTAGTCATATAAACAATTACAGTTTCATACAATTACGTTTATTTGCATAGTGACTTACCTCGGATTCGATCTATCGGAATGAAAACGGCTACTCGTTTACTTTCGCTTTCCCGTGATCTAAGTCCGTTTTCCTCGGTTCTTGATCTAAACATATTCAGAATTAACCCTTTTATTCACTAATTCATTCAATTCAATCCAAGGACACACATTTAGGGCTATTTGCAATTTAGCCCTCACATTTGCAGATTTTATCAATTTAGTCCATTTTTCTCAAAACATCAAATTCACAAAATCAACACATACACATACTTAGCCGAATGCATATACATCACATACAAGCCCATATTTTCCATAAAATTAGCAATTTATTCCTTCAATTTGCTATTTTCACAATTTAGCCCTATTTAGCTAAATTCATCAAAACTTCAAGAACAAAATATGTCATCTAGCTCAAATCTTTCACTTAACAACTAAACTCATCTCAAAACTCAACATATCATCAATGGCATTTTTCACAAACAACATCAATTCTTCAAATTGAGACATGGGCTTGATAGTAGACTAAGCAACAATCTCAAAAACATAAAAATCATCAAAAACCAAAGTCAAAACATACCTTAATTAAGCCAAATAGGTGCCGAATTTCACAAAGCTCAAACCCTTCTTTTTCTTTCAAACTTTCAGTGGATGAACACTAAATTAAAGGCTTATTTTGATCTTTGTTTCATTATAATCATATTATTAATCAATTTACCTATTTAGCCCTTTTAATAAACATTTTATAACATATCAATAAGGCCATCAATGTCTTTTAACCATCCACTGTCTAAATATTGGCATAATTGCCATATAAGGCCTCCACCTTTACAAAGCCACAACACATAGGCACTTTAACAAATATCATGCAACTTTCACATTTTATGCAATTTAATCATTTTGTCAAAATAAACACACAGACAGACAAATTAGCATACGAAACTTTACCACATGTTAAAACACATATCAACGGCACAAAAAATAATATTAAAATATTATTCAGACTCAGATTCGTGGTCCTGAAACCACTGTCTCGACTAGGGTATAAACCGGACTGTTACAATTCTCCCCCTTAGGGATTTTCGTCCTCAAAAATCTTACCGTTAAACAAATTCGGATATTGCTGTCTCATTGAATCTTCCGGCTCCCACGTTGCCTCTTCAATTCCGTGTCGATTCCATAATACTTTTACTAACAGAATTTTCTTGTTTCTTAACTCTTTTACTTTACGAGCTAAGATACGGAGCGGTTCTTCTTCATATGTCATGTCAGATCAGATTTTAATTTCAGATGGGGCAATCACATGTGACGGATCGGATCGATATCTACGGAGCATTGAAACATGAAATATATTATGAATCTTTTCTAACTTAGACGGAAACTTTAATCTATACGCAACAGGCCCGACACGTTCATGATCTCATACGGTCCGATGAATCTCGGACTCAATTTGCCTTTATGTCCGAATCGAAGCACTTTTTTCCACAGAGACACTTTCAGAAATACTTTGTCACCGATCCCAAATTCTATATCTTTTCGTTTCAAGTCTGTATGAGACTTCTGATGGTCAAATGCTGCTTTCAAACAATCTCGGATCAGTTTCACTTTCTGTTCTGAATCTTTTATCAAATCAACCCCATGTAGCTTATTTTCACTAAGTTCGGTCCAATATAGAGATGTACGACATTTACATCCGTACAAAGCTTCATATGGTGCCATTTTGATGCTCATCTGAAAACTATTATTATAAGCAAATTAGACTAATGGCGGGTACTATTCCCACGAACCATTAAACTCAAGTATACATCACCTTAACATGTCTTCAAGAATCTGAATAATTCGTTCTGACTGACCATCTTTCTGCAGATGAAAAGCTGTACTGAAGTGTAATTTCGTGCCCAATGCTTCTTGCAATTTCTTCCAAAATCGGGATGTAAATCTCGGATCTCTATCTAACACAATGGATAGTGGCACCCCGTGCAATCTCACAATTTCAGAAATATAAAGCTCGGCTAATCTGTCAAGTGAATAATCGGATCTTACCGGAATAAAATGGGCAGTTTTCATTAATCTATCAACCACGACCCATATCGCATCTTTCTTTCTCAGAGTTAAAGGCAAACCAGAAACAAATTCATCGTCACTCTATCCCATTTCCATTCGGGAATCAGAATTGGTTGTAGCAAATCGGACGGAACTTGATGTTCAGCTTTTACTTGCTGACAAACTAAACATTTCGAAACAAAGTCAGAAATGTCCCGTTTCATACCAGACCACCAGTAGTGTCGTTTCAAATCATGATACATTTTAGTGCTTCCCGGATGAATAGATAAACTACTATTATGAGCTTCACAGAAAATCAACTCTGGATTTCTTGGAACATAGATACGATCCCAGAATCTCAAACAATCATCAACAGTTTGAAATTCATATTTAGAATTCACTTCACATTGAGCTCATTTCGCTAGCAATTCATTATCAGATTTCTGAGCATCACATATCTATTGTAAAAACAACGGTTTTGCTTTTAATTCAGCTATCTAGAACTGTCATCAGTCAAATCTAACTGGGCATTCAGAGTATGTAGTGCAAACAATTATTTTCGACTCAGAGCATCTGCAACAACATTTGCTTTACCCGGATGATAATCTATCACAAGCTCGTAATCTTTCAACAACTCAAGCCATCTTCTATGACGTAGGTTCAAGTCTTTCTGAGTCATCAAATATTTCAAACTTTTATGATCTGAGAACACATGACATTTCTCACTGTACAAATAATGGCGCCAAATCTTAAGTGCAAACACAATCGCAGCTAACTCAAGGTCGTGCGTCGGATAATTCTTTCCATGAGGCTTCATTTGTCTCGAGGCATAAGCTACAACTTTGCCTTCTTGCATCAAAACACATCCCAGACCATTTAACGAAGCATCACTGTAAATCACAAATTCTTTGCCCGATTCTGGCTGTACTAACACTGGAGCTTCTGTTAACAGAGTTTTCAACTGATCAAAACTTCTCTGACATTTATTAGACCATTCAAATCTAACATCTTTCTGAAGTAATCTAGTCAACAGAGTAGCTATTGTCGAAAAGCCTTTTAAAAATCTGCGGTGATAACCAGCTAAATCTAGAAAACTGCAGACTTCAGATACATTTCTCAGAGGTTTCCAATTCAGAATAGCAAAAATCTTGCTTGGATCTACTCAGATTCCAGAGGCTGACACAATATGCCCCAGAAAACTAACCTCGTGTAACCAGAATTCACATTTGCTAAATTTCGCATACAATTGCTTCTCTCAAAGTTTGCAACATAATTCTCAGGTGTTCTGCATGCTCATTTTCATTACGTGAATAAATCAATATGTCATATATGAATACTACAACAAATTAATCTAGGTACGGTCTGAAAATTCTGTTCATCAGTTCCATAAAAACAGCAGGAGCATTGGTTAATCCAAATGGCATAACTAAAAACTCATAATGCCCGTACCTCGTTCTAAAAGCAGTTTTCGAAATATCTGAATCTTTAACTCTCAACTAGTAGTATCCCGATCTTAGATCAAAATTGGAAAACACAGTAGCTCCTTTTAACTGATCAAATAAATCATCAATTCTGGGCAACGGGTATTTATTCTTTATAGTCACCTTATTCAATTGACGATAATCGATGCACATTCTCATCGCGCCATATTTCTTTTTCACAAACAGAACAGCAGCACCCCAAGGCGAAAAACTCGGTCTAGCAAACCCTCTCTCTGTCAATTCTTGCAATTGTGACTTTAACTCTTTCAACTCTGTTGGTGCCATTCTATACGGAGCTATCGAGATAGGTGTAGTACCAGGCATCAATTCAATACCAAACTCAACTTCCCGAATCGGAGGTAAACCCGGTAACTCTTCAAGAAACACATCAGAATACTCACATACAATAAGCACTAATTCAATTTTCTTTTCAGAGGCTTTCGAATCAATCACATAAGCGAAATATGCCTCATATCCCTTTTTCAAATGATTTTGAGCTTTTAATACAGATATAACATCAAGTAATCCATTTAAATCATCAGACTCAATCCGTACAATTTCATTATTCAGACATCTCAAATCTATAGTCTTTCTTTTGCAGTTCACAACAGCATCATGCATAAACAACCAATCCATACCCAGAATAATATCGAATTCATCAAATGACAAAAGCATCAGATCAGCAGGAAAACAGATATCTCAAAACATTAACGGACAGTTCTTGCATACTTTATCAACCAAAATACTTTTACCTAAGGGGTTCGATACTTTTATAGCAAACTCAGTAGACTCTACAGGCAAAGTCTTGCTAGATACTAAATTCATGCATATATATGAATGCGTAGAACCAGGGTCTATCAATGCAATCACAGAAGTATCATAAAGTGTAAAAGTACCAGTTATAACATCAGGTGATGAAGCTTCCTCTCGAGCTCAGATAGCATACGCTCTGGCAGGCGCTCTAGCTTCAGATCTTACAACAGTGTCCTTCATAGTCCTCTGACTACCACCGACATTTCTTACATTCTTTGTAGGTCTACCTCTCATAGATACATTAACATATCTCAGATTCTGAACAATCTCTGGCTCAACAGACTTAGGACAATTACAGATAAAATGATCAAGTGATCCACATATAAAGGAAGCTCTATCATTAAGTCTACAACTTCCCGGATGCCTTTTTCCATAATGTTTACATTCAGGTCTCTCTGATCGAACATTACCAACGCAAGTCACTGAAGTTGCTGGAGTTTTAGAACTCATTTGCAATCTAGCTCGATTTCTATTTGAATGTCCCACATTATCTCTCGAACGACTTTGATCATCTCTGAATCTTTTCAGAGCAGACTGAAATGATTTACTCTGAAATCTCTTTCTCATATCTCGAGCTTTAGATTCAGCTTTTCTTTTATCTTTTCCCAGTGCCTCAACTTTACATGCTCTATCAACGAGTACAACAAACTCTTTTATTTCTAAAATCCCGACTAACAAACGAATGTCTTCATTAAGGCCATCTTCGAATCTTTTGCACATTATAGCTTCGAAAGATACACATTCTCGAGCATATTGACTCAATCTCACGAACTCTCGTTCGTATTCCGAAACAGTCATACAGCCTTGTTTCAATTCCAAAAATTCCTTTCGTTTCTGATCGACAAATCTTTCACTGATGTATTTCTTTCGAAATTCACTCTGAAAGAAGTCCCATGTAATTCGCTCTTTCGGAACAACATAAATCAGGGTTTTCCACCATTGATAAGTCGCATCTCGAAGCAAAGATACAACACACTTTATGCATTCTTTCGGAGTCAGAGACATTTCATCGAATACCCGAATAGTATTTTCTAACCAAAAATCAGCTTTTTCAACATCATCATCATTAGTAGCCCAAAATTTTTCAGCCCCATTGATAAACCATAAAACATATTTTAATCCCACATTTAATATGCTTTCGGATGATTTATTCATTGTTTTATATAAAAAGGTGCTTTAATCATTTCTTTTCATGTCTTATACCCAGGAAAGCACCTGAGGATGAAAAGAACACAAAACGGGCCTAAAACAGAGCAAATGGGCCTTAGCACGAAATTGACACGGCCTGGCCCAAAGCACACACGGCCGTGCCTCGACGAACACTTAGAGCACGGCCTCAACTCCGTCACACACAGCCGTGCCTCAAGTTAGAAATCCGAACACGGTCAGGTCTCAATCCACACGGGCGTGTGCCATGGCCGTGCCTCTGTCGCTGGAAAGAGCAATTTCAGTCGAAAAAGGATACGTAGGGAGAAAGAATCGCACTCCAAGAGCCTATAAATATCCCCCAAGTACCACCTTTGAAAGGGAGCGAAAGCTAGGCCAAGGAGCCAAGCCGAGAAGGTCAAATTTAGGGAATAACGCGAGGATAGCCAGTTGATCCATCCCAAGAAGCCGGAGTTATACTCAAGACGGCAGAATTCTCCTTCAATTCATTCAGGGGGTTTTAGGGTTTTCTTATGTTTTGTTTTATCTTTTCTCTTGCGATGTTTTATTTATTCATTATGAACTAAACCCCTCATATACCTGAAGGGGATGAAACATAGATGGATTTTGTTATTTGATTTTTAAGTTATATGATAAATTACTTAGTTTGTTCTTAATTATGTTGCTTAATCCAAATCTAATGTGCTTAGGTGGAGGAGGAATAAACCCTGCCTAAGAGGAGATCTAACATAATTAAGCGGAGTTGATCGAACGCCTAGAGATAGGGTTATGAGATTTTTCTGGATTAGGGTGAAACCTAATATGGGAGTCCATTGATCGATTTATTGCTATCCTAGGGGGTTATTATAAGCGAACGAGAGTTCCCCTAATTAACTTAGGGTTAGATGTTATTCGCCTCGAGTGAGGGTTTAATATAGGTTAGGGAGTCTCATGGATCAAGCTAAGTAAAGAAATAATATAATTTAGGGTTAGATAATAAGTGAAGTCTAGGTGGATTCTTCCCGAAGGTATCGTCGAAATCAACTGAGTTTTTCTTCAAAGTTATTTTCCAGTTCGTCTTCTTGTCTTTGTGTCCTTAGTTTAGTTGTCGTCAATTTAGTTTAAAAGCAATTTTCACTCTAATTTTAAGGCTAAATAATAAAAAGAAAGTGAGTATTAATACTTTTAGTTCCTTTGGGTTCGATAACTGGTCTTGCCTAAGCTATACTACTGTTCGATAGGTACACTTGCCTTAATATCATTGTCAGAGTTAGTCTCTAGGTTTGATCATTCTTTTATAAATATTTAAAGCTCTGATTTGCAGCGATCAAGTTTTTGGTGCCGTTTCCGGGGAACTAAAATATTAAGAAAACTCTATTTTATTACTTTGGCCCTAATTTTTACTTTTGCAATTTATTTTTCTTTTCATTTCTATTTTTGTTGTTCTTTTTTGCTGAAATTTTCTTTCTTTCTTTTCCAGCAAGTACCTCTAGTTTATGACTAGAAGGAACCCGAGAGGACCTTTGATATTCGACAGCAAAATCGAAGCTACCGCTCGTAGGAATCGCAGGGAAACCAGGCGAGCCCTAAATTACATAGAGAGAGAGAGGAAGAAGATAGATCCAATCCTACTGAAGGGATGGACGAAAACAACCCACCACCACGCGATGTATGGGAAAACAATGCTCCACGAACAATGTTCGATTATGCGAAACCGCATCTAACAGGAGCAGAATCTAGTATTGTTAGGCCTGCTATATCTGCTAACAATTTTGAATTAAAGCCTAACACAATACAAATGATTCAACAGTTTGTTCAATTTGATGGTTTGCAGGACGAAGGTCCAAACACGTACATAGCTAACTTTTTAGAGTTCTGTGTTTCCTTCAAAATAAATAGTGTTTCTGATGATGCCATACGTCTTCGGTTATTCCCTTTTTCATTGAGAAATAAAGCCAAACAGTGGTTAAACTCGTTATAACGAGGGTCAATCACTACATGGGATCAGATGACCGAAAAGTTTTTAATGAAATATTTTCCACCGAGCAAAATGGCCAAATTATGGAATGATATCTCTTCCTTTGTGCAAATGGATATAGAGACACTATACGACACATGGGAGAGATTCAAATATCTCTTGAGGAGGTGCCCACACCATGGTCTACCCTTGTGGCTACAAGTCCAAACCTTTTACAATGGAGTAAACCCCTCAACGAGGCAACTGATAGATTCATCCGCCGGTGGAACGCTGAACAACAAAACTCCAGAAGCAGCCTATGAGTTCATTGAGGAAATGTCATTAAACAATTATCAGTGGCAAGCTTCAAGGACCAAATCGACAAAATCGGCAAGAGTTTTCAACGTCAATGCCATGACCATGCTATCAACGGAGCTAGAGATGATGAATAAAAAACTTGATAATTTGTGTTCTTCACAGGCACATCCAGTCATGCAGTGCAACGCAAGTGGAACTGTGGCGAATCCTGAGTACCCACCCTACCAACCGGGAGCAGAAGATGAACAGATGAACTATATAGGTAATATTTTCCGATCTAATAATAATGCTTATAGTAATACTTACAATCCAGGTTGGAGGAACCACCCAAATTTTTCATGGGGAGGACAAGGAAACCAAGGAAATCAAAGGCAACAACCTCCTCAAAACTTCCGAAATCAGCCCTATCCACAAGAAAAGAAACCAACCCTCGAGGAACATCTCCAAGAAACTGATAGAGCAATCAAAAGCAACGAGAGACGACTTGATGAAATTGCTAAGTCAGTCAAGGAAGTGACTAATGCAGTCGAACAACTCGCAAAACTAACGTCAGAACGACCGCAAGGACGTCTACCAAGTAACACCGAGGTTAATCCTAAGGAGCAAATTCAAGCAATCACAGCTTAGGACAGTAGCGGATTAGCTGAACCTGATCCAATACTGGAAAAAAAGGTAGACGAAGGTAAAATAGAGGTACCACAAGAGAAGCCAAAACTGGTGATTAAAGAGTATCAACCTCGCATACCTTATCCTGAAGCCATAAAAAGAGATGATTTAGAGGAACAGTTCGGTAAGTTTCTTAAACTTTTAAAGAAATTACATATTAACTTACCTCTTCTTGAAGCTCTTTTTCAGATGCCAGATTCGAGAAAATTCAGATTTGCAGTCGGAGGTATATCAAATGTCTGAGGGCGATTAACCGGGGGCGGGGGTTGGGAAACAGTCGGGTTATTCTTTACAAACTGAGTGAACCACTCACTCATCATCTGGAAGAAAGCTTGTTTAGCTTCTCCCTCCTGACCGCTCGTAGTCGGTCTCGAATCAGAGGGCGTTGTCCCTTGCGCGGGAGTAGGCACATTACTTTCTACGTCGTCAGCTACGACTCTTTTGGGATCCATTACTATATGAAAATCACATTTTATACGTCAGGATTCATCACACTATCACAATTCAGATATATGACATGTATAGCTAGACTCTGACACACTATCACAATTTAGAAGTAACACCTTTAACCCAAAAGCATTATTATCAATCTCATACTGACAGAGACTTACCGGGATCCTCGCTCGTACCATTAAGGTACTAAATCCATATCTACATAAAGCAGATATACATACAACATGTATTTAATACAGTTTATTAATGGTTATAAGTGTGTATGTACACACCTGATGTCGATGAGAAGTCTAAATCCCGAAAAGAGAAGTCGGCCTCCCTAGATCTACTTGTCCCTATATTCGGCCAACACTCGGGTTAGTACTATGGCCTATTCGGCCAACCCAAAATAATTTAAAGGGGTCATCTTTGAACCCGAATCCTTACCTTTACCCTTTTAGCTATTAACCACAGCACTTGATTCCTGAGTCTGCTTCACCAACTTCCATCGGTTAGTAAACAAAACTGATAGCCTTCGGCTTTAAATCCTTGAAAGTTAAATCTTATGAAAATCGATCCTTACCACTACTTACCACCCGATTGATCCCGAATAACGGCTTGCTTTGCCGATCTCCAAAATCCCGAAACACCTAGACAGATTCGGTTTTCAAAACAGATACTTAGCCCCTTGTAAATAAATGCCGACATCGGCCCTTAATCCTTAAAAAGTCGACAAAGATAGGGAAAGGGAACATAGGCATTCGGCCAACCATACTTACCTTCACAATTGATTGAACAACAGCGAAATCCCGAAGTGTCTATGCCACTGTACTATTCGGCCAAAGTGAGTTAACAGGAGGAAAGGAAATCGGCACATCCAAGGGAGTGTATTCGGCCAAAGGTAGGAAGAAAATAATGGGGAAGAAAGAGGTGATAAGATTTTCGGCTAAAAAGGGGTTTGAGAGAATGGAAAAATGAAAGAAAAATAAGAAGGAAAGGGGTTAGAAATTTCGGCTAAGCAAAATGAAAAAAAAGAAAAACAAGGTGGTCAATTGGTGCTTTTATAGGCATTCGGCACCCCCCCTTTTTGAGCTTGCCGTCCACTTCTCCTTGAAGTGTTTAAAATTCATTCCACTACCTTAATTCATTCTAGGCCACTTGTTTAAACCAATTCAAAATAATTTGAATTATCCCAAGGCCTAAATTCTCTCTTGCCAACTCTTGTTGATTATTCCTATATTAATCCAATTAATCTTAATAATATCCTCATCTATCTCCATTATCTTATCAAATAAATAATAGAAAAACAAAGAGGCCATGTGCTTGTCAAACTCCAGCCGAAAGAAACAAAGGACCATGTGCAGCCCATTCACGCCAGCCTTCAAAAAAGAAAAACAAAGTGCTGCTCCTTAGATTCGAACCACAGACCTCACGCACCAGCCCTCTCTTCCACGTCCCTAGCCACTTCTTCCAGCCCAACTTTCATGCCAATTTACCCCACCATTTATTTATAAGACCTCCCCAGGCCGTTTACCCAAAAATTAAAAATGCAGCACGCTGCTTCAGCAGCTCGAACCTGCGCCCAACAACCTCCAAGCCTTTAAGTAGCACACGTTAGCCACCTAGCCAACCCAACTTCCATGTCCAAACCTAGCCCCCAAAGTTCTTTAAAGCCTTCTTACTCGGCCCCCTTCCCTTTAGCGTCAAAAGCCAAAAATAAAACTCATCCCCCTTGTACCTCCCAAGGCTCGAACCTCCTCCCTTGCAACACCCTTAGGCGCACCAAGCCAATTTTGCCCGTTAGCTTACTGTGTCACATTTTCTCCAAATTTTTACTTAACCCCTAATTGCTAAGGCTCCTTACTTTTAAAGCTTCCAAAAAAAATTTCCACTATCTCGAGCCAACTTAAGACCCTTAATTAAGCCTTATAATTCCATAAATAATACCATACTAATTCACACACAAGGAAAATCATTTAATCCCAAATAGCCCCGGTTTTAGGATGTTACAACTTTTACACATCATAATGTTATCCCAATATACATAATCATCATAGTAAGATCACATTAGATACTTACCTTATATTCACACTTAGTGTATAAATCAACGTACCTAAAACGGATTCACTATTTGCATAGCCATTCGTATCACAGACTTGCCCGTTGAACTGTAAGGAATCTAATAGGATACCCAGAAAGCTCGAAATAGTCATACAATGCCAACATTCCAGACGAGGTCTTACATGCACTCAGATATCGATGCCACTGTCCCAGACAGGGTCTTACACTAATCAATACGATGCCGATGTCCCAGACATGGTCTTACACGTAACGCTCATATCGATGCCTATGTCCCAGATGAGGTCTTACATGAAATCTCAAATCAACGCCAACGTCCCAGACGTGGTCTTACATGATAAAAATAGAACAGATACCTATGTCATGACATTGCTAATCCCATCTATTCCTAGGTTCATACGGGACTTTTCGGACATTGTCACTAAATAATCCTTATCTCAGAATTTATGATCAGACCATATCGTAAATATTCATCAATAACAACAGTCATAAGAACATACATAATTCAATACGAATTCGTTTATTTGCATAATGACTTACCTCGGATTCGATTTAATAGAAACGGAAACGGCTACTCGGTTACTTTCACTTTCCCGCGGTCTAAGTCCATTTTCGTTGGTTCTTGATCTATACATATTAAGAATTAACTCTTTTATTCACTAACTCATTGAATTCAATCCAAGGATACATATTTAGGGCTATTTGCAATTTAACCCTCATATTTGCACAATTTATCAATTTAGTCCATTTTTCTCTAAACATCAAATTCACAAAAATCATCACATACACATGCTTAGCCGAATGCTTATGAACATCACACAAGCCCATATTTTCCATCAAATTTGCAATTTAGTCCTTCAAGTTACTATTTCTCAATTTAGCCCTAATTAGCTAAATTCGTAAAAAATTCAAGAACATAGTATGTTCATCTAGCTCAAATCTTTCATTTAACAACTAAATTCCTTACGAAGCTCAACATATCATCAATGGCATATCTCACAAACATCATCAATACATGAAATTGAGACACGAGCTTGATAGTAGACAAAGCAACGATTGCAAAAACGTAAAAATTCTCAAAAATAAAAGTCAAACATACCTTGAATCAAGCTTATACTTAGTCGAAACCTAGATGTTCTTCTTTCTTCTTTTTCTTTGCTAATTTTCGACACTAAGGATGATAACCATGCTAGTTTCATGCTTTTGTTTCATTAATAATCTTTTAATAATCAATTACCTATTTATCCCTTTTAATAAACTTATAATAACATATAAATATAAGGCCATCATTGTCTTTTGACATTCCACTACCTAAATATTGGCATAATTGCCTCATAAGGCCTCCTTATTTAAAAGCCATCTCAGATAGGTGTCTTTTCATGAAGCATGCAAATTTTTCATTCAATGCAATTTAATCCTTTGCTCAAATTAAACACACAAATCAATAAATTAACATATGGAACTTTATCACATGCTTAGTCACATATCGAAGACACAAAAAATAATATTAAAATATTATTCAAACTCGGATTTGTGGTCCCGAAACCACTGTTCTGACTAGGGTATAAACCGGACTGTTACAGTTATACTTGTGAAATATTGATAACCTTGTGATTAGTGATCTACATTCATGATGAATGGATACATGATAAGATTTGATAATGATCATGTGATAGGTTTATGAACCAAATTGAATTGTGATATAGTACGGTTTATTTATTTAAATTTGTGTTTCATTGGATATGAGAGAAAGGAAAGACAAGCATAATTGCCAAATAAAGTTATAATGAGAATATAGTATGATACGAGCTTTGACAAATGAAAGGTGGTTAAACCATATGTTGAAATTATGATTACTCATAAATGATGTGCATGTGAGTAAGAGGATGGGAAATAACTTGTTAAATAATGTGATAAGTTATAATGGAGAGACTATGGTAGTTAGGCTAATGCCAAGGCACGTAAATGATATTTATAAGATAAAAGAGTAAGCATTATGAATGATTAAGTGGGAATCATGAAATTAAATGCAAATTGTATTATAATTTCTATATGGTTGGGTAAAATAAATGAATGTCAATAGTTGTTTATTATTTGCATATGAACTTACTAAGCTTTATTGCTTACTCCTCTCCCTTTCCTATCTCTTATAGGTTAATTTAGCTAGCTCGGGTTGGACATCACCAGAGATGCTATCATACTATCAAGCTGTTGCTTTGGGTATAAGTATTCAAGCCTTCTTGAGATATGGCATGTATAGTGATTTTGTCTTTTGATTAATTAAGTAATTGTTAATGTAGCCAAATGTGTTGGCTAAAATGGTTTATGGTTCAATTTGAATATAGCCATGAATGATGGCTTATGTTGATTATATGTGTATGCATTTGATAATGCCCTATTGTGAATGTGAAACTAGTATGGTTTTCATGAGCTAAATGTGATGATTAAGTATGACAAATGATGATATAAGAATGACATGTAATGTTGTTGAATGTGTGCAAGTGAGGGTGGCAAATGGCTTGGAAAATAACATTGTATTTGTCCACATAAGTAGACACACGGGCGTGTGTCTAGGCCGTATGTGACACACGGTCTGACCCTATGGGCGTGTGTTCTGGCCGTGTGTCCCCTGCACCTTAATATAGCAAAACAGAATGTCCAAGATTGGCCACACGGGCTGAGACATGACCGTGTGTCTCGGTTGTGTGAGTGACACGACATTGGGACATAGACGTGTGCCCTGGCCATGTGAAGTCTGCACCTGAATTATGAAAAATCATGAAAATAAAATCGACCACACGGCCTAGCACACGGGCGTGTGACTTGGTCATGTGGCTACCATTTGTTGCTGACGTCATAAACAGAATGCAACCTAAAATCGACACGGCCTAAGCCCACGGGCGTGTGCCCTTAAAACCTCAAAATTTTCTTGATTTTTGTAAAATCTTCCTAAGGTCTCGGTTTAGTCCTGAAATGCCCTCAATGTATGTTTAGGACCTCATGGGCCCATATAAGGGACGATGTGCACATGAATGAAAAGTTTTAATTTGGATGGAAATTTAAGTCTCAATTTTGTATGAGTGTTTGAGTTTATATCCGGTAACGCCTCGTCCCTCTTCCGGCATTGAATACGGGTAAGGGGTGTTACACTAATACAAAACGAAAGCAACTCAGAACCAAACAAAGATGAACGAAGAACACAATAAGAACAAGGCCACAGAAAGCTAAGAACACAAGAGAGAAAGTTTGAGTGAGTGCTCTCAAGAATTCTTATCGCTTAAAACTCAAGTGATTTACAATGAGGGGAGAGGCCTCTATTTATAGTTGAGCCTCCCCAAATCCAATGGTATAGATCAAGTAAATCAACAACTAAGATTAAAAGGTATCTACTGTAACAGTCCAATTTCGGTGAAATCAGAACAGTGGTTTTGGGACCACAAATTCGAGACGAAAATAAAATTTATTTTTATTTTATTATATGGTCCGTAATATAATATACATGACATGTGAAAATTTTGACACGAAAATTTTATCGACTTGGGGCCTAATTACGAGAAGGACTAAATCACATGAAATGTGAAAGTTGAATTCTAGTAGCTAAAAGGATTAAATAGCTATGGAATTCAAAGCTAAAGGTCCTTATATGTTAATTAGACCATTAAGAAAAGTATGTAGATTATTCTTGGTGACTCATCCATGGAAAATGAGAAAAAGGCTAGGGACTAAATTGGAAAGTGAAAATTTTAATTAATTAAAAGATGATTAAATAGATATCATCTTATTTTATGTCATCTTCTTCCCCAAAATAAACATGAAAACCCTAGGAGAGAGAAAAGAGACTTTCATGGCCAAATTGGGTAAGTTTCCTTGTCTCGTTTTTAGCAATTTTGATATTTTTGGAATCGGGATAGCTTAATCTTTCTATTTGGGGGATTAATTTGAAAAGTTATCAAAGTATGGAAATGGATCATGGATGTATATGCTGGAAATTAGAAACTTATGGTAGAAAATGAAAGATTATTGATATATAAACAATTTTTACAAAGTGATTTTTGATGAAAACATGATTTAGGGACTAAAATGAAAAGTTGTAAAATTTGATGCAAAATTATGAAATTTTATGAATACATGTGCTGTAAAATTTGTAATTGGGCTTTGGTTAGGCTTGGAATAGGGAGTAATTTGCACAAGTATCATTTTTCGAGCCTAGGGACGAAAATGGAATTTATGGAAAAGTCAGGGGCAAAATGGTAATTTTTCCTAGAATGTAAATTGAGTCCAAATAAATATGAGATATGTGAAATTGATGTAAAATTTTCTCGTATAGATTCGGATAGACCAAATTAGGAGTTAGAACGAAGAAAAAGAGGAAAATGTCGGATTAGTACATGTTTGTACAAAACCTTTGTCGAGGTAAGTTCATGTAACTAAATTGAATATATTTTTATGATTGAATTAAATGTTGTGTTGTGAATTGTATAAATGCCTTAATGTTTTGAAATGATCACATATTCGTCAAAGCTCGATAAATAAAATGTGCCCAATCAGCAATAATGCTCGATAGATGATAAATGATAAAAATGTAAATTTTATTCTTGGGTTGAATGTGAACACTTGAATTGTATGAATGCATAAATTTATGAGATTGAACATATACCCAGAAATTGCCTGATAAATGTTAAATCTCGTTTGAATAAATGGAAGTCGATGGATAAATGTGATTTCCCTGATAAAACTGCATGTGTTGCAGAATGGAGTTAGCATGGACAGGTAATCCGAAATGAGTCTCTCGAGTATATGTTTCAATTAGGATTTAGCCTGTACTGGTAATCTTAATTGATTGGATTTAGCCTGGACTAGTAATCCAAATCGGACTCTATAGGGAATTCTTTGTCATATAAAGGATTTAGCCTAGACTGGTATTCCAACAAAGCCATTAGAGTATATGTTACAGCTAGAATTTAGCCTGGACTGGTAATTCTGCTGTATGATACGTGGCTCAATAGTGTACCTACAAGGTACTACTGAGTATGAATTGATGGAATCTGATTTGTACACCTCGAGTGTACTACCTGTGTATCCATCGATATTCTAAATAAATTCAACGGGTAAAACTCTTGATATGAAATGAATATGAATAAGAAATGAGTTATTATATGTATATATCTAAAATACACGAAAATGATGATACGTGAAAATTGATAAAATAAAACATGAGATGATACTTGTACATGAAATTTATTTGATGAATATGTCATCCTTGATTATAAACTTGTATACTTTGAGTGTACTACGACTCGTGTGACATTGATATTTCGAGAAATATGAATAAAGTTCTGATATGAAGTAATCTGAACTTGAGATGAACTATTATGAAATTATACTTGTAATATAAAGAGATGATTTATGCATGTTAAATGAACAATGTTATGGAATGCAAATGTGCATGGAAACTTGATTGTTGTTGAGCCCAAACATGTTTGGAAGTTATTATGGAATATATGACTAACAAGGGTAATGAGGATATGTGTAAGGCTTGAAGTCAAATTTAATGAATGTGCCTTATATTGTTACCTCAAAATAGAATGATTGGTAAGTTAAGTACCATGTTATATGAATTTACTAAGCATACAATGCTTATCCCGTTTTATTTTCCCCTATTTTAGAGTAAATGGAAAGCTTGTTGGATTAGAAGCTGGGCGGAGATCACTCACACTATCCATCGACCCATGACAGTACAATATGGTAAATCAATTACGGTTGCAATGGCATTTATAGGATATGTTGGCCATATTGGCATGTAAATGTAATTAATGCTTGAAATCTAGCCATTGGAATGGCTAGTCATGGTTGTTTTGATATACTTGTAATGTTATGCTATGGTAACTATATATGTATGTCAAGTAGTTGATCAAATCATGTTTAAAACATAAATTGAACCAAGGTAAGTTAGTAAACATGTATGCATGCAACAATGGACCATGTTGAATGATGAAATTTGCTTATTTGAATACTTGGAATGGTTGGATTGTACTTGGTATGTTTTGATGCAGGAAAATGGTAAATTTGGGTGACAATTGAGGCTAGGAAATGGCTTTATTTTGTCCATACGGGCGTTTGTTTAGACCGTGTGTGACACACGGCCTACCCTATAGGCATGTGGTCTAGCCGTGTGTCCCCTGCACCTCAAAATTTAGAAAATAGAATGCTCAGAATTGAGCACACGGGTAAAGACACGGCTGTGTGTCTCAGTCGTATGGGTGACACGGCTTTGAATTCGGGCGTGTGTCTTGGCCGTGTGAAACCTGCACCTAATTCGAATTGAATTAAATAACCACACGGCCTAGCACACAGGCTTGCGGTATGGCTGTGTGGCACAAGTTAGAGAGCAACCTAAATCGAACACGGCCTGAGGTACGGGCGTGACTAAGTGTCACACGAGCGTGTCCCTTGTACCACACGGGTGTGTGAGCCCTGAACCTTGGAAAATTTTTGAAATGTCACGAATGATTTTAGTTAATGAATAGTGATTGACATGATTTATCTGAAAATGTTTTAAATGTTTCGATAATACTCCGTAATCCTGTTCCAACGACAGACATGGGTTAGGGGTGTTATATTTAGTGGTATCAGAGCTATGGTTTAGTCGGTTCTTGGAATGAACGTAGCATATGTGAAGTCTAGAAATACATGCCATTATTAACTTGTGATAGTGTGATATCTCCTGACTCTGATGAGAAATTTTTTTACAAATAGACAGAGATGCTTTCCAATCGAGCTAATTTTGATGACTCCAAAAGAGATACCCAAGTATTTGAGTAAAATGTTACTGATGATGGAATAGAAATCGAAAAGGTATGGATAGATGTTTTATTGTACATGAAAATGATAAGTGTTATGTTATATGAGTATATATGTGAAAGTTAAATTTTGAGGCTTACGATCTCCACCCCCTTACCAGCATAGTGTTATATAATGAAATTCACAAGATTTATATGGATTAAGCTCATGAATGTGGAACTAAAGAGTTCAAAGGCTAAATGACTAATGATGTAGTCAGAATGAGAACGAGTTAATAAGTAGAGATGGTATTAAATAGATATCAGATTTTTCTGAAGATTATTCTGAATATGTGATGTCATTGTTAAGGAAGAAGTTATTCTCTAGTAATTGACTTATCCAGATATGATAATTATAGAACAGATTAGCCGAAAATTCTTCTGAATTGACTCTTTCAGTGAGCTGAATAATATAAGATTATTGATGACTTTATAGGTTCATCTCCTAAGTACTCTATAAGTTCTGTTATTCTCAGAGGTATATGAAATTGTGCATGTACAGATGCAATATTTGTCATATTGAAAAGCTAGTAAATCATGATAGATGAAATTACTGTAAGTCTGATTAATTCATGAGCGGTATTGCTCTATTTTACTTGGGTTGTTAATTCATCATGATTGATATAAGATCTAATGATAAGGTTCATGTGATGTTATTTTCTACTGCTACTGATTGAAGCCCTAAATTACAAATATGCAAAATTATATTATCTTTGTCATAGTTATTTCTACTGAGTATGTGTGATATTGCTCTTTTGAATTTTCTCCAAGATGTCATCAATCTCTTTATTATTCAAGCATGGTTTATTTGTGAAAGATATTCATTGGTCAGTGGTAATTATATTTATTACCGTTATGAATTTGATCATGGGAATTTGGTAATATGGAACATAGATTATAAAAACTGTATTATTGCACTAGATGTTATTGGAGCCACCTTGGTATTCCTCTTTTATTTGAAAAATAGTATTGAGGTTGAGGTATTGTTCCATTTATATTGTGGAAACGTCGGATCTATTATAGTATTATGGTTTTAAACTATCTGATGATTGTGACCTCAGAACAATTAAAAGTTTTGATACCCTTTTTAAGTTTTGTGAAAGTGTTTTCTATGATAGCTACACCAATGATATGGATATTATAGAAAGATGTAAGATTTGAATGGATTGACAAATATTAGTAAAGTTTTGATCAGTTGGGAGCCCTAATGATTGAAGCCTCAGTTATAGTTCAATCTAAATTGGGTAAGGAATTTATTATTACATTGATACATCATTGAATGGATTAAATTGTGTTTTGATGAAGAAAGGTAAAGAAATGGTCTATACTTCCAGCCAGATAAAACTACGGGAAATGAATTACCCGAAATATGATCTTGAGTTGACAATTATTGTGTTTGCACTAAAAATTTGGTAACAGTATCTGTATGGTGAAAATATCATATAAGTACTGATCACAAAAAATTGAAGTACCTGATGTTGCTAAAAGATTTAACCTTGAGATTTGCGTATATGGCTTGAATTGTTGAAAGATTGTGATTTGATAATTGAATATCACTCAGAAAGAGCGAATGTGGTTACAAATGTTCTGAGTAGAAAATATCTGTATATTTTGGAAGCCATGGATATCGAATATGAATGTTTGATAATAATTTAATTTTAGCTGAGTATAGAGCTAAAGCGGTGTCTCTACAACAAATCAGTGAAACTCAGAAAAGGGATAAGGAGTTGTGAGTTAAATGAGTACAGTGTGAAATAATTTCTGATTCAGAATTTCAAAGTAGAACTGATAAATGCTTGTTATTCAGAAATAGAGTTCGTGTACTGAAGTATTTGGAACTTTTATAGAAAATTTTACATGAATGATCACAGTGGTACTATGCCTGTTTATCAGGAGAATGATACAATGCACAATGATTTGAAAAGATGTATTAGTAACTCGGAATGAAAGGTGGTATTTCTGAATCTATATTTAAATCTGGATGTATCAGCAAGATAGAGATGATACTTTCAAGATGGTTATAGTCAGTGAAAATACCGAAATTGAAATGGGACAAAGTTACTATGGATTTTATATTAGGATTCTCCTTGACCATGCAAAAGAAAGATACGGATTGAGTAATTGTCGATTGTTCGACGAAGCCTGCACATTTTATCCTGATATAAATGGGTTTCTCACTCGGTAGATTGCCCGAATTATCTATTTTTCGAGATTATCAGATTTAAAGATGTGTTAGTTTCTGTTAGTTTTTATAGAGATCTACAGTTCATATTCTGATTCTGAAACAAGTTACAAGAAATCCTGGGTACATGGTTACATTTTAGTACGGTATTTCATTCTCAGATGGAAGATCAATCTGAACATATGATTCAGATTTTGGAAGTTATGCTTCGATGTTGTGTACTTGAATTTGAAGGTAATTGAGAAAAGTATTTGCCTTAGGTTGAAATTACTTATAATAGGTGACAGTCAAGTAAAAAATTTTACTATACAAGGCTTTATATGGTCATAAATGCAAAACTCTGGTGTTTTGGGAAAAGTTCAGTGAGGAAAGATCATGTGGTAGTTTTGATTCGTTGAACCCAAAGAGAGATGAAAGGGACCTGAGACAGTTTAAAGGTAATATTTGATCGTCAGGAATCCGATGTGGATTTAAAATGAAAAGTAATAGAGTTTCTTATAGTGATAAGGTATTTCTGAAATTTGCCATGAAAGAAAGTTATTCAGATTGGCTATTCAGGCAAAATTAAGGCCGCGGCTTAATGAGTCATATGAGATCATGGAAAAGAATTAGACTTGTTACGTACTGATTAATATTATTATCAAAGTTCTACAGAATTCATAAAGTTTTTATGAGTATATGTGTTATGACAGAAACGATCAGAGCCATCATCTGTTACTGCTTTGATAAATGTTAAATTTAGCTTGGCGTGACTTACAACGAGTGACTGGTTGAAATTCTGGCATGTGAAGTGAAAGAAACGAAAAGTATAAAGGTATCTTTAGTGAAAGTTCTTGGACAATGATATGATATAGAGAAAGCTATTTGGGAACCAGATAGAAACATGAGAAAGTAATGCCTGAATCTTCTTACTTCTAAAATTTTTGAGGACGGAAATTTCTTAAGGTGGAGAGTTGTAACAGCCCAATTTCAGTGAAATCGGAACAGTGGCTTCGAGACCACAAATCCAAGCTGAAAATAAAATTTATTTTTATTTTATTATATGGTCCGTAATATAATAGACGTGACATGTGAAAATTTTGACATGAAAATTTTATCGATTTGGTGCCTAATTACGAGAATGACTAAATCGCATAAAATGTGAAAGTTGAATTCTAGTACCTATAAGGATTAAATAACTATGGAATTCAAGACTAAAGGCCCTTATATGGTAATTAGACCATTAAGAAAAGTATGTAGATTTTTCTTGGTGACTCATCTATGGAAAATGAGAAAAGAGCTAGGGACTAAATTGGAAAGTGAAAATTTTAATTAATTAAAAGATGATAAAATAGATATCATCTTATTTTATGTCATCTTCTTCCCCAAACAAACATGGAAACCCTAGGAGAGAGAGAAGAGACTTTAATGGCCAAATTGGGTAAGTTTCCTTGTCCCGTTTTTAATAATTATGATATTTTTGGAATCGGGATAGCTTAATCTCTCTATTTGGATGATTAATTTGAAAAATTATCAAAGTATGAAAATGGGTCATGGATGTATATGCTAGAAATTAGAAATTTATGGTAGAAAATGAAAGATTATTGATAGATAAACAACTTTTACAAAGTGATTTTTGATGAAAACATGATTTAAGGACTAAAATGAAAAGTTGTAAAATTTCATGAAAAATTTTGAAATTTTATGAATACATGTGCTATAAAATTTGTAATGGGGCTTTGGTTAGGCTTGGAATAGTGAGTAATTTGCACAAGGTTCATTTTTCGAGCCTAGGGATGAAAATGGAATTTATGGAAATGTTAGGGGCAAAATGGTAATTTTTCCTAAAATGTAAATTGAGTCCAAATAAATATGAGATATGTGAAATTGATGTAAAATTTTCTCGTATAGATCCGGATAGACCAAATTAGGAGTTGGAACGAGGAAAAAGAGGAAAATGTCGGATTAGTACATGTTTGTACAGAACCTTTGTCGAGGTAAGTTCATGTAACTAAATTGAATATATTTTTATGATTGAATTAAATATTGTGTTGTGAATTGTATAAATGCCTTAATGTTTTGAAATGATCACATATTCGTCAAAGCTCGATAAATGAAATGTGCCCAATCAGCAATAATGCTCGATAGATGATAAATGATAAAAATGTAAATTTTATACTTGGGTTGAATGTGAACACTTGAATTGTATGAATGCATAAATTTATCAGATTGAACATACACCCAGCAAGTTCCTGATAAATGTTAAATCTCGTTTGAATAAATGGAAGTCGATGGATAAATGTAATTTCCCTGATAAAACTGCATGTGTTGCAGAATGGAGTTAGCATGGACAGGTAATCCGAAATGGGTCTCTCGAGTATATGTTTCAATTAGGATTTAGCCTGGACTGGTAATCCTAATTGATTGGATTTAGCCTGGACTAGTAATCCAGATCAGATTCTATAGGGAAATCTTTGTCATATAAAGGATTTAGCTTGGACTGGTAATCCGACAAAACCCTTAAAGCATATGTTACAACTAGAATTTAGCTTGGACTGGTAATTCTGCTGTATGATACGTGGCTCGAGAGTGTACCTACAAGGTACTACTAAACTACGCATTCGTTAAAGAGTTGAAACTTCAAGTTTAGATATTTGTTTGAAAAGACTTCGATCACTTTGATGGAATGTTGAGAAACTAAGCGTTTGTTTTAAAAAGAAAAGTTGTTCGTTGAAAAGGTTGCGTCTCCTTTGAAAATTTTGAGTTTCGTTGTTTGTTTATAAAAACCCGATTCACTTAATGTTCGTTTCTTTAAAAAGTTGTTATTGTTTTGAAAACTACTTTTGTTATGAAATTCAAATTTGAATACCTGCGGAAACGTGATATTTTGAAAACAGTTTGTTAACTCCTTTAGGAAAATTTCCATATTAAACATTTAACAATAAAAAGAATGGAAAAGTAGGTTTAAAAGGAAAATTAAAGTCTAGAGGCCTTATTACAAAATATTTAGCCCAAACTAATTAATCTTAAAAAAATAAGGTAAAAACAAAATTTACTAAGGTTTGCTAGAAATCTACGATGTATGGCCACTACTGAGTCCTCCACGGCTCCAACACCTCTATCGCTGGGGATTTCCAGCGAGATTAAAGAAAAAGGGGTGAGTTACGCGAACTCAGTGTGTAATCCCCTAATCCGACATTAACTGGCCTCGAGCCCATAAGACATCAGTCTGGGCCTAAGCCCTATAATCATGAAAGTGCAAATGAAGTAGTGCAACCCAACCCAATCCAACCAACACACCCCCGTACCAACCAATCACACCTATGGGGATCAAGTCAACCCACCCCGCCAAACACACCAATATGGCAGACAAGCTACTAATCACAGAATAATTGTGGCTGAGCCACCGGAGTCATAATTATGTGTGTGTATATATATATATATGTTGTGGCTATGCCACCAGGCTACACTGCTCTTCAGTCATTAACCCTGTAACATCCCAAAATTGGGCCTAGTAAGATTGGGCCCATTGGGCCTTGGGCTTAGGAGTGTTTAAAATCTTCGAGAATATGTGTAACACCCCAAACCCGGTCAACACACCACGACCGAATCTGGTATGTTACGGAGTGAAAACAATTTGAAAACACAAGTTTGTCGGAAAATTTTCTTAGAAACCCATTCATAGTTTAAAAGTTTAGAAATCTCTGATTAAGATGATATTGAAATCGTATGATGGTTTCTTTAAAACTCATGCTTGAAAATCTACTTGTTGTTACAAGTTTTAGAGACTTGATAAAAACTGAGTGCGTTACGTATAATCGAGTTAAAACCATTTGCTTTTGAAGTTGGTTGAAAATTGAAGTTTAAAAACATACAAGTTATCTTTATTATCATCCTATAAGTTGTGTTGCCCGATGGTAACGTTTAAAAACCCGAAAGAGTTATAGTTTTGAAAACATTGCTTTTTACCGGTTATTTTAACAAGTCCATAAATCCATCATATGTATAATATAATCAAAATAAAAGCAAATAAATAAACCCAAAATAATACTTAGCGGCCTTATTACAAAACCCAAAACCAAATTTAAAGAAAATTATTAAAATCGAAATAGCAGGTTAAAATCAAAACCAAACTAAGATGCATGGCCACCTCGAGTCCTCCTCGGCTCCATATCCGTGATCTTATGCCTCATCTGCAAAATATAAGGGAAGGGGTGAGTCACCGAGACTCAGTGTATAAATCCCCAACCCGATAGTTCAAGCACTTACACAGATCATCAGTAAAACATGCATATCATGCAGCCCATAACCTAGCCATCCAATCTCCTTTATCTACCCCGTGTGGTCAAAACCACTGGTGGTCAAAACCACTGGTGACCGGAGTCACAAATAATAATAGTGTGGTCAAAACCACTGGTGATCGTAGTCACAAATCAAGTGATGGGGCCAACCCATCTTGTGGTCAAAACCACTGATGACAATCCCGTAATATCTCATGCGGGGCCAACTCACTGTGGTACCAAACCACTGGGACGAGTCACAATATCCATGTGTGGTCAAAACCACTAGTGACCGTAGTCACAAATATCATAAGTGTGGTCAAAACCACTGGTGGTCAAAACCACTAGGACATAGTCACAATAATAATAGTATGGTCAAAACCACTAGTGACCTTACTCACAAATCAAGTGATGGGGCCAACCCATCTTGTGGTCAAAACCACTGGTGACAGTCCAAATAAATCATCCCCCTCCTCTCATCAATCCCATCATCATGTTCATAACATACGTGTCACAATATCATAATCATGCAATAACGCATAGCATACCATTTAACAAAACATGAGGATGTATATCACAAATCACATAGTAAGGGACTTACCCGAAATCCAAGCTCATGCCCACAAGGCAAAGACACTAACTCCAATGGTTATAATAGTAACATAATAAGCATATTGTACTATTAAAGTGTGTAAGCGTTACACACATGATTAAATGTAGATCTAAGCAAAAATCCCCAAGCTACACGAAACTAGCGAAATCCCGAAACGTTGCCCCCCTTTCCTACAATCGGCCAACACATACTTTTAGATCTAAAGCCATTCAGCTTAACCACCAAAATCCCGAAGGATGCGTAGCACTCACCTTAATTGCGATTTGGTTTCCAACCAAATCCCGAAGATCTGCTGAATCTGCCACACTCCTCCCTACAATTGGTCAAACCACATTATTAAGAATCCCAAAAACCATTCGGCCATAACTTGAATCCCGAAACCCAAATGAGTTTGTCGCCCCTTACCCTCACGACTGATTCGGCTTCTAAACACCAAAGATTGGCACCCCGTATTAATGTTAGGGGTTTCAGCTATCTACATGAACAAGAATGGGATTAAGATCCCGATTATCAACGATGGGAATGTAACAAAAGAAAGCATAGGAGATTTGACATTAACCAAACAGTTGAAGGAAAGAAGAAGAATCTACACTTACCAAAATGTTCGGCTATGAATCCAAAAGAAAAGAAAAGGAGAAATCGCAAGAAAGGGAGAGGGTGATGGTTTCGAATAGGAGAAGAGAAGGAGATTTGATTCGGTCTTGAGGTAGTTTAGCTATTGAGGATTTCAAGAAAAAGATGAATCAAAATGGAAAGGGAGATAGGTATGGTGTTTTCGGCTTTTGAAAATAATCAAGAAAAAAAAGAGAAAAAAATGGGGACAGAAGAATTCGGCAATATGAATGAAAGGGGATTTCGGCACAAGGGAGATTAAGAGAAGAGAAAGAAAAGATGCCGAATGGGGGATGAGGTTGTTGGTTTCGGCTATGAGCAAAAAGAAGAAGACAAACCTACAAGGTGAATTCGGCAATGGGAAGGCTAATCAATGAAGACCGAAAATGAAAAGGGAGAGAATAGCCACTAGAGTTTCGGCTCTTACAATGGAATAGCAAGATGGTTCGGCCAAATACCAAGCTTTCCAAAAAGAAGAAAAAATGCACCTTGGAGTTCGGTTCTGACACTTCACAAAAATGAGAAACCTTCTAAAACTAGCGGACCTTAGCTACTTTCCCTAGCATATTCGGCCACCCTCCAAAACCCCAAAACCGATTGCACCTCCTCCCCCACAGTTTAAAATTCGGCCAACACTCCCCAAGCTCTCCCATCCACTCATTCAAATCGGTTTGAATGAGTCAAACTCCACCTTTTTCTCCTTTCCATCCATTTCAAATTTGTTGATCAAATCCTCATCTATCCATGAGAGTCCTACCTGAGCACACCTCTCCATGCTTGTGGCGTGAAAAAAATAATAAGCAGCAAGGGGGATCTTCACAGCTCGAACACAAGCTCTCCTTCCCTGCATGTGGCGTCATCACCCAAGCACCTTAGTGGCGCCTCCTTTGCTACTTAACCAAGGTAATTCTTGCGTCTCTAACTTCCAATAAATTCTTTTAACCCCTAACTCTCCTAGCTCCTTTCCCTCAAGTGCTAAAACAAATATTTTGGCCATGACCCAGGACTAACCCGAGGTCATGCCTGGACCCCGAAACACATCAAACAAGCACAGCAGACATACCCTCACATGCAAACACATACAAAATGCAGAGACCCCGATTTAAGGATCTTACAATATGAGAATGGTGTTATTGCAAATTGGACTTATTAGTTAAGTGAATTTGGAAGGTTATGAGGTTTCTAGGTGTTATTGCAACTGGACTTATTAGTTATGAAACACCCCAAACCCGGCCCACGAGCCCTGACCGGATCTGGTATGTTCCTCGAAGAAAACCGGTTCAAAATTCTTTTGTTACTTAGGAAAAACTTGTGTGTTTTGAAAGAAAGTTTGTTTGGGTTGGGCTTGAGTTGAAAAAGAGTTTATTTTAAATAAATTCCCATTTATTTCAGGTGACAAAATATTTACAGTCTATTTTAAATTAAATTTACTTGATCTTATAACCATTAAAAATTTGTAACATAATAAATAAAAGAAAGAAAAATAAAGTAGTTCAACTATGGCCATATTACATCAAATAATTCCCAAAATAAATTAAAATGCTTAAATAGAATAAAAGTCCAAATTATAAAATTTGCCTTGCTGTGCATGGCCACCTTTAAGCTTCTGCCGACCCGGTCCATTACTGCTCATCACCTGAAAAATATTCCCCAACGGGGTGAGTCAACAGACTCAATGTGTACACAACACTAAATCATAATCGAATCAGGCATAACAATTATTACACATTCATATCATAGCATACAAGTTATGATGCATTCCCAAAACCCAAACCTATTAAGCCATCCGCTACACTCCCCCGTACCAACCTGTACACCGTGGGGACTACTAAGTTGACCCTCCTTCCGCTACACTCCATATCGCGGTCTTAGGTCACCGCATTCGTGGTCTTAGGTCACCACGTTCAGATTACTGTGGTCTTAGGTCACCACATTCAGATTACTGTGGTCTTAGGTCACCACATTCAGATATCACGGTCTTAGGTCACCGTGTTCGTGGTCTTAGGTCACCACATTCACTTCCCCTTCAAAATAAAACCCAAATGCCCCATATAATAGTATTATGAATAAATATGCCAGAGTTCACATTCTTATTCTTATTCTCATGTTACAATTAACATATTTCATAATCCTAGTAGGAGTAGGAAACGTACCTGAGTACTTTGTACCATAACATGGTACCTTAGCTACTTTCATATTCTTAATACCACATATATTAATTAAACTTAGCCATATAAGGTAGTATGAAATAGTGTGGGGTACACACCTGATTCGCTTAGGATTTCCAATGCAAATCCCGGAAAGCTTGATCTAATGCCTTAGATCTTAGATCTCTACATTTAATCAATCATTCAATACTTAGTAAAGAACCATTCTGCCATAAATCCAAATCCTAGTAGGATTAGTACACTAAAACTTACCTTGCAATTTCCAAATCCCGAAATTATTCCTTGCCTTATATGTCGGTCGAAATCCCTATAACTTCATGTTAGATCAATTTCTAACATTTATTCATAACAAATAGCCCTTAGCCGAATGTTAAATATGACTTACCTTGTGAATTTTAAATCCCCAAATTCACCGAATAACTAGGGAACACGCGGCCTATGGTGTACCTTCGGGAAAAGAACTTCTCCTTCCTTGTAGTTGACACTTAGTAAATCCCGAAAGACCTCTTCAAGGTTTCGGCAACAGGAATATTGATGGGATTAGTCCTAGATTTCGACAAATCTAAAAGAAAAGAATAGAAATCAAACTTGTTCTTACCTTTGAAGAAATCGACAGCACCTAAGCTTGAAACCACTTAAGATATTCGGCTATGGCTTTAAAAGGCTTACTTCCGGCTTTTGGAGGGATTAGAAAGAAAAAAGAAGGAAGAATAAAGATGGAGGATTCGGCTAGAACACAAAGTATTTCGGCTTGGCAAAAATTAAAGAAGAAGAAGATTTGGCGAAGAGAATTCGGCAGAGGCTTCCAAAGAATAGAAAAGAATGAATGAAGAATAGCCTTACTCTTCCTTTTATAGCCAAAATTACTAGGCTAGAGTCCCTTACTTGGCCACCACTCTCATATCTTTATCACTTTATTTAAAAATTAAAGAATAAATCCTCATTTATCTCTTGAAAATAATCTAAAATAAATCCATTATTTATCCCCTTTTTAGCCGAATTTTAAAGAGAATAAAACTCCCCTTTTAAAAGCCTTGTTGCCGTCCACCTCTGTGCTTCTGGAAGCAAAAATAAAATTTATTTTATTTGCTACCCATGTGACTCGAACTCAGGCCCAACACCCTTGCATGTGGCGCCATTTCCAGAGGCCCTAAGTGATATCTTCAGGCCACTTTTCCAAGCCAGTTTGTGTGTCAAATTCCTCCTATTACTTTTCTTAAGGCCACATTGCCTTAATTCCCTCTTTTTAAACCTTAAAACTTGACATTTCTTTACATTTCCAAGTTTCCAAAAATTTTCGTTTGCCTCCTTTAAACTTAACATTTCCTTACATTTCCAAGTTTCCCGAAATGTTTACTTTCCTCTTTTGAATCATTTCTAGATCATTTCCTTACATTTCCATTTCCTTACATTCCCATACATTTCCATACATTTCCTTACATTTCCTTACATCTTAGGGTTCCTAAAACTCCTCAGAACCATCCAACACACCCACTGAGCCCACTATCTCATGAATTACGCACGAACGCATAACCCCTAATCCAGGATGTTACAGTTCTACCCTCCTTAAGAATAATTTCGTCCTCGAAATTACTTATTAACAGGCGTACAATCCTTCTCACCGCACTATGCTTACGCTGCGCACTCTGATCTTAATAGAACCATCATACTTTCTAGGCACAATCTCTAAGTTCATGTCCCCTAGAACTTATTTCTAACGTCGCGATTTAATCTGATTACAAAGTTTTATGCATTAGTCCTTGTTTCACTTATTACCCGCGAAGAAGTTTTATGAGAAGAATTTTAGGAGTGGTTCTTTCGTATTCATACATGCATACAATCTTTACATTCATACATTCATCAATCAATTATGAACTTTCGTTCATTCAGAGAAACGTTGTAGTTTTCATTGTTGCTGTTTTTCCACTACCCAGGGGTATTTTCGTAATTTGCCCTATAGGGGTATTTTCGTAATTTGTCAAAATAAGGTTCCTTGGTGATTTTGTCAATAAGGGTATTTTGGAATTTTTTTTTGAAATCCCGAGGGTATTTCAGAAATTTTTAAATTACAGGGTATTTCGATAATTTTGGAACTCGGGAATATTTTGGTAATAAACCAGGGTAAATTTGTAAAGTTTAATAAATCAAGGGTATTTCAAAATTTGCAAAACTTGAGGGTTCTTTTTGAGAATTTGTTTTCCAAATCAGTGATGTTTGCAAAAATTTTGGAAATCAGGGTCATTTTGGTAATTTTATAAGTTAGGGGCAATTTCGTAATTTTCAAAAATCAAAGTATTTTGATATTTTGCAAATTAGGGTTTTTGGACTTGTTATAAAGTAATGAAATTTTTTTTGAATAAGAACTGTGGGTATTTTGGAAATTTCATAAACCAAGGGCATTTTTGTAATTTTACAACTAGGGGTAATTTAGTAAATTTTTGTAAATCAAGAAATATTTCAGAAAAATTTTTTGGGATAGCTGTATAAATCAAAATGGTAATTTAGTCATTTTAAAACTAGGGTTTCCATAAAAATATGGCTAATCCCTTTCGGGTTTTAGTTAGGGGTTTAGCCCATGAATAAGTCCTCTTGGTTAGGGTGAACTAAAGCTACGCACCAGGTAGGATTCCTGCGAAGAAGAGGTGAGTCACTAGGACTGCTTAAATACCAGGCTCTTCCGGATCTAATCCTAGACATGCGCACAATGGTTACCACACCCTAACTCGGCGACTTAGACACAGGTTTGTTTTATTAAGCATTTAAGTCTTATGTAACTGTTGGGGTAAGCTAGCCTTATAGTTCAAGTACCTATCATACTAATCTACGTTCCCTTCTATTTCTACCCTTCTACAGATCACAATAGATATCACACAAAGGTTAGGGGTACTTACCTGGTGGACTTCGGGTCGGAGACTTAGGTGCCATGCCAGAAAACCTGCTTACTTTTAAAATATTTCCATAAAACTCATTTGGGCTCGATTTGAAAATGTTTTGGGCCTTAGACCACAGGCCGAGAGTTTAAAACTGGGCTCTGATACCAAATTGAAACACCCTAAACCCGGCCCACGAGCCCTGACCAGATCTGGTATGTTCCTCGAAGAAAACCGGTTCAAAATTCTTTTGTTACTTAGGAAAAACTTGTGTGTTTTGAAAGAAAGTTTGTTTGGGTTGGGCTTGAGTTGAAAAAGAGTTTATTTTAAATAAATTCCCATTTATTTCAGGTGACAAAATATTTACAGTCTATTTTAAATCAAATTTACTTGATCTTATAACCATTAAAAATTTGTAACATAATAAATAAAAGAAAGAAAAATAAAGTAGTTCAACTATGGCCTTATTACATCAAATAATTCCCAAAATAAATTAAAATGCTTAAATAGAATAAAAGTCCAAATTATAAAATTTGCCTTGCTGTGCATAGCCACCTTTAAGCTTCTGTCGACCCGGTCCATTACTGCTCATCACCTGAAAAATATTCCCCAACGGGGTGAGTCAACAGACTCAATGTGTACACAACACTAAATCATAATCGAATCAGGCATAACAATTATTACACATTCATATCATAGCATACAAGTTATGGTGCATTCCCAAAACCCAAACCTATTAAGCCATCCGCTACACTCCCCCGTACCAACCTGTACACCGTGGGAACTACTAAGTCGACCCTCCTTCCGCTACACTCCATATCGCGGTCTTAGGTTACCGCATTCGTGGTCTTAGGTCACCACGTTCAGATTACTATGGTCTTAGGTCACCACATTCAGATTACTATGGTCTTAGGTCACCACATTTAGATATCACGGTCTTAGGTCACCGTGTTCGTGGTCTTAGGTCACCACATTCACTTCCCCTTCAAAATAAAACCCAAATGCCCCATATAATAGTAATATGCATAAATATGCCAAAGTTCACATTCTTATTCTTATTCTCATGTTACAATTAACATATTTCATAATCCTAGTAGGAGTAGGAAACGTACCTGAGTACTTTGTACCATAACATGGTACCTTAGCTACTTTCATATTCTTAATACCACATATATTAATTAAACTTAGCCATATAAGGTAGTATGAAATAGTGTCGGGTACACACCTGATTCGCTTAGGGTTTCCAATCCAAATCCCGGAAAGCTTGATCTAATGCCTTAGATCTTAGATCTCTACATTTAATCAATCATTCAATACTTAGTAAAGAACCATTCGGCCATAAATCCAAATCCTAGTAGGATTAGTACACTAAAACTTACCTTGCAATTTCCAAATCTCGAAAGTATTCCTTGCCTTATATGTCGGTCGAAATCCCTATAACTTCATGTTAGATCAATTTCTAACATTTATTCATAACAAATAACCCTTAGCCGAATGTTAAATATGACTTACCTTGTGAATTTTAAATCCCGAAATTCATCGAATAACTAGGGAACACGCGGCCTATGGTGTACCTTCGGGAAAAGAACTTCTCCTTCCTTGTAGTTGACACTTAGTAAATCCCGAAAGATCTCTTCAAGGTTTCGGCAATAGGAATATTGATGGGATTAGTCCTAGATTTCGACAAATCTAAAAGAAAAGAATAGAAATCAAACTTGTTCTTATCTTTGAAGAAATCGACAGCACCTAAGCTTGAAACCACTTAAGATATTCGGCTATGGCTTTAAAAGGCTTACTTCCGGCTTTTGGAGGGATTAGAAAGAAAAGAGAAGGAAGAATAAAGATGGAGGATTCGGCTAGAACACAAGGTATTTCGGCTTGGTAAAAATTAAAGAAGAAGAAGATTTGATGAAGAGAATTCGGCAGAGGCTTCCAAAGAACAGAAAAGAATGAATGAAGAATAGCCTTACTCTTCCTTTTATAGCCAAAATTACTAGGTTAGAGTCCCTTACTTGGCCACCACTCTCATATCTTTATCACTTTATTTAAAAATTAAAGAATAAATCCTCATTTATCTCTTGAAAATAATCTAAAATAAATCCATTATTTATCCCCTTTTTAGCCGAATTTTAAAGAGAATAAAACTCCCCTTTTAAAAGCCTTGTTACTGTCCACCTCTGTGCTTCTGGAAGCAAAAATAAAATTTCTTTTATTTGCTACCCATGTGACTCGAACTCAGGCCCAACACCCTTGCATGTGGCGCCATTTCCAGAGGCCCTAAGTGATATCTTCAGGCCACTTTTCCAAGCCTGTTTGTGTGTCAAATTCCTCATATTAATTTTCTTAAGGCCACCTTGCCTTAATTCCCTCTTTTTAAACCTTAAAACTTGACATTTCTTTACATTTCCAAGTTTCCAAAAATTTTCGTTTGCCTCCTTTAAACTTAACATTTCCTTACATTTCCAAGTTTCCCGAAATGTTTACTTTCCTCTTTTGAATCATTTCTAGATCATTTCCTTACATTTCCATTTCCTTACATTTCTATACATTTCCATACATTTCTTTACATTTCCTTACATCTTAGGGTTCCTAAAACTCCTCAGAACACATCCATCACACCCACTGAGCCCACTATCTCATGAATTACGCACGAACGCATAACCCCTAATCCAGGATGTTACAAGTTAAGTGAATTTGGAAGGTTATGAGGTTTCTATGAAGTCTCGGGTTTAATTGGGCCTTAGGAAAAATTTGGTATTTTAGCACTTTAAGGAGAGATGGTAAGTAGCTTCAAGACTTATAGAAATAAATGAGTAAAGTGCTTGCATGAATGAGCTATTGGTAAGAAGGATATGATGCCACATGATGGACTTGAAGGGAAGAGGTTTGAATCACTTGGTATGCATTTTTGTGACTTAGATTTTTTGCAGTCATCTAGCATGTGTCGGCCAACCTTTATTTTTGGAAGGTGGGACTTTTAGTTTATGGCAAGGTGGCTAAAGGATTAAGGCAAGAGTGAACTTAAGGAAAAGGTTGTTATACTTATTGTTTTGCTTGAATTGTTTAAAACGAGAATTTTTCTAAAAACATAAATAAAGGTTTTCCAAAATCGATTAACAAATGGATTTCAAAATAAACTTTTACAAATATGATTTAACTCGAACTTTCTTTTGAACTATTAACAACATTTTCAAAAGTCACGGATTTAAAGTTCAATTCCTTGATTTGTGATTCATCAATCAATCTTTCAACAATACTTGTATTTTATCAACGTTTCCGCAATGTTTCAAGATGTTTTTGCAACTCTATTTCAAACGTCACTTTTTCGTAAATCGCTTATTTCAAATATGCTTTCACAACCAAAAAGGTTTATTAAAGATAATTATGTTTTCATGTAGACACAATTGCTTAAGTGTTTTGGGTTTTAACAAAAGAGGCTGTAATTCTCAAACAAGTTTTTAACAATTGCAAAGATGGTTTTGAAAAACAGTTCCATGTGGCACGCCAGATTCGAGCCTAACTTCTAGGTCGGGTATGGGGTGTTACAAACCCGCCCCATGCAATATGAAAAATTGCAATATACATATCAACATATAATAGTGTAATGTAAACATACACACGTTACTTAACAACACTGAGGGTAAAACAATCACTCAACCAATCGAGGGTATTTTGGTAATTTCACAGCCTAGGGGCATTTTGGTAATTTTGTAGCCCAGGGGCATTGTAATTTTCTCTTTAATGGCCTTTCCGAAGGCCTACTGTCGCCTCGAGCGACTCGGGACCCTTTTTGGGTCTTTATAGCACTGTTGGGCTTAAATCTCGTTTTAGGCCCAAACGGGCCCACATGCTCGGGTGGCCCAAAACATAGTTTCGGTTACAGGTTTGCAGATTTCGCATCCGGGCCTATCATTGGCTTGTTTTCCAATAGTTTTTTCCAAGTGGGCCAGTTAGCCCGTTGGGCCAATTTGGCCCGTTTCAGCCCAGTTAGGCCCGTTACAGCCTCGGCATCGCGAGAGTGTTCGTGACACTCTCAACGACTTAGCATCATGATGAGTATCTCGATTTACTACTACGATCATTCGTACGCTCGAGTAATCACAATTGTCGGCTTTTCGGCTTTTCGACTTTTCATCGTTTCACAGAACTTCGCAAGCAACCATCGAAGTGGGTTTGAGATTACACACCTGATTTGGATTTCCTAAAGAACCACTCTTCGTTGCCCCCTAAAAAGAAAATCGATCAAACGTTAGCCTCGATTTCTTAAAAGATTCCATAAGCCCAAAAGTACTAACTCACAAGAGCCACTTACCACAATCGTGATCCTTCCCTACAAGGTTCCAAAATCCAGCCTTGCACCTTGGCTGTTGCAACGAATTCCTAAAAGTAAATAAGTGATGTACCAAAGGAGTTAGCCTTAATCCAACATTCAGCCCTCCCACAAGGCAGGGAACCGATATCTACACCACAAAACAGAATCTCAAGAATGTCACTAATGTAACAGCCTGGTTTAGACCTGGTTGAAATAGTGGTTCCGAGACCACAAATTCGAGATAGTAAAAAAATATTTTAGTGATATTTTCTATGTGAATAGTATGTGATATAGCCTGTGTGAAAATTCTGTGTGATAATTTTATCGACTGTGTGTCAAATTGTGAGAGAGGATTTAATTGTATAAAGTGTAAAATGTTGGGTGTTGATTGTTAAGTACTTAATTGTTGTTGGCTTTTTAAGGTGAAGGCCTTATGAGGCAATTTCACCTTTTTAAAGATAGTGGATGTTAAATGGACAAATATGCCATTAATGTATATTTGTTATTTAATGTTTAGTAAAAGGGATAGTATGGTAAAATGAATATTATTATGATTATAATAAAACAAATGAAAGAAAAGATGAATGTTATCATCTTCATAAGTGCCGAAATTTTGAAGGAAAAAGAAAGGAATACGGCTTTGGGGTATTCGGCAATTGTTAAGCAAAATTAAGGTATGTTTTGGCTTCGATTTTGATAATTTCTACGTTTTTGTAATCGTTGCTTCGTGCTCTAGCTAACCCATGTTGTAATTTTGTGAATTGATGATGTTTTTGTGATGAGTCAAAGATGAACACTTGAGCTATGTGTTAGTTGATAGTGAAATATGGAAACTTGGTGTTTGATTAAATAGTTTGTATTGGGATTTTTAGTGAAATTGAGTATTTTGGGCTTAATTGAGAATATAAGAAATTGGAGGACTAACGAAACAAATGAAATGTATGAGATTGTATGAGTATAATGAGTATTCGGCTAAGCATGGGTGCAAGCTAATTATGTGAATTTGATGATTTTATGAATAAAGGACTAAAGTGTCAAAATGTGAAAATGTAAGGGCTATTGTGTAAAATGCCCTAAATATGTGTGTTTGGATTAAAATGAATGAATTGGTGATTGAATGGACTGAATTTGAATGTGTATAGACCAAGAGAGGAGAAGTTCGGATCGAGATCGAGGCAAAGATAAAGTACTCGATTAATCGACCGTTTCAATAGTTCGACGTCCGAGGTAAGTTCAGATATAATACATGTTATTAAGATATGTTTTAGCATTATGAAATGGATATGTAAATGTGTATGAAATTGAGATGCTATGTGCAAGAATTAGTTAATGGCACTAAGTGTGCGAAATTGAAATCGAAATAGAAGTGAATAGCACTGTGTGTGCGAAATTGTGAAAGCTTTGGTTGTTTGATTTGGCATTGTGTGTGCGATACCGAGATAAGTCGGTTGAAAGATTAGGCACTAAGTGTGTGATGATGAGTATGCTTCTGGCATGTATATAGCACTGAGTGTGCGATTAATTTGAACAAATATCAAAGGATGATTCACATGTAATATCGAGCATTGAAAAGCTTGGAAGTTGAATAACTATGTGTTAGCTAAGGTATGTGTTGAACCTTTGTGGTTGATGAGTTATAGACAAGCTATGATTGAGTGAATGAGTTTTTTAACTATTGATGAGTTATAAACAAGCTATGATTGAGTGAATGAGTATTTTGGCTATGGATGAGAGGGCATGAATATAAGATAATTGATCTATGTGATTGTTTATTATATACATTGGTTTAAATTGATGAGACAATTGTATTGTATGTCGAACTTACTAAGCTTTGGGTAGCTTACTGTGTGATTTTTTTCTTTGCTTTGCAGTGTCAGTAAAGCTAACTCGGATCTGGGGATCGTCAACATCTCAGTCACACTATCGGCAATCTATTTTGGGTATTTTGGAAAGATGTACATAGTAAAATATGGCATGTATAGGCTAGTTATTGAATCATGTTCGAGATTTTAAAATAGCCATGAGATGTGGCTAGATATGTGCTAGTTTTTAGCATGAATGACTTTGGTATATATGAGGCATCTTTTGGTATGGATTGTGAGTTGGGAAATTGACTTATGAATGGTAAACTTAGTGATGGTTTAACATCTTATGAAATGGTTAAGATTATGGTAAGTGTATGGATGAGTTATGCTAATGATTGCATGTGTTTTAGTTTGGTAAATTTGGCATGATTGGATTTGGATTGGAATGTAGAGGTTGGATGATCATTTTGTTATGAATTGGTTGCCAAAATTGTGTGAGGAACCATGCTCAAATGTGTAACATCCCGAAATAAGGCCTAAACGGAACAGTGGTTTCAGGACCACAAATTCGATGATGAGAAATTTATTTTATTTATATTTTTATGGTCTACAATTTCACGGAATGATTTCGTGAAAATCCCAATAGAAAATGTTGACGTTTGGGCACTCAATTTAGTCAAAAGGACTAAATTGTAAAAAGTGCAAAAGTTGAGTTCTACATGTTAGAGGTGTCCAATTGTTATGAAATTTTAAATTGGAGGTCCTTAAATGATAATTAGACCATTGGTTAAGTTGATGGACAAAAATGGACATGGATGGGTACGTTTCAAAAGATTTTTTTAAGGGGCATTTTAGTAATTTAGTGAATTAAATAAATTAAAAACAAAATTTAAATGCCAAATATGTCCATCTTCTTCATTAGGACGAAATTACAAGGGTTCTCCATAGCTAGGGTTTGTTTCAAGCTTCCAAACTCCATAGTAAGTGATTCCAAGCCCCGTTTTTAATGTTTTTACGTTTTTGGAGTCCCTGTAACTTAATTTAGCTTATTCTAGCAATAATTTATCCTATGGTTCAGATTTGGAAAAATACCCAGAGGTGAAATGTGCTTATTTTAATGTTTTATGATGGAATATGAAGGCTGAAATAATGTTAAACAACTTTTACTAAGCGATTTTACGTGAAAACGAGTAAAACGACATAATCGGCAAAAATACCTAATGTTCATAAGTACATGTTAGAGTGAGAGTTTGATGTTGCCATAGAAGAGAAAAATGACCAGCATGTTATAAAACATATGAAAAGGGGCTGAAGTTTAATGTTCGAGTATTGGGGCAAAACTGTAATTATGCAAAAGTTTAGGGGAAAAATTGTAATTTTTCCAAAGTTTAAGTTAGGGACTGTTTTGAGTAGTACATTAATTAAATAAGTGAAATGTAATGTTTTAGACCCCGAAAAATGAGATTTCGACCTAGAACTAGAGGAAAATCGAAAAATCGAGAAAGTTGGTAAAATGATCGTTTCGGCATTCGAGGTAAGTTCGTGTGTTAATAATAATGCAATACCATGCTTGAATTGTAATTCTCTATTGATATGGCATAAATTGTATGATTAATATGTTTAGGAGAAGTTGATGGATGGTATGTCTGGCATGGAAAATGTGATGTTTGTTGTGTCATGTGAAATTGAATGGCAAATTAATGTTACAAGAATTGAATGTTAAATTAATATTACATGGGTTGTATGAGTTGCTACACGGTTGTACCTGACGAGATTTCGACAAGAAAGTTTATATGTAAATAACGCATTTATTTTACTTGTACAATAATTATTTTGCTAGATATTATGGAAATCATTGGGTGATAACTAAAATATGAAAATGAATGGAATGGGAAATTCTTGATTGAACCTTCGAAAAATCGAGAGATACGGACAATATGTAGCTAGGTCACACGAGTGATAAGGGACCTTCACTGTCTGCACAAGAAAGCTACTAGATGGCAAAATTTGATATGTAGCTAGGCCACATGGATGATAAGGGACTTTCACCATGTGTGCAAGAAAGCTACGGGATAATAATTTCATATGTAACTAGGTCACATGTGTAATACTGTGTGTATACCATGTGTACAAGAAAGTTAAGGGTTATGAGTAGCTAGGTCACATGAGTGGTTCCTAGTGTTGGACACCATGTAGACAAGAAAGCTACGAGATGGAATGGCTAGGTCACATAGGTGATAAGGGACCTTCAGCATGTGTACAAGAAAGCTGAATTATGTTTAGGTGGAGCTATGTGCTAAGACCACCGAGTATCGGGCGTTTTTCGAAGGGGTGCAACGAGATAATTTACTAATGATGATTGGTGCGATCATGTTATGAATAAGTGCAAGTGTGAATGTGACCAATTGAGAAATGTGGCAAATGTACGTATGAAAAATATGTTCGATATGTAATCAGAAATTGGAAAGGCTGGTATAAGGAAGTGATGAACACAACTAAAGTGAAAGAAAGAGCAGAAATTTACAATAAAACTATTTGGACAGCAGCACTGACATGAGTTTGAAAAATCACTAAAAATAGTAGAGATTGAATTATAAGTTGGATGAGATATTTATTTAAAGCTTATTGAGTCTATTTTTATATAAAAGAAACATAGCAAACAAATGATTCATATATTTTGAGATATTTGAATTTCTGTGAGACTGGTTTAGAATGATTACGTGATTCCCTGTTCTGCCTTAGAAAAATCATTAAAAATTGTACAAAACTAATTGTGGGATATAATTTATATGCCTGAAATCCTGAATGAGTATATTTTCAAATCAACTAAATATGAAGGTCATATAAACTTTGTACGAGGAGAAAATTTATTCGTAGTGAAGAGAGGTCAGAATAGTTGAATAGTAAAATAGGGGAATATTTAATGATTAAACTGTATTGATTGGCTAAACCAAAGATTCCGAAAATTTTATGGTAAGAAGATATGTGAGTCTAGTTTCATGGAAAATTAACGGATCTTAATTTGGAGTTTTGTAGCTCTAGATATAAATAATTTAATTACTATAACTCAAGAAAACAACTTAACTGTAATTTGAATAAATAGAAAGAATATGAAAATAGCATGTTATCACATTGCTTATTAGTTTTATGCGAGCTTACTAAGCATAAAGCTTACTCCCTCCTTTCCATTTCTTTTAGTTTTGTCAAGTCAGCTCAGGGTTAGAGATCGTCAGAGGCAGTATCACACTATCGGGCCATTATCTTTGGAGTATTGGCATGTGTATGTTAAATGTTTTCAAGTGAGTGGCATGTATAGGGACTTAGTTTTTTTTTATGAGGGATGTTGTTATGATTAGCCAAATGTATTGGCTTATATTGATTTGTTGATTATAGCCATGAGATGTGGCTTATAATGATTTTGGCCTGTAAGCCTATTTGTCCATTGCATGTGTTTGAAAAGTTTTTAATTTTGGGCAAAATTTGGTAACCCAGTTTTGTACGATTGTGAATGTTTAAGTCCAGTAACGCCTCGAACCCTGTCCCGAAGTTGAACACAGGTGAGGGGTGTATATTTAATGGTATCAGAGCTATGGTTTAGTCGGTTCTCGGACTAACATAGCAAGTGTGAGAGGCTAGTTATACATGCCACCAATATGTGATAGTGTGATGCCTTCCGACGTGATTGAGGATAATCTTATTAAAAGAGAAGTACTCTCCAACCAAGCTATATCCGACCATTTGATAGTGATACTGAAGTATTTGAATAAAGTGTAGCTATGATGAGTTAAACTTGGAAAAGTATGAATAAGAATTCGTAATGTGTATATGTGATAATGTGTGAAATGAAAGTTTATACAGTGATATGCTTATTCATATTTTTCTGACCTTCACATACTGTAGCATGCTTGAAAATAATTGATTAGTGAATATGATAAGTAAGTTATTGAAATTTTGTAGAATGTATGAATGAGTGCACTTGTTTGAATGAGATAATTGAAAATTTTATGTCAGGCAAATATGAATGATAAATTATTCGAAGTGGGTAGTGTAGTTATAATGACATATGTTGATAATGAAAGATGTGTCATATGTATATATATATATGTGTGTGAGAATCGAGTTAGAGGCTGTACGACCTCACCCCCTTACCGATGAGGTGTTTATAACAGAAATTCATGAGAATCATGTTGATTAAGTTCCTAAGTGTGGAATCTAAGAGTTAAGTTATAGAATAACTATAGATATGATCAAAGACTGAGGATGGTTGACAAATGAAAGAAAGAATTAGAGAAATATCATATTGACTCAAGAATTATTTGGTTTATACAATATCATAATTAGTGAAAAATTTAACTTTGATAAATCGACTTATTCAGATAAGATACTGAAAGGAAGTATTAACTGAAATCTTTCTAAACTGATTTTCTTTAGTGAAAGAAATAATGTGGAAATTAGTGAGGGCAGAATTAGTCAGAAGAATGATGTTTGACATGTGAAGATGTTTAAATATGACAGTCATAGTTGAGCAGTTTACGACTATCTCTTCTTAGCATTTTATGTTTTCGTATCTTTTTAGAGACAATTATGATTGCTTGTTTTCTGAGTAAAGAATCGTCAGTTTGATTGATCTATGATTGGTATTCCACTATCTTTTATTGAAATTTAATTCCATTACGTCTGAGATAAGAGTTGACAGTGAACTTATATGAAATGATTCTACTGTTTATTTTGGCTATTGTTCTGTTTATATCTGTATAGAATATGTTTTATCTCTGTTATAATTGACTTTGGAACACAATGGAATTATAATTTTTCAGTGACGCACCAATCAATGGATTTGAATGTGTATATTCTCTAGAATGTAAAGTAATGGTTCATGTTTTCAAACAGTTAATATTACATTAAAAAGAGTTGTTCGATTAGTAATTTAGAGATTTTCTGAAAATATTGCCTTGAAAAAGATTATTTAGTGATGTTGGAAATTATGAGAAATTTATTAAACCTCATTCTGTTAAGATTTCCGGGAACGAAAATCCCTAGAGGGGAGAAATGTAACATCCCGAAATAAGGCCTAAACGGGACAGTGGTTTCGGGACCACAAATCTGATGTTGAGAAATTTATTTTATTTATATTTTTATGGTCTACAATTTCACAAAATGATTTCGTGAAAATCCCATTCGAAAATTTTGACGTTTGGGCACTCAATTTAGTCAAAAGGACTAAATTGTAAAAAGTGTAAAAGTTGAGTTCTACATGTTAGAGGTGTCCAATTGTTATGAAATTTTAAATTGGAGGTCCTTAAATGATAATTAGACCATTGGTTAAGTTGTTGGACAAAAATGGACATGGATGGGTATGTTTCAAAAGATTTTTTTAAGGGGCATTTCGGTAATTTAGTGAATTAAATAAATTAAAAATAAAATTTAAATGCCAAATATGTCCATCTTCTTCATTAGGACGAAATTACAAGGGTTCTCTATAGCTAGGGTTTGTTTCAAGCTTCCAAACTCCATAGTAAGTGATTCCAAGCCCCGTTTTTAATGTTCTTTACGTTTTTGGAGTCCCGGTAACTTGATTTGGCTTATTCTAGCAATAATTTAACCTAGGGTTCATATTTGGAAAAATACCCATAGGTTAAATGTGTTTATTTTGATGTTTTATGATAGAATATTATGGCTGAAATAATGTTAAACAACTTTTACTAAGCGATTTTATGTGAAAACGAGTAAAACGACATAATCGGTAAAAATACCTAATATTTATAAGTACATGTTAGAGTGAGAATTTGATGTTGCCATAGAAGAGAAAAATGATCAGCATGTTATAAAACATATGAATAAGGGCTGAAGTTTAATTTTCGAGTATTGGGGCAAAAGTGTAATTGTGCAAAAGTTTAGGGGCAAAATTATAATTTTACCAAAGTTTGAGTTAGGGACTATTTTGAGTAGTACATTAATTAAATAAGTGAAATGTAATGTTTTAGACCCCGAAAAATGAGATTTGGACCTAGAACTGGAGGAAAATCAAAAAATCGAGAAACTTGGTAAAATGATCGTTTCAGCATTCGAGGTAAGTTCGTGTGTTAATAATTATGCAATACCATGCTTGAATTGTAATTCTCTATTAATTTGACATAAATTGTATGATTTAATATGTTTAGGAGAAGTTGATGGATGGTATGTATGGTATGGAAAATGTGATGTTTGTTGTGTCATGTGAAATTGAATGGCAAATTAATGTTACAAGAATTGAATGTTAAATTAATATTACATGGGTTGTATGAGTTTCTACACGGTTGTACCTGACGAGATTTCGACAAGAAAGTTTATATGTAAATAATGCATTTATTTTACTTGTACAATAATTATTTTGCTAGATATTATGGAAATCATTGGGTGATAACTAAAATATGAAAATGAATGGAATGGGAAATTCTCGATTGAACCTTTGGAAAACCGAGAGATACGGACAATATGTAGCTAGGTCACAAGAGTGATAAGGGACCTTCACCGTGTGCACAAGAAAGCTACTAGATGGTAAAATTTGATATGTAGCTAGGCCACATGGATGATAAGGGACTTTCACCATGTGTGCAAGGAAGCTACGGGATAATAATTTCATATGTAACTAGGTCACATGTGTAATACTGTGTGTATACCATGTGTACAAGAAAGTTACGGGTAATGAGTAGCTAGGTCACATGAGTGGTTCCTAGTGTTGGACACCATGTAGACAAGAAAGCTACGAGATGGAATGGCTAGGTCACATGGGTGATAAGGGACCTTCACCATGTGTACAAGAAAGTCGAATTATGTGTAGGTGGAGCTATGTGATAAGACCATCGAGTATCGGACATTTTCCGAAGGGGTTCAACGAGATAATTTACTAATGATGATTGGTGCGATTATGTTATGAATAAGCGCAAGTGCGAATGTGACCAATTGAGAAATGTGGAAAATGTACGTATGAACAATATGTTCGATATGTAATCTGAAATTGGAAAGGTCGGTATAAGGAAGTGATGAACACAACTAAAGTGAAAGAGAGAGCAAAAATTTACAATAAAACTGTTTAGACAGCAACAGTGACATGAGTTTGAAAAATCACTAAAAATAGTAGAGATTGAATTATAAGTTGGATGAGATATTTATTTAAATCTTATTGAGTCTATTTTTATATAAAAGAAGCATAGAAAACAAATTATTCATATATTTTGAGATATTTGAATTTCTATGAGACTGGTTCAGAATGATTACATGATTCCCTGTTCTGCCTTGGAAAAATCATTAAAAATTGTACAAAAATAATTGTGGGATATAATTTATATGCCTGAAATACTGAATGAGTATATTTTCAAATGAAATAAATAAAAAGGTCATATAAACTCTGTACGAGGAGAAACGTTATTCGTAGTGAAGAGAGATCAAAATAGTCAAACAGTAAAATAGGGGAGTCTTTAATGAATAAACTGTATTTATTGGCTAAACCAAAAATTTTGGAAATTTTATGGTAAGAAGATATGTGAGTCTAGTTTCATAGAAAATTAACGGATCTTAATTTGGAGTTCCGTAGCTCTAGATATAAATAATTTAATGACTATAACTCAAGAAAACAACTTAACTGGAATTTGAATAAATAGGAAGAATATGAAAATAGCATGTTATCACATTGCTTATTTGTTTCATGCGAGCTTACTAAGCGTAAAGCTTACTCCCTCCTTTCCATTTCTTTTAGTTTTGTCAGGTCAGCTCAGGGTTGGAGATCGTCGGAGGTAGCATCACACTATCGGGCCATTATCCTTGGAGTATTGGCATGTGTATGTTAAATGTTTTCAAGTGAGTGGCATGTATAGGGACTTAGTTTTTTTTTTGTGATGGATGTTGTGATTAGCCAAATGTATTGGCTTATATTGATTTGTTGATTATAGCCATGAGATGTGGCTTATAATGATTTTGGCCTGTAAGCCTATTTTGTCCATGGCATGTGTTTGAAAAGTTTTTAATTTTGGGCAAAATTTGGTAACCCAGTTTTGTATGATTGTGAATGTTTAAGTCCAGTAAAGCGTCGAACCCTGTCTCGGAGTTGGACAGGTGAGGGGTGTTACAAAATGTGCTTGTACAATTGACCCATATGGGTGGCATTTTGGCCTTGCAAATGGGCTATTAATGTCACACGGCCATGGCACAGGGGCGTGCCTAGCGACCGTGTGAGCAAGTCAGTATATGGCCTAGTAGTACACGGCCTTAGCACGGGGGTGCTGGATAACCGTGTTGGTTTTGGTAGGATAGACCACGGTCAGGGTACACGGGCGTGCTTTGTGACCATGGGAGCCAAGTCAGGATAGTCCACGGCCAAGGCACACGGGCGTGCTTGGTGGCCGTGGGAGTATAGTCAGGATAGACCACGGGAAGGACACACGGGTGTGTCTATTAGCCGTGGAAGGCACATGGCCTGCCCTAGTTTTAATTTTCCATGAAATTTTGTATTTGTTTCAGTTTAGTCCCGACTCGGTTTATAAGCATGTTTAAGGTCTCATAGACCTTGATAAGGAACATCGTGATTGTAAATGAATGTGATTGAAGATGATTGACTTTGTGTCATAAATTTAGATGTTAAATGTTCTGATTGATCGATAATACCTCTTAACCCTATTCCGGCAATGGTTTTGGGTTAGGGGTGTTACAACTAAACATCAAAATAAAAGGGGTATTTGCATAACTTCACCTTTACTGCAACTGACATTAACGATCCTCACCCGTTGTTAATTAGAAGAATCGACCCACCCCCAAAAGAGTGTTTCGGCTTAACTTAAAAGAAAAAGAAGTAAGATGTGATGAGAATGGGAGGATGTTATGTTCAGTCCAAGGAGAAAAGTTTGAGTAAGGGAGAAAGAAACAATAATAACATTCAAAGAGAAGAAGCCATTACCTTAACCCAGAGAGAAGTCGAATGGAAGAAAAGATTCAGCACAACAGCAAAATGCAAGAACCACTATTTGGTTTTGGGGAACACCGTAATGGAAACCGAAAGATGAGAAAGAATGGAGTCAACCACTTGAAGACTAAGAGAGAAAAAGAAGTAGGGGTTTCGGCCAAGAAGAGAGTTGCAGCACACGACTCAAGATGTACTAGCTAGAATTGAATGAAAAGAGAGAAAAGATGAGTAGAAGGAACACTACAGAAGAAAAGGGAGTTTCAGCTATGGTGTTGATGGTGCAGAAGAAAGATGCAAATAGGGGAAAGATGGAAAGTGACTTTCGGCTAAGTCCCGAGGAGAGAAAACAAGAAGAAAGAACGCAAATGTCAGAGGGAAGAACCCAATAATGCTTGAGTAGCAAAAGCTAAAAATGCAAAATGCTTAGAATTACAAGAGAATTTTGGCACACACACGCTAAGAGGTTTCGATTTTCTAACTTTGCTCCTACCCAAAGCCGAATTTGCTACCTTACTCACCCCCATGCACTTCCCATTTTCGGCCAAACTACCCCCACACTCTAATCCCTTGATTCACTCCTCAAAGTCCTCCACAATTAACTCTCCATCACCTATTCAAACATTTTGACCAAGTCCTCTCTCTCTCCTGCAGAGTTTGGTCTCCACTCAGCTACCTCCCCCTCCTGAGCACAAAAATAAACTCCTCTTTGCAGCATGTGGGATTCGAACACTCTTCCCCCTCCAAGTTCCCTTATAACACCACCCACTAGGCCACCTTGCTTCTTGTGTTATCAAAATACAACCAATTATGCTTAAGTCCTGCCTCCACTAGCTCACCTCACTAAAGTGCCCAAAACCAAAATTTCACCAATATCTGGGCTCGAACCCGAGCCTCCCCAGGACCCCCGAACACACCCAAATAACAAGCTTATCAATCACAACACATGCAATAGCACAAAAATGCCAGACCCCTATTTTTAGGATGTTACAAAACTCTTGGCTTGAGATGAATATGAATAAGGAATGAGTTATTATATGTATATGTCTGAAATACACAAAAATAATGATACGTGACAATTTATATAAGAAAACATGAGATGATGATACTTGTACATGAAATTCATTTGATGAATATGTCATCCTTGATTATAGACTTGTATACTTTGAGTGTACTACGACTCGTGTGACATTGATTTTTCGAGAAATATGAATAAAGTTCTAATATGAAATAATCTAAACTTGTGATGAACTATTATGAAATTATACTTGTAATATAAAGAGATGATTTATGCATGTTAAATGAACAAATGTTATAGAATGCAAATGTGCATGGAAACTTGATTGTTGTTAAGCCTAAACATGTTTTGAGGTTATTATGGAATATATGACTAACAAAGGAAATGAGGATATGTGTAGGGCTTGAAGTCAAATTGAATGAATGTGCCTTACATAGTTACCTCAAAATAGAATGAATGGTAAGTTAAGTACCATGTTATACGAACTTACTAAGCATACAATGCTTACCCCATTTTATTTTCCCCTGTTTTAGAGTAAATCGAAAGCTCGTTGGATTGGAAGCTAGGCGAAGATCACTCATACTATCCATAGGCCCATGACAGTACAATATGGTAAATCAATTACAGTTGTAATGGCATGTATAGGATATGTTGGCCATATTGGCATGTAAATGTAATTAATGCTTGAAATCTAGCCATTGGAATGGCTAGTAATGGTTGTTTTGATATACTTGTAATGTTATGTTATGGTAACTATATATGTATGTCAAGTAGTTGATCAAATCATGTTTAACACATGAATTGAACCAAGGTAAGTTAGTAAACATGTATCCATGTAGCGATAGGCCATGTTGAATGATGAAATTTGCTGATTTGAATACTTGGAATGGTTGGATTGTACTTTGTATGTTTTGATGCAGGAAAATGGTAAATTTGGGTGACAAATGAGGCTAGGAAATGGCTTTATTTTGTCCACACGGGCGTGTGTCTAGATCGTGTATGACACACGGCCTACCCCATGGGCTTGTGGTCTGGCTGTGTGTCCCCTGCACCTTAACATTGTGAAAACTGAATTCTTAGAATTGAGCACACGGGCAAAGACACGGGCGTGTGTCTTAGCCGTATTGGTGACACGGCCTTGAACACGGGCGTGTGTCTTGGCTATGTGAAACCTGCACCTAATTCGAATTGAATTAAATAACCACACGGCCTAGCACTCGAGCGTGTGGTATGGCCGTGTGGCACAAGTTAGGGAACAACCTAAATCAAACACTGCCTAACGCATGGGCATGTCTAAGGGTCACAAGGGTGTGAGCCCTGAACCTTGGAAATTTTTTGAAATGTCACAAAAAAGTTTAGAGTTTTTGATTATGTCCCGAATCGATCTAATGCTCGTATTGGACCTTAAGGGTCCATCTAAGGGACGTTACAAATTATTTCGGTTAATGAATAGTGATTGACATGATTTATCTGAAAATATTCTGAATGTTTCAATAATACTCCGTAATCCTGTTCCGACGATGGACACGGGTTTGGGGTGTTATATCTACAAATCAAATCTCTAATATTACAAAATCATATCTTCTAAGATTACATATCATATTTAAGATTGCATATCCTCAAAGATTATGTTTCCATATATGTCAAGCTTGTAGATGGACCTTCAATCTCTTCAAGCAACGGGCCAGTCCGATCGGGCCAAATGACCTCCTTCAGACTTGATGAATTGCACAAGTGTGCCATGGTTGCGAGCTCCTATGCACGACCTATGACATTCTCCCCCACCGATTCTAACGACACTCTCATTGCATCCTCTGCATGGTACTAATCTATCTTGTCTTGGAATTGCCACAAGGCTTCAACGGGTTCCCAACTTGTCTCGCTATCAAGCAATCCCTTCTATCGCATAGGTATTCCTACAGTGGTCGATAGTACTTTTTTCTGATCACACGATCTGCCTCGATGTTTTCATCCTCTCGATCATAGGCCACTTTTACCCCCATTGGTTCTCGTTCGGACTTGTCTCGATTTGGGTCTTCTCCATCTTCATGGAATGGCTTAAGCATACTTACAAGGAATACCGGATGGATTTTGAGCTTTGAAGGTAACTTAAGCTTGTAGGCCACCTTGCCTACCATTTTCACAACTCGAAATGGCCCCTTATATCGTTGCACAAGCCCCTTATGCAAACCATTATGTCACAAAATCAGGTGTAGTTTAGCAGGGACCGAGTCACCAACCTGAAATTGCACATCTCTTCGATCCTGATCTGCCCACTTCTTGTTCACTTACTTGCCTTGTGTAGAAAAGCTCTAGCTAAATCGTTTTGCTCTTGCCAATCTCTCGCAAATCGATAAGCTGCTGGATTTGGTGCCACATTATGAGTTGCAATAACATTGGGTGTAAGTGGTTGTTGCCCTGTCACTATCTCGAACGGACTTTGGTTCGTCGCCCCGCTTTGTTGTAAGTTGTAATAAAATTGAGCCACATCCAAAAATTTTGGCCAATCCCTTTGTGTGGCACTTACATAGTGCCGAAGATATGTCTCCAACAACGCATTCACTAGTTCAGTTTGCCCATCGGTTTGTGGATGCATGCTAGTGGAAAAGTTCAAGTCTGAGCCCATTAACTTGACCAACTTCGTCTAGAAATGGCCTGTGAATTACCCATCTTGATCACTGATGATAGATTATAATACTCCCCAATATTTCACCACATGTCTAAGAAACAAATTAGCTGCCTCCTCAGCAGGACACTCCTTGGTTGCGGGGATAAAAGTTGCATACATCGAATACCTGTCCACCACAACAAAAATACTTGCAAATCCATCAGATTTAGGCAAACCCATAATAAATTCCATGGATAAACTCTCCCATGGTGCTCCGGAATGGGCTAAGGTTGTAACAAACTGGTAGGAACCTTCAACTTGACCTTATCTTGTTGGCACACCAAACAAGTTTTCACATAGGTCTCCACATCATTGTCCATGTAAGGCCAATAAAACTGATCCTCAAAGAGAGCCAAAGTGTGTTGCATCTTTGGGTGGCCAACCCATCTTAAATCATGACATTCCTTCATGACTTCTTTGCACAAATTCCCATATTGAGGTACATAGAGACATTGTCCCTGAGTGTATAGCAATTCTCCCTCGAGCCAAAATCGCCTTGTTTTTCCGTCATTGGCAAGCTCCATCAAATTCTTAGCCGTGGGATCGTGGGACAACCCTTCTCGAATGCACTCCAATAAGGGACCATTAGGTTGGCTTAACGTTGCAAACTCCATTTTTCGACTCAAAGCATCAGCCACAATGTTGGCACTCCCCGGTTTGTATTCCATGCTAAAATCAAACTCCTCTAAGAAAACATGCCAATGAGCTTGCTTGGGAGACAAATTTTTAACGGTTAAGAAATAACTATTTGTAACATTATCAGTGAATACCACGAACCTGGAACCCAACAAATAGTGCGTCCATATGCGCAAACAATGCACCATGACGGTCATTTCTTTTTCTTGAACCGTGTATCGCCGCTCCGTCTCATTGAGCTTTCGGGTCTCGAAAGCAATTGGATGCCCATCTTGTATCAGTACTCTCCCAATCGCATAGTCTGAAGCATTCGTGTGTACTTTATATGCCTTTGAAAAATTTGGCAAAGCAAGTACAGGTTCACTCGTCATTACTTACTTTGCTTGGTTAAAGGATTTTTCGCACCAAGGGTCCTAATTGCACACTTTACCCTTCTTCAATAAGTCCGTCAAGGGTGCAGTGATCTTGGAGTAGCCTTCAATGAAACGTCGATAGTAATTTGCTAACCCAAGGAAGGACCACAACTCCGTTACCTTGGTTGGTGGCTCCCAATTGGCAATGGCTCGAACCTTGCTTTCATCCATCCGAATCGTGCCACCTCCCATAATATGGCCAAAAAATGACACCTCTTGTTGGGAAACTACACATTTCTCCTCCTTGACATATAGCTCATTTTCCCACAAGGTTTGGAACACCTCCCTCAAGTGTCCCACGTGCTCTTCAAGCGACTTACTATACACCACAATGTAACACCCCTTACCCGTATTCAACGTCGGAACAAGGTATGAGGCATTACTAGACTCGTACGCAAGCAATTATACAAACCTATAGACAATGCACAATCTCAAGTACCCATCATGCTTCTTTTAGAACAACACCGGTGCACCAAATGAGGCTTTAGATGGTCTAATGACCCGTCATCTAAAAGCTCCATCAACTTCTTCCGCAATTCCTCTAACTCAGGCGGAGACATCCGAAATGGTGCCCTTGCTGGTGGCTCAGTATTGGGTAATAACTCAATCTTGTGATCCACCTCCCTATTAGGTGACAACTTTTTGGGCAACTCCATGGGCATTACGTCTTGAAATGACTTCAACAACTATTTCACTTCCTTTGGAATTTCCCTGTCAGATTTCTCATCTACATTATCCTTCAAGGTGGCTAAATAGAAGACTTCATCTCTACGTACTCCTTTGGCATATTAGATTGCTGACAATGTTTTTCCCTCCATGCTTCCCTTTCTTTTCATTCGCACCATACATTGATGGTTTGAATTGGAGATCATCATGTAATTCTCAGAAGGATAAATACCCGCATTAACTCGGTCAAGTAAGCTTAATCCAACTACAAAATCATAATCATCAAGTGGGATTACCTTAATGGTTGCTTTATCGGTCCACTCACCAAGTTTGAGTTCCACTCCTTTCGCTACATCTATTCTGGGAATGCTTTCCGAGTTCACCATTTTGATTCGACCTGAATCTTCCTCCACTTTGAGACTGAGTTCCTTCGCCATCTCTTCAAACATAAATAAAGCAGACGTACCAGTACCAACAAGGACATTCAATATTTTGCCTGCCACGATGATGTCCACAAACATCAGTCCATTACTCGCCTTGTCTTCGACACCACCCAATATCGCATTAAGACTTTTGGTGTCGTATTCAGCCTCTTCGCATGCTTCCATGGCATTGAAAGCGGCTTTCTTTGAACAATCCCCCATCCTATGTGGGCCTTGACAATGATAGCATCTCATAGGCCCTTTCTTATCCCATGGCTTACCTTGAATATCCCTTGGGCTGTCGCCATTCTTATCTACTTGATATTTGTCTCCCCTACCATTGCCTTTGGGTTTTGACTTGGGCTTGGAAGACTCACTATTATCAAACTTTCTTCCCTCAACATCGTAGAAATTTTCTGCCTCAGCCATGGCTACGGTCAATTCAGTGATACCTAGGCAACGCAACTCTTGCTTAGCCCATATTTTCAACCCATCCTCGAACCAATAAAATGCTTCCCTCTCATTCAAGTTTGAGATCTGAAGCATCAACTCATTGAATTCCCGAACATAATCTTGAATGGTACCTTATTGCGTAAGCCGGCACAACTTAGTATGAGCCTCCTTTTCAGCATGCTGTGGATAAAACTGCTCTTTCAACTCTCTTTGGAACTCCTCCCAAGTCCCAATAGTCGTTCCTCCATGTTTATCATCCATGGACCTACGTCACCACCATAAGAGAGTAATATTAGTAAAGTAAATCGAAGCAGTGTTTACCTTGGTGGCATCATCCTCAATGCCCATTGCTCAGAAATATTGCTCCAATTTCAATAGAAAGTTATCCAGTTACCCTTGAACTTTTCGAGTTCTGAACCATTCACATGAAGTTCTTTCGTTCTGAAGCCAACATCCCACTTCCTAGGGCTGTCTTACAGATAGTGAGCTACCCCTTAAGCTCAATAATCTCCTCTTTCATGGAAGTCACCAGGGCCTCAAGAGCTTCATCCCTTAGTGTCAATTTGTCCGAAGTGGATCTGAGAGTGTCCAACACAAATTCCTTGCTATCTTCCCTCAGTTCCTCTATACAGATCAGGACCACTTTGAGTGTCTCCTTCATGTCACTAACAGACTCCTCGAGATTGACCACTCGATTTTCTAAGCTCAACAGCATGTCACTCAATCGACTAGCCTTTCGGGCTCTACCATATTTCAGTAGTGGTTTCGTAAACCAAAGCTCGGATACCAACTGTCACGGACTTAGAAATTCGCCTCACGATCCGTGCGGCCTTAGGTAATTTCTTTGCTTCCAAAAATGCCTAAGTCAGACTAACTTCAACTTTTTGAGGATCCAATGGAATTCCTCCCAAAAACTAACACAAAGCTAAAGAAACTCAGAATCGAACAAAGATGAACGAAGAACAAAATAAGAACAAATGCTCTTAAGAATTCTTATTGCTCAAAACTTAAGTGAGAAAGTTTGAGTGAATACTCTCAAGAATTTTTACTGCTCAAAACTCAAGTGATTTACAATGAGGGGAGAGGCCTCTATTTATAGTTGAGCCTCCCCAAATCCAATGGTACAGATTACAAAATCAAATCAAATCAAATCTCTAAGATTACAAAATCATATCTTCTAAGATTACATATCATATCTAAGATTGCATATCCTCGAAGATTATGTTTCCATATATGTCAAGCTTGTATTCAATCTCTTCAAGCAGTGGGCTAGTCCAATAGGGCCAAATAACCTCCTTCCCACTTGATGATTCACATAAATGTGCCATGGTTGTGGGCTCCCATGCGCAACCCATGACACAAGTTCATTCCTAAATTTTGATGAAGCAATGGCTTAGAGTTAAGTATGCTACAATAATAGTGTTTCAATTATGTTGATCTTGGAAAAGAAATGGAAATAAGACTTATAAATTTTTGGATGAAGGGCGTGCGTGATATATTGAGGACTCCAATGAAAAATGAAATGACTTCTGAGTAAGGCATGATATCAATAGTGTATGAAGAATGGAATTTGAGGGAAGCAATCGTCAAAGACAAGTTATTAAGCAAGAACAATAAGATCATCTCATTTAATCATCAACTAAATTGCGCAAATACCACATAAGTAATTGTTATATTCCTTACTAAGTTCTTATGAACTTAATCATGTGTGTTATATTACAGGTTTGAATGCAAGGTTGCGTCAGGAGGGACGATACTAGGACTATGCCAAAGGAGAGGCGTATCAAGCTATTATGCACACAAATCCAGATAGTTTATATGTTCCTTCGAACTCATATTTTGAGTATGATCGTAATTAGTTAGGTTTTTAAATTAGAAATGTTTGTACCTTAATTACCATGTGTTGAAAATGTACTTACTTACTGAACATACTTATGTATTTAGCTTGAAATCTGCAATTAAATAAGTTGTAATTATTTGAAATTTGTATAAGTAGGTTAAGTTTTTTTGTTTATGTTGGTAATACCCGAGATCTAGATTCGACAAATTAGATCAGGTTGAGGGTGTTATAAGTTGGTATCAGAGCGTGGTTTAACCAATTCTTGGACCTCGAAGAAGTGAAGAAGCCCTGTATGCATGATACGCCGAACCTAGTAAAGTTCCTCATGTATGTCAAAATTATTTCATTATGTGATATATGTATTAATAATAGTTTAATGAAGAGAAATAATGGTGAAACGAAAAGATAAAAGAAAGGTAAAGGATCGATTCGTTAATATGAATAAAAAGGATGCTACATGATATGATAGAAATGATTTATGGCGTAGCCTTTGACATGAGAATAGAAATGGCAGATCGCGGTACATGAATGAATATGTAAGACCATGAGGTCATGACCCATGACAATATATAAAATGATAGTATGAATGGATAACAAGTATATGATCATGTATGAAGTCACTAAGGCATGTTTTGTATGAAATTGTGATGGCACATTTAGTACAATGCCTCATGTTGTATTATGATTAAATCTTATGACATCTTCTGTGAACTCCGCCGGGACAATAAAAAAAGATTTCCATATAAAGCCTATATGGTATGTTTTATTTGGTCTGGATGGTGTGATCTGTCATGAATGTCTAGTAAGGTTTACATGTATTTCTGGTGAGAAAGGAATAAGTGAGATAGTTTGTAATAAATATAGCTGAGGTGAAGTATTACTATGCTCAAGGTCTAGGGTTGAGATAGGTCTGTGAATTAATCAAATTAGTTATTGGAAATAATCGTATAGTTGCAAAATGGTAAAGGTATTCAGCACGATGATCTGAAATGGTTAGATATATATATATATATATATATATACCTGTGTAAGATTTAAGAATCTGTCATTGGGAACTTGTTTATATTATGATGAATGGTTGTGTAACATCCCATTTTCAGTACAATCGGAACAGTGGTTTCGAGACCACATATTTGAGTTAGAAAGAAAAGTTATTTTAATATTATTTCATGGTCTGCATTATGATAGAAAAGACATATGAAAATTTTGATAAGAAAATTTTACCGATTACATATTTAATTGATAAAAGGACCAAATTGCATGAAATGTCAAAGTTGCATTCGAGTAGCTAGAATGATCAAATAGCTATGAAATTCAAAACTTGAGGTCCTTGTATGGCAATTAAACCATTAAATGATGTTAGTAGATATTTATGATGAATCATCCATGAAAAATTAGAAAAAGAAAAGGACTAAATTGGAAAGATGAAATAATAAAAGATGATATTTTAATTAAATAGAAAATATCATCATTTTATATCATTTTCCCCAAATTTTTCTATGGAAACCTTAGCTAAGAGAGAGAAATTCAAGCAAGCTTAATTGGGTAAGTAATCATGTCCCGTTTTTAGTAATTTTTATATTTATGAGATCGTAGTAATCTAATCTACCTATTTTGGGGATTAATTTGTAAAGTTATCAAAGTACTAGGGTTTTGCATGGATGAATATGCATGAATTATGAAAATTATGGTAGAAAATGAAAGGTTGTTGATAGATAAACAACTTTTGTAAAGTGAATTTCGATGAAATTGTGATTTAGGGACTAAATTGTAAATATGTAAAATTCGTAGAAAATTTTTAAATTTTATGTGTAACATCCGGGAATTAGGGGCTCTGCATTTATATGTTTTTTGTGTGTTTGGCATGATTTGTTTGTTAATTTGGTATGTTTGGGGGTCCCGGGAAGGCTCGGGGTTAAGCTTGAGCCTTGGTAAAAAGTTTTGTTTTTAGGCTCTTTGGGGGAGAGCTGGTTGAAGTGGGTCTTAAGGATAATGTAACACCCCTTACCCGAAACCCATGCCGGAATCGAGTACGTGGCATTACTAGACTTGACTATTAACTCAGGGCATAAAATTTTAAAGCTGTCCAACTGCGCCACGCTGACTAAATCGACCATAACTCGAGTTACAAAACTCGAAATTTAGATCCATAAATTTTCCTTGAAACTAGACTCATATGATTTTTCACCATAATTTTTCCAGAATTTTTCATTGGCCAATTAGTACAGTTTATTCATCAAAGTTACCCTTATTACACTGCTTGACAATTCTGACCTGTCTTTACAAAACTACAGTTATCTCATTTCACAAATTTCCAATAATGTTCTTGTTTATACCAATGAAAAATAGACTCATTAAGGATTCTACACATATAAACCATGCTTCTTAATTATTTATATACAATTTTTGACAATTTTTCCAAAACAGAACAGTGACTCACGAATTCATTCAGAGCGATTCTCACTAAAACTTAATTATCTCATAATATATAAAACCTTTGCCTACTCTGTTTCTTTCATGTAAAAATAGACACAATAAGGTTTAATTTCATATCTCATTCACCTTCTAATTCAATATACCCTATTTTTGGTGATTTTTCTAAATCACATCACTGCTGCTACTACAAGCTGTTTCGTTGCAATTTATGAAAGACTAGTTTCTAACCGAACGTACCTACACTCCTAATTCAAAGATTCATTTCATACACAAACATTTCTTTAACAAAAACGATTTAACTTCGATTAAGAATGCATAAACATTGCCATCATAAATCAACATACATATCAAAAACACAACAACATACTTAACTAAAAATTTAGCCATATTAGCATGGCTATTATATACATGAACCTTAAGATTTTATTAAAACAAGACCAAGTCTTTCCTATACATGCCTCCGTTTAAAACCAAAATGAAAGAGTACCAAAATGTAGATTGATAGTGTGGGCGACTTCCCAAACGATCCCGACGAGCTTGTAGCTTGTACCTAATCTATAAAACAGAGGAAACATTTCACACGATAAGCTTGCTAGCTTAGTAAGTCCTAATTTCATAAAAAAAAAATATAACATTCAAACATCTACAATTCAATTACTACAATTCAACTTGTAAGCTTGTACTCATATTCATTATCAAGCTTTCAATTTCATATCCATGTAACTAAGTATGAATTTGTAGGGAAATTTCTCCTTACCCACATATTTATGATCAAAAATATTTGTTCGTAATCCAATCTTTAAAACCCAATGTGTCATCATATAACCATAGGTACAATTATTCATATACTTGGATATCAATTATTATAGCATGTCATTAATTACACAACCACCCTTGTGGCCGAATACACCTAGTCTTATATCTACATATTAAACGACCAAAGTCACGATACCACATCATTCATCAATAAAACCGAGAACACATACCATTGGTAATAAATCACTGAATCACTAGTTTACCTTACCTTAATTAAGTAAGAAGCTCATTCCTACTTTACATACTCACCTGAGCCTTTAACTCGATAAATTTGCTTTAATTCGCCTTGAACACAATTTCGGTTTCTAGTTTATGAAATACAACACCGGCATCAAGCCTGCTAGGCATAAAAGCCCGATAAATAACACCGGCACAAGGCCTGCTAGGCGTAAAAGCCCGATAAGTAACACCGGCACAAGGCCTGCTAGGCTTAAAGCCCGAATTAAATCACCGGCACTAGGCCTGCTAGGCTTAAAGCCTGAATTAAATCACCGGCACTAGGCCTGCTAGTCTTAAAGCCCGAAACACATTAATGTAATCAATCATCGCTAATACCTTTTATACTATATTACATAATGAAAGTACTTTGGCTTATTTACATCAAACAATCAAAACCATTCTAATAGGCTTATATACATTCGGCTATGACATGAATATCTACTCAAATTTATCAAACATTATCGTACAATTGATTTATAAATAATTCTTCAATATACTATAGCTTAAGGACTTACCCGGTAGTCGGTAGATTTGAAATTTTCCAGCTACTCGTTCACCTTAGCCTTTCCCGGATCCTTTTCCAAATCTTTTCTTCCTTGATCTAAACCAAATTTAAAAGAACCTATTTAAATCATTTAACCCATCTCTAATCGACACATAATTATACCATTCTTTCTATCTATAAATTTAAAATTTGAAACTTTTACAATTTACTACCATTTCTTTTTATTCATTCGAACCTAACAAACAAATATAAGAATCTTATACACTTTTACACTTGAGCCGAACTCTTCTCAAGCTTATTTAGATCTCTTTGTTGCTGTTAAAACATTCATATCATATAACTCATCAATTTGCACAATTGTCCCTCTAGTTTCACTTTCTTGCAATTAAACCCCTAATACTTAATTCAATCAAAATCTCAAATTAATCATTTCTGTTCATCACCTATCTTTAACATTCTATCAATAATCATTTCCAAATATAAACATTCATCAAGGCCGAATATACCATTTAATATACCCGAATTTTTTTTTATACATATACATAACTAAACAATTAAATTTAAAATAACCCTTATACATATTTACTTCAACATTGGCCGAATGTGAACAGCATCCTTATGCTCCAATTAGAAAAATTTCCACAACATTCATTCAAATTCAACTCACTATTTAGAATTCTATCTCAAATTATTTTATATCCATCAACCCAACAATTTAATAAGAAAATTTCATGAAGGCCGAATATACAAATTCAATTTCTACTTCTCTTATAACCGAATTTTGCTAACTCAATGTACCCATGTATATCCTTCAATGTATGACTAAACAACAAGCTAAATGATCACCATTTATTTTCATCCATTTCAGCCGAATAATAAGAGCATCTTTATGCTCAATTCCAAAATAATTTCTATAACTCTCATATAATTGAGATCACAATTCTTCAATTCATCTTAGTCTCTTAAGAAATTCATGTTGTTTTTGAATCAATTGAATATTTTTCAAATCAAAAACACACAAAAATACTCACCCTAGGCCGAATATTATCATGCTAAATCTCAATATTTTAACATGATTTTTATTTGCCTTCATAGCAACCAAATCCAATATGTAAAGATTTTCCAAAATCAAGCTAAAATACTCACCTCACTACTACATGTCCAGCCGAAACAATGGAGGTTCTATGTTTTCTTTTCTTCAATTACAATCGGTGAAGAAGATGAAGAATAGGAGAGAAAATAGAATTTAAAAATGTTTCCTTTTTGCTTAAAAATTATCACACACTAAAGCATGCTTATTATACAAATAATATTTTAATTATAATATACTAAATTATAATAGCCATGGCATGCTTACCGTCCACTATTCTAAAAGTGGGAGATTTGACATGCAAATCCTAAAGTCCCTTAAACAATTCACTTTACCCCTTTTTAATCATGCTCACAACTTTGGTCACCTTTGCAATTTCATCCTTTTTATTAAATTGAACACTTAAATGACTAAATTTTTCTACGAAACTTTCACACTCACCCAATCACATGTAATAAACACAGACTATAATATTAAAATATTTCTCGGACTCGGATTCGTGGTCCTGAAACCATCGTTCCGATTAGAGTCAAAATTGGTCTGTCACAGATAAATTCTTGTGTTTGTTGACACAAGAAGAGCTTGTGGTGGAGTGGCAAGAAGGCACCACTTAAGGTGCTGGGGTGTGGCGTCATAAGGGAGCAGTAGGGGGAAAGAGTTCGAGTTGCGTCAATAGCATTCAGAAGCTTTATTTTTGCGCTTAGGGAGCTGAGGTGGTGGTTTCGGCAAGGACTCTCCAAGGTTGTTGGTTGAATGAGTCAAGCCATTTGAATGAGTGACCACGAGGAGGGGGTGGAGTTTGAATTGGTCAAACTGATTCAAATGATTGAAGGGGATTGAAAGTAGGAGGAAATTATGGGATTTGGTGTTGTTGTGGAGTTGGCCGAATGTAGGAAGCTTGAGGGGGAGAATTCGGTTTAGTGCTAGCTTGGGGGTGTGCCGAAATTTTTTAGGCTAGAGGCATTGTTTCATTTCATTTGTTTTGCTTGTTCGGTCAGTATAGTAACCGCCCATAGAGCTCTTCCTTTCTTCTTTTCACTTCGGTTATGGTGTCATTTTCTTTTGGTTATCAAAGAAAACCGTAGCACTCTTCTCTACTCTCTTTCTCTACATCTTTTCCCTATAACCGAAATCCCTATCTCTTTTCTTTTGCTCCATCTTTCTCCCATTGCAAGTGTTGGCCGAATCTCTCCTCATCATCCTCCCTATTCATCCATCTTTCTTCTTCTTTTTGCTACACTTTTCTCCAAAGCCGAAACCATCTTCCCTTTCTTTCACTTTGGTACATTTTTTCTCTACTAAAACCTTAACACCCTTTGCTTCTCTTCTCTCCTTCTTGTTTCTTTGGGTAATAGCAGAACCTTGTTTTCTATTCTTATCTCTTCTTTTCTCTTCTACTCCCTAGCTCTCCTCTTTTCTCTGTTAGATAGCGACCATATAACATTGTAGCCATTCGTGAGAGGGTTGAACCGTTTCTTTTCTCTGTGTTTGGTTTTGCTAGTGGAAAGGTAAAGTCTTCTTGATCTCCATGTTAGCGGTTTTGCTCTCTTTTCTTGCTATCTTCTTCGCTCTAAAGAATCGATAGTCTTACACTGTTTCTTCTCCCTAGGCCGAATCTATTGGAGTGCAAACGCACCCTTCTAGCCTTTTCAATCGGCATCTCCTTGTTACTTTGGTAAAGGATTCTTCTTCTTCTTTTATTTATTTTCTTCCTTTACCTCTTCTCTTGTTGTTCTGTTAAACCGAAGATGCTGACTCGCTTCGTTTGGGCATTGGCTGATTGTAGAGGGGCTTATTCTCATCTTCTCTTCATCGCATAGCTTGCATTCGGGTGGCCTTTGGTAAGTTGGATGTTGGCCGATTGGAAAAGGGGTCCCTTCTCGCTTTTTGTTTGGCTGAAAGGCCGTTTCTTTTATTCAATTTTGGGAATCGGTTCTAACTTGGTGTTATCTAGGGGGCTCATTCGATTTTGTAAGCCAAACTTCTAGCGTTGGTTCTCGTTGATCAAGGTAAGAAGCTTCTTGTGATTTGGAACCTATCCTCTCTTTCTCTTTTGTCGCTTTAACCTAGTTTTCTGATTAAAGACTCTTACCATGGATGCAAGTGCCAGTCAATCAAAAGAAGGGAGCGAACCCCTAGTCTCGGTTCCTAAGTTTAAGCGTTGTGCGGTGTCAGCGATTCGGGATTTTCTGCCAGGCTGTGGTAAAGAGCCGACGTCTGCCTAGGTTAGGTAAATAGCTGTTGTCCTTCCTAGTGAAGGCATCGACGTTGAGAGTTTAGTCTTGAGTGTATTTAGGTGTGTATTACTCACACGTTTCTTTACTGTTTGCATTATTAACTACGTTGGCTGAAAGTCGGAATGACTGTATCGACAGTCGAGATACCCTCGTGGGTAAGATTGGAACCGGGTAAGTTCTATTATGATGATACTTTCGATTATATGCATGAATGAAATTATTAACTGTTATACTTTGTGAGTATTTTTGCATTCATAATTAGCATGATGAAATGAGCATGGGCTCGGGATTGAATGAAAGGGGAAGTGAGAAACAGTAACTATTGTCATGGTGGTCTAAGAACCACGGTGGTTTGAAACCACGAGTACTTATATTAGTGACTTGTCTCAGTGGTCTAAGACCACAGTGGGTTGGCCCCACGATTATATATTTTAGTGACTTTGTCACGAGTGGTCTAGGACCACGGTGGTCAAGAGCCACAGTGGCATAATGCCACGGGTGTTTGGATGGATAGCTAGATTAGGCTCGGCTGCATTACATACATGTGATATATGCCATATTGAGTGGGCTAAGGCCCAATGTTGGATGGATAGCTAGATTAGGGCTCAGTTTGCGCTAAACGGGGATTTACACACTGAGTCTCGGTGACTCACCCCTCTACTTAATGGTGTAGGTAATCACTAGATCGCAGATCTAGAGCCGAGGCGGACTCAAGGTGGCCATGCGTTTTCATTTCTTTCGTAAACCCGTTCTCATATTTAAGTTTATTTTTAATTGGGATTTTGATTTGTAATAAGGCCACTTTAACTTTAAACTTTGGGTTTTGATTCAATGCTGGTATTATATGACATATGATCTGTTGAAATTGGGGGTTTTCCTAAAATATGAATAACGATTTTTTTTTCTAAATATTATTGTACGGATCATTAGCAATAAATAAATAAACTTGGGATTTTCTTAGAACTACAAATACTATTTTCAAAGGTCACGTTCCTCAAACATTGCTTCCAACTGTCACCTTATTGAAATTTTCTAAGTTCAGTTTCACGAAATAAACCCGTTTTCAACTCCTAGTTAACTTAATAAGAAGCTGGTAAGCTATATCCAAGCCGAATTTTAAATCACCTTTATCATGGATTCACTAAAGAAAATATTTTTCTGAAGTCACGATGATCTGATTAAAACTTTCAAAACTACCCTTCCTGTAACAATCCAGATTTGGTCATAACGTATTGACCGGGTTTAGGGTGTTATAATTGTGGTATCAGAGCCTAGGTTTCAAAAATTCGGCTGTGGGTATGGGGTTCAAAAATGATTTCAAAAGTTGGTTTGGAAAATGGTTTAAAAAAAGTATATACATGTTTTCTAGAAGCATGCCACCCGAGTCTCCGGCACCAAATCCGCTCGGTAAGTCTTTTGACTATTGGTTGTTTTGCATGAAGTAATGTTATTGTGCTATGATTACTAGTACTAAGAAAATCAACTTTAGAGACTGAAACATTTAGGTATATATGTATTTGCGAGAATGACTTTTAATGCTATTTTCATAAGACTACACGGTAATGAACAGTGGAAGAAAATACTAATTCATAAAACTTTTAATCAGATTAAGTCGAATCGATAATCATGAGTGCTAGAGGACATGGACGTGGTGTGCGTGGCCGTGGTAGAGGCCAGGGAGTTGAGGCTGAACCTTCGAAATTAGGGCATGGGCGGGAAAGAGAAGTGCCAGCATCGCCAGTTACGAAAGTAAAATTTCAGGATCAAACTGGTGGAGACGATGTTGTGTCTCAGGCCATGCTACGTGTGTTGGAGAGAGTTGCTGGAGCGAGCACGGGATCAGTGGCTTGAAAATCTATGTCTGAACGACTTCGAGCTAATAAAGCTAAAATGTTTAGGGGCGTTTCTGGTGTGGCTCCTAACGTAGCGGAGTACTGGCTAGAAGCGGTTGAACGCATCATGGATGATATGACTGCACCGCGGAAGAGAAATTGAAAGGAGTTGTGTCCCTTCTTCGAGATGAGGCGTACCAATGGTGGCTCACAGTAAGAGATGGTACAGCAGCTGACCATATTACCTGGGACTTCTTTAAGCCTGCGTTCCAGGGAAAGTATATCGGGTCGAGCTATGTGGACGCTCAGTGAAAGGCATTCTTAAATTGGGTTCAGGGGAGTAAGTCAGTGGCTGAGCATGAGGTAGAATTTCTACGTCTAAACCGTTATGCCTGGAGTATTGTGTCAACAGATCATGAGCATTGTGTCCGATTTGAAGATGGCCTGAGGGATGAGTTGCGAGTACTAATAGCTTCGTAACGGGAAAGGGAGTTTGTTGTTCTAGTTGAGAAGGCTAAGATAGCTGAAGAGGAACGATCTGAAAGACAGAATCAGGATAGGGACAAGGGTAGGAATAAAAGGAATTTTGGGTCGTCAGGATCCCTGGGAATTTTCAGAAGAGGCCTAGACTCGATGGGCCGAGTCGAGTTGCGAGGCCTGCGGCTGTTGGTTGGTCTCAGCAATGTGCTACGTGTGGGAAGTTTCACTCGGGGGAGTGCTGGGCAAGAAGTAATGGATGTTACAGGTGTGGATTAGTGGATCATCAGGTAAGGGACTGCCCGTAAGAGCCAAACAGAACGCGGCCAGTAGGTCAGAATTATGTTCAGCCTGGAAGAGGTGGTCAGCAACCTCCAAGGGGTTGTGGTCTGGCCAGAGAAGGAAATGGCTTTGGTCGAGGACGAGGAGCACCAGGTAGAGGTGCTGGGAATACAGAAGTGAGACAGCCTGGGTTGGTTTATGTAGCCAGACGCCGAGAGGAGGGCGATGCACCGAACGTCATAACCGATACGTTCCTTATTTTCGGTTTTCCCCTTACTGCAATGATTGATATTAGGTCAACACATTCTTATGTTGCTAGTACTGTGTCTGGAACTCTGAACATAGAATCTGAGATTGCTTCTAGAGAGATGACTGTGCTTAGCCCTTTAGGACAATCTGTAGTGGTGAACAAACTCTTTAGGAGTGTACCTTTAGAAGTACAAGGAATAGTTTTCCTGGCTGATTTGATGGATCTGCCGTTCGGCAAGTTCGATTTGATCTTAGGCATGGACTGGCTAGTAAAGTATCGAGCGAACTTGGATTGTGCTGCCACGTGTGTGGTGTTGAAGACTTCTAACGATAATGAGGTGTTAGTGATAGGTGGAAGAATGAACTACTTGTCCAATGTAGTGTCTGCTTTAAAGGCTGAAAGGATGGTAAGTGCTCTGGAGGCCAAGGAGTTGACTGTAAAGGATGTTAGAACAGTGAAGGAATTCTCCGATGTTTTTCCAGAAAAGCTTCTAGGGTTGCCCCCGGATCGCTAGGTGGAATTCGGTATTGATCTTTTTCTGGGAACAGCACCAGTGTCCATTGCTTCGTATAGGATGGCGCCGAAGGAGCTGGTGGAACTTAAAGCCCAGATTCAAGAATTGTTAGATCGGGGTTTTATCCGACCAAAAGTGTCACCTTGGGGAGAGCCGGTGTTGTTTATTAATAAGAAGGACGGGTCGATGCGAATGTGCATTGACTACAGGCAATTGAACAAATTAACAATTAAGAACAAGTACCAGTTGCCAAGGATTGACGACTTGTTCAATCAGTTGCGAGGCGCTTCGGTTTTCTCAAAGATAGATTTGAGGTGAGGCTATCATCAGCTTAAGGTCAAGGAGGCAGATATTCATAAGATAGCTTTCCGAACTCGTTACGGTCACTACGAGTTCTTAGTGATGCTGTTCAGGTTGACGAATGCACCAGCTATGTTTATGGATATGATGAACCGAGTTTTCCAACCCTATCTGGATCGGTTTGTCTGGTGTTCATAGACGATATCTTGGTTTATTCAAGGATGGAAAAGGAGGATGATTCGCATCTTCGGGTGGTTCTGCATATCTTGCGAGAAAAGCAGTTGTTCGCCAAGTTCAGTAAGTGTGAATTTTGGTTGAAAGAAGTTACCTTTCTGGGACATGTTGTGTCTGCTGAGGGGATTAGGGTTGACCTCTGGAAGATTAAAGCTGTGTTGGATTGGAAATTGCCTAAGTCTATGGCAGAAATTTGAAGTTTTCTTGGTTTGGCTGGGTACTACAGAAGGTTTGTTGAGGGGTTCTCGTTAATAGCTGCACCGTTAACCAAGCTGTTACGGAAAGGGGTACCGTTTGTCTAGTCAGATAGGCAGTAGGAAAGCTTTGAGAAGCTGAAGAGGATTTTGACTGAGGCACCAGTGTTGATTCAGCCTGAATCTGGAAAGGAGTTTGTCGTTTACTGTGATGCGTCACACACTGGGTTAGGATGTGTGTTGATGCATGAGGGAAAAGTGGTGGCGTATGCATCTCGGCAATTGAGAGCACATGAGGTGAACTATCCTACGCATGATCTGGAGTTAGCTGCGGTAGTGTTCGCTCTGAAGATTTGGAGACACTACCTGTATGTCACAAGAGTTTGAAATATCTCCTTACCCAGAAGGAGTTGAATTTAAGGCAGTGGTGGTGGATTGAGTTGTTAAAGGATTATGACTACTCGATCGAGTACCACCCGGGTAAAGCTAACGTAGTGGCGGATGCGTTGAGCAGTAAGGTAGTATCGGATTTGAGGGAAATGTTTGCTCATCTCAGCTTGTATCATGATGGAAGTTTGCTAGCTGAACTTCAAGTGAAGCCTTCTTGGGTCAGTCAGATTAGAGAGAAGCAGTTGTCTGATGAATCGCTAAGTGCTAAATTTCAGCTAGTGGCAGGGGGTAGAACGGAAGATTTTAGTGTGAACAGTGATGGGGTATTGTGCTTCGAGGTAGGGCTTGTATGTCGAGGGATTCCGAGTTAAGGCAGAAGATTCTGCAGGAAGCGCATGGTAGTCCATAGCTATGCATCCTGGTGGGAGTAAAATGTATGGTAGTCCATACAGTTTTCATGGACAGGTCTGAAGTAGGAAGTTACCGAGTATGTGGGTAAATGCTTGACGTGTCAGCAGGTGAAGCCGGAACATCAGTTGCCTTCGGGGTTCCTACAGCCAGTAAAGGTCCCACTTTGGAAGTGGGAGCGAATAACGATGGACTTTGTTAGTGGACTACCCCTTACGCCTACGAAGAAAGATTCAGTGTGGGTAATTGTCGATCAGTTGGCGAAGTCTGCTCACTTCATACCGGTTCGGGTTGATTATTCACTACAAAAGTTAGCCAAGCTGTATGTGGCAGAGATTGTGAGGTTGCATGGGGTACCTGTGTCTATCATATCAGACAGAGACCCTAGGTTTACATCGCGGTTCTGGAAGGCATTGCATCAAGCATTGGGTACAAGACTGGATTTCAGCACGGCATTTCATCCACAGACTGATGGCCAGTCTGAGAGGGTAATTCAGATCTTAGAGGACATGTTGAGAGGCTGTGTTATTGATTTTGGAGGTAGTTGGGAGAATTTCCTACCATTGGCAGAATTCGCATACAACAACAGCTATCAATTCACTATTCAAATGGCAGCCTATGAAGCGTTGTATGGTCGGAAGTGTCGCACTCCTACTTGCAGGACAGAGTTGGGTGAGAGACAGTTGTTGGGTCTGGAGTTGGTTTCGGAAATAGAGGAAAAGGTTAAGTTGATCCGGACTCGGTTGAAGGAAGCTTCTGATAGGCAGAAATCTTATGCTGATCTGAAGCGTAAGGATATCGAGTTCTCTGTGGGTGACCAGGTTTTTCTAAAAGTTTCGCCTTGGAAGAAGGTTTTAAGGTTTGGACGGAAGGGCAAGTTGAGCCCCAGGTTCATTGGGCCTTATCGAGTGTTGAAACGTGTGGGACCTGTGGCTTATCAGCTCGAGTTACCTCTGGAATTGAGACAGATACATGATGTATTCCACATCTCGATGTTAAGGCGCTACTGTTCGGATCCATCTCACATAGTGCCGGTGGAAGAAGTCGAAGTAAGACCTGATTTATCTTTTGAAGAGGAACCAGTTCAGATTTTAGACCGAGATGTCAAGGTTTTGAGAAAGAAGAGGTTCCGTTGGTTAAAGTTTTGTGGCGGAATCACGGTTCAGAGGAAGCCACGTGGGAGCCAGAGGATATGATGCGACAGCAATACCCTCACCTCTTTTGACCAGGTAAATTTCAGGGCCGAAATTTCTTTAAGGGAGTAGAACTGTAACATCCGGGAATCAGGGACTCTGCATTTATATGCTTTCTATGTGTTTGGAATGATTTGTTTGTTAATTTGGTATGTTTGGGGGTCCCGGGAAGGCTCGGGGTTAAGCTTGAGCTTTGGTAAAAAAATTTGTTTTTAGGCTCTTTGGGGGAGAGCTAGTTGAAACGGGCCTTAAAGATAAATTCTTGTGTTTGTTGACACAAGAAGAGCTTGTGGTGGAGTGGCAAGAAGGCGCCACTTAAGGTGCAGGGGTGTGGCATCACAAGGGAGCAGCAGGGGGAAGGAGTTTGAGTCGCGTCAATAGCATTCAGAAGCTTTATGTTTACGCTTAGGGAGCTAAGGTGGTGGTTTTGGCAAGGACTCTTCAAGGTTGTTGGTTGAATGAGTCAAGCCATTTGAATGAGTGGCCACGAGGAGGGGGTGGAGTTTGAATTGGTGAAACTGATTCAAATGATTGAAGGGGAGTGAAAGTAGGAGGAAATTGTGGGATTTGATGTTGGTTGTGGAGTTGGCCGAATGTAGGAAGCTTGAGGGGGGAGAATTCAGTTTAGTGCTAGCTTGGGGGTGTGCCGAAATTCTTTAGGCTAGAGGCATTGTTTCATTTCATTTGTTTTGCTTGTTCGGTCATTGTAGTAACCATCCATAGAGCCCTCCCTTTCTTCTTGTTACTTTGGTTTTGGTGTCATTTTCTTTTGGTTATCAAAGAAAACTATAGCACTCTTCTCTACTCTCTTTCTCTACATCTTTTCCCTATAACCGAAATCCCTATCTCTTTTCTTTTGCTCCATCTTTCGCCCACTGCAAGTGTTGGCCGAATCTCTCCTCATCATCCTCCCTATTCATCCAACTTTCTTCTTCTTTTTGCTACACTTTTCTCCAAAGCCGAAACCATCTTCCCTTTCTTTCACTTTGGTACATTTCTTCTCTACTAAAACCGTAACATGCTTTACTTCTCTTCTCTCCTTGTTTTTTTGGGTAATAGCCGAACCTTGTTTTCCGTTCTTACCTCTTCTTTTCTCTTCTACTCCCTAACTCTCCTCTTTTCTCTGTTAGATAGCCACCATATAACCTTGTACCCATTCGTGAGAGGGTTGAACCGTTTCTTTTCTCTGTGTTTGGTTTTGCTAGTGGAAAGGTAAAGTCTTCTTGATCTCCATGTTAGCGGTTTTGCTATCTTTTCTTGATATCTTCTTCGCCCTTAAGCATCGATAGTCTTACACTATTTCTTCTTCCTAGGCCGAATCTGCTGGAGTGCAAGCGCACCCTTCTAGCCTTTTCAATCGGCATCTCCTTATTACTTTGGTAAGGGATTCTTCTTCTTCTTCTATTTATTTTCTTTCCTTACCTCTTCTCTTGTTGTTCTGTTAAATCAAAGATGCTGACTCGCTTCGTTTGGGCATTGGCCGATTGCAGAGGGGCTTATTCTCATCTTCTCTTCATTGCGTAGCCTACATTCGAGTGGCCTTTGGTAAGTTGGATGTTGGCCGATTGGAGAAGGGTGTCCCTTCTCGTTTTTGGTTTGGCCGAAAGGCCGTTTCTTTTATTTAGTTTAGGGAATCAGTTCTAACTTGGTGTTATCTAAGGGGCTCATTCGGTTTTGTAAGCCAATCTTCTGGTGTTTGTTCTCGTTGATCAAGGTAAGAAGTGCCTTGTGATTTGGTACCTATCCTCTCTTTCTCTTTCATCGCTTTAACCTAGTTTTCTGATTAAAGACTCTTACCATGGATGCAAGTGTCGGTCAATCAAAAGAAGGAAGCGAACCCCTAGTCTCAGTTCCTAAGTTTAAGCGCCGTGCGGTGTCAGCGATTCGGGATTTTCCACCAGGCTATGGTAGAGAGCCGACGTCTGCCTGGGTTAGGCAAATAGCTGTTGTACCTCCTAGTGAAGGCGTCGACGTAGAGAGTTTAGTCTTGAGCGTATTCAGGTGTGTATTACTCACACGTTTCTTTATTGTTTGCATTATTAACTGCGTTGGCTGAAAGCCGAAATGACTGTATCGAAAGTCGAGATACCCTCGTGGGTAAGATTGGAATCGGGTAAGTTCTATTATGATGATACTTTCGATTATATGCATGAATGAAATAATTGACTGTTATACTTTGTGAGTATGTTTGCATTCATAATTAGCATGATGAAATGAGCATGGGCTCGGGATTGAATAAAAGGGGAAGTGAGAATCAGTGACTATTGTCACGGTGGTCTGAGAACCATGGTGGTTTGAAACCACGAGTACTTATATTAGTGACTTGTCTCGGTGGTCTAAGACCACAGTGGGTTGGCTCCACGAATACATAAACTTATCAGAGATCGTCACGGTGGTCAGAGACCACAGTGGGTTGGCCCCACGGTTATATATTTTAGTGACTTTGTCACGAGTGGTCTAGGACCACGGTGGTCAAGAGCCACAGTGGCATAATGCCACGGGTGTTTGGATGGATAGCTAGATTGGGCTGGGCTGCATTGCATACATGTGATGTGATGTATGCCATATTGAGTGGGATAAGGCCCAATGTGCAATTGTGGGCTTAGGGCTCAGTTTGCGCTAAACGGGGATTTACACACTGAGTCTCGGTGACTCACCTCTCTACTTAATTGTGCAGGTAATCACTAGATCGCAGATCTGGAGCCGAGGCGAACTCAAGGTGGTCATGCGTTATCATTTCTTTTGTAAACCCGTTCTCATATTTAAGTTTATTTTTAATTGGGTTTTGATTTGTAATAAGGCCACTTTAACTTTAAACTTTGGGTTTTGATTCAATGCTGGTATTATATAACATATGATCTGTCGAAATTGGAGGTTTTCCTAAAATATGAATAACGGTTTTTTTCTAAATATTATTGTACGGATCACAAGCAATAAATAAATAAACTTGGGATTTTCTTAGAACTACAAATACTATTTTCAAAGGTCACGTTCCTCAAACATTGCTTCCAACTGTCACCTTACTGAAATTTTCTAAATTCGGTTTCACGAAATAAACCCATTTTCAGGTCCTAGTTAACTTAATAAGAAGCTGGTAAGTTATATCAAAACTGAATTTTAAATCACCTTTATCATGGATTCACTAAAGAAAACATTTTTCTCAAGTCACGATGATCCGATTAAAACTTTCAAAACTACCCTTCCTATAACAATCCAGATTTGGTCGTAACGTATTGACCGGGTTTCGGGTGTTACATTATGAATTACATGGGCTGTAAATGTTATATGAAAAATTTGGCTAGGCTTGGAATAAGGATTATATTGCATGAATTTTATTTTTCAAGCCTAGGGACAATTTTGGAATTAAGTAAAAGTATAGAGGCAAAAAGGTACTTTTGCCTAAAATGTAAGTTGGATTGAATTGAATATGAAATGTGTTAAATTGATGTTAAATTCATTTATATAGATCCGAAAAGATCAAATAAAGAGTTAGATCGAGGAAAAGAAAAAGTATTGAATTAGTAGATCTCTGTATACGAGCAAGTGACAAGGTAAATTCGTGTAACTAAATTTTGTATATTTATATGCTTGAATTAAATGTTGTGTATGTGAACTGTATAAATGTCAAATATATAAAATTGGTTACATATCTGACAAAGCAAGATAAATATTAAATCCTGTTTGAATAATGGAATTCGATGGATATAGGATTTTCTCGTATTGGTTGTGGTTCTGCATATGTTGTAGACACACCACAGCTCCTACGAGCATCTTGTTATAGCCCTCTCGAGCTTCCCATTATATGGTTCTTACGAGCATCCTAATTGGTAGTGATCTTGCATGTGTTGCGAACTACTGCAGCTCTTTGTGAGTGTCCTATTATATGATCGGTTGTGATCCTGCATATATTGCGGACACAAACGCAGCTCTTTATGAGCGTCCTGATATAGGCTCTTTGTGAGCTTCCTAATATAGCTTGCTTGAACTTTCTATTATATGGCTATCTGGAGCTCCCTAAAAATAACTCTTCGGAGTTACCTGTTAAGCTCAATGAGCTTCCTGTTTTAAACTCTTATGAGTTCCCTGTTATAGCCCGGATAAGCTTCCTGTTACATGGCTCACATGAGCATCCTGTTATATGGCTCGAGAGAGTACTTCCTGATTATGTGCCCTAATGAGTGCCCTTGGATATGAATTGACGGATTTTAGTTTTGTACAATTTAAGTGTACTACATGAGTGTATCCATCGATATTTTAGATAAATTCAACAGGTAAAGTTCTAACATGGCTAAACTGAACTTGAAATGATTTGTTATGGAAATGTACATGTAATATGGAAGTATGATATGGAAAACATATGTATATGAAAGTTATTATATGATGAGCTCATCCATGTTCTTGGTATTTATGTGAACTACTTGACTAACATGATTGGTGAAGTTGTGTGTTTTAGGCTTTAAGCCAAAATTTCTTGGATACTATTTATATGATTATTTAATGAAAGCGAATGGTAAGTTAAATTTCTAGTTATGCGAACTTACTAAGCAGTAAATGCTTACTTTTTTTATTTTATTTTAAGCAGTAGAAGATTGGAAGTGAGTCAGAGCAAAATCTCACTATCCTTCAGCTCCTTTTGGCATAAAATGGAAAACTTTATTTTGGACATAATGGCATGTATAGGTTAACTAGCCAATGTTGGCACAATAATGTTTTGGTTGTACCTAGCCATTGGAATGGCTAGTGTTTGGCATATTTTGAGGTAAATACATGAGGCCGTATCATGTTTGTTATCTGTATTGAAATGGTAAAATGACGGAAGTTATATAAGTATGTTAAGAATTTCATGAATCAGTAAAATACATACATATATGTTCATATGGTCAATTAGGTAAGATTGAATACTTGGACAAATGTGATGATATTTCATGTAAAAGACTTAGATTTTGACTTGGTTTGAGAGTTATGAATTGGCTTGTGAATGTGTTTAAATGATGTTGTAGGTGAAAGGCAATTTGGGTGAGAAAAGTGGCCTATAAAATGGCCTATTTTGTCCACATGGGTAGAGACACAGGCGTGTGTCTTAGCCGTGTGTGACACACAGCTATGCGGATGGGCATGTGATTTGGCTGTGTGTCCCCTGCATCTTAAATTTTGAGAAACAGAATGATTAAATTGCTCACACTGGTAGAGACACGAGCGTGTGTCTCAGCCGTGTGTGTCACATGGCCTAGCACATGAGCATGTGACTTGGCCATGTGACCCCTGCACTTAACTATTGAAAATTAAATTTATTCACACAACCTAGCACACGGGCGTGTGGTTGGCCGTGTGACCCAAGTTAGAGAGTTACACGGGCATGGACACGGGCTGGGACACGGTCTTGTGCCTCACAACGAATGCCCACACGGCTTGGGATACGGGCGTGTCACTTGGCCGTGTGAGCCACACGGCCTAACCACACGGATGTGTGTCCCCTACAATTAAGAAAAATTTTGTGACTTTGCGAAAAATTCTCTGAGTTCCAGATTTAGTCCCGACTTGTTTCTAAAGTAAATAATATGTGTAAACTATTTTTAAATCTGTAAACTCTGGCAATATTCTGTAATCCTGTTTCGGTGACAGATATGGGTTAGGGGTGTCACAGGTTGAATTAGAGTTATTTGGAATATGTTGAATCACAGTTGTTTAGGATTTATTGACCTCTCCTAAAATCATAAAAAAATTAGAAATGTGTATTCTGAATATACGTAATCTTGAAGAAATGAATATGGAATTCATCTTAATGGTGTAAGCAGTATCTTATCAGTATCAATATGTATGGTATAGAAGCAGGTACAGAATCAAGGTATGTCTAAGATCCATTTTAAAGGTATTCAATTCAACAAAAGTATTCTCCAAATACATATGTATCCATCCAAGGTAAATGTCAGTGAATAATTGTTTGATTAAGAGTATGACTTAAGGTATGGGTTGTTGGAAGTGGATTCTGAGGATATGTGCTGTTAAGAAATTATTACTGTGATAAGAAATTTGTGAAAAGTTTGAAAAGGTTTCTCAATTAACTAAATAAGGAAGATGATACAAGTTTCAAGGCCCAATTTCAAACCCATGGATGTGATGGGCTCACACTACCTCAAGGCCCAACAATAATGTCCAAGGCTAAGCAAATCAAATTAAGATTTGATCAAAGACAATATCTAAGGACGAATCTTTTCAGGGAAAGGGGGAAATGATACATGCACGGAAGGGGTGAAATTTATTAAATTCCATTCACTGAAGCTATCAATTTTCAAGTTTGAGAAATCAGCAGACTTACGATGATTTTTTTGATGGGATCCAGGCGTTTCTATTGAGATGTCTCATAGATTTCGAAGATCTATCTCTTAGCTTCGAAACACACTTTGAATCACTCGATTTCAAGTTCGGGAGCTCAAGTTATAACTGTTTTAGTGAAGATTGCGCGAGCAGAATTTTTGGACGAGATTATTACTGAAATTATGAGTTCCAAGCTTTTTATTCGGGTTTAAATCATATTGAGTTTGATTTTCAGGCTTAATTTTTATTATACATGAGCCCAATATTTTATTTATTAGGTTTTATTATTTTATTATTTATTTATTCCAAATTTTGGATATTGTTTAAGTATTTTAAGTTGTTTAGGAGTTTTATGCTTCTTAGTCAAATAAGAAAGTTTAGTTTAAAACTACTTTTTGTTTTACTGTAGAGTTTTATTTGGATGTATTTCGCTAGCCTATATAAAGGCTTCTACATTGTTTATTAAGGGGAGAATTGTTTTCATAAATAAAGTTTCTAACTCTGAGAGTTTATTTCTTTGTGCAATATTTCTTTCTTGTGATTTTTAAAAGTAATTTTCTTCTCGATTTTCTTTAAGGAGTCATGAGAATTCATTCTTCACCCTTCAATTTGCCAAGGATTATTCATTGGAGGGCTGATTAGAGCCATTAATTGAGTTTGTTGTGAGTTATATCTCAAAGGGTTCAATTAGGCCTTTATTATTCTATCCATCATACCCATTGGCTTATTTGATCCATCTTTCACTTTGTTTTTTTTTTTTAATTTCTATTCCTTATTTATTTATGATTTTTATTCGTTCTTTGTTCTCAAATATCTTATGTTAATATTTTTGATTTCTTTATTACTAAATTTGTTTATTTCTTCTTTTCAAATCATATCCATATCTTTTCTTTTCGAGTCGAACAACTTGAATTCGATCCTTCTTCCGCTTCCTCTACTTAAATTTCTTATCAATTGGCATCATTTCCGTACTTTTTAGTTGTTCTTTGTGTTGTTATAAACTAATTTCCAACAAACAACCTCAAAACAATTATATTTTCTTTTTTTCCATTAAGCTTTTCAGGAAAAAATATTTTTTAATGGGTAAACGTTTTCCAAACGATCTGAAATTTTACATACTGATTTTTAGCACTCTATTAGAATAAAAAAATATTTTTCACAAACAAATTGATAAAAAAAGTGCAAAAATAAAAAATACAAAAAAAAATTGTGGTTTGAATTTTGTGCCAAAATTTTCCATATCAAATCTACATTATTTGAGGAGACTGCAGTTTAAATCTTGTGATTTTTGGAAATCGGGAACACCTTGAACAAGAAAATTCAAGTTTTTTTCCATTGTTTCGGGTTTTCGGTTGGGTAGTTTATTTTATTTTATTGTAGCATTAGGGTTTTTTTTAGCTTTTCTTATTCCATTACGCATTCTAACACATTTTAAGTGGAGTAAGCAGAAGAAGGATTGAATTCAAGTTGTTTGACTCAAAAAGGAAAGATTTGGATCTGATTTGAAAATAGTAATAAAAAATAGTAATAGAAGAAATTTGAGAACAAAGAATGAATAAAAATCATAAACAAATAAGAACGAGTAGAAATTTGAACTTTTTGATATATAAATCCCAATGAACTCAATTGATGAATCTAATCAACTCTCTAAGGAATAATCCTTAGCACATTGAAGGGTGAAGAATGAATTCCCACGACTCATTGAAGAAAATCAAGAAGAAAACTACTTCTAAAAATCATAAGAAAGAAATCTTGCACAAAGAAACAAATTCCCAGAGTTGGAAACTTTATTAATGAAAACAATTCTCCCCTTAATGAACAATGAAAAAGCCTTTATATAAGCTAGCTAAGAACATCCAAATAAAACTCTGAAGTATACTTAAACTCCAATTAATCTAAATAAAAAGTAGTTTTAAACTAAACTTTCTTGTTTGACTAGAAATATAAAACTCCTAAACAACTTAAACAATATCCAAAATTTAGAATAAATAAATAATAAAATAATAAAACCTAATAAATACAAATATTGGGCTCATATATAATAAAAATTAAGCCTAAAAATTGAACCAATATGATTTACACCCTAATTAAAAGCCTAAAACTCATAATTTCAGTAATAATCTCATCCCAAAATTCTACTCGCGCAGTCTTCACTATAATGGTCATAACTTGAGCTCCCAAATTAAAAATTGAGTGCTTCAAAGTGCGTTTCAAAGTTAAGAGATAGATATTCAAACTCCATGAAGACATCTCAACCCAAAAATGCATAGATCCTATCTAAAAAGTCGTCGCAAGTCTACTGATTTCTCAAACTTGAAAATTGGCAGCTTCAGTGAATGGAATTTAATAAATTTTACCACATCCGTGCATGTATAAGAATATTTAGTAGGATAAGAGCATGATAAATAGCGTATAAGAGAATGATAAGACTATGGTAGTTCCTGCAGGAATTAATGATGCAGAATATTGGTTGGCATACCGTAATTCGTACAAGGTTGCCAAGTATCCATCAAGGTATTGTTATGATCTATATTCTGAAAATCATGAAGAGTATATATAAGATTGAAGAAGAGAGTATGTATGTTATATAAGAAATTAGATGAGTTCGAATTGCATGATGAATAGCGTATAGGTATGTATTATATTGAAGTACATCCATATAATGTGTCTAGCATGTGAAGCATGAGTTCTAAGGGTTGTATGATTGGTGATCGGAAATGTTTGGTATGAATTGTGTCAGTGTATGAGAAACTAGGTTGTAGGCCTATGCCTAATCACCAATATGGAAAATGATCGATAAGCCCACGAGGTGTATTATAAGGGATGTCCTGTGTGGTGGGTTCTATATGTAGCTATATGACGTGTTCAGTATGGCTCTTAAGCGTGAGCAATGAAATTAGAATGATCTAAATATCTATTGATTATATGGTAAGTGCAGGACCAAGTTAAGACAAGGTTGAAGGAAATTATCCAAAGAGACATAATGGGAATATCATTGAGAAGATGTTCTGAATATATGTTGAAATCTAAACATTTGAAAAAGGTCCGTCAATAAGTCATAACTGTTAATATTAGCTTGGGTTTAACTTAAGTTTACAAATGAAGTTCTGAATGATTTGGTTTGCAAAGGATACTGATAACGGATTGAGAATAAGATGAGTTGAAAGAATTTCCTAAGATTATCATAAGAACAATGGAAAAGGAGAATTCAAAAAGGATTATCGTAAGAACAATGGAAAATAATTTCCTAGGTTTATCGTAAGAACAATAGAAAAGAAGGAAGACTAATGACTTTCGAGGAGTATGCTAATGAGAAGGAAACTTTGAAGTATATGCAAGAGAATTCGTATCATTTTGACATGTGGTTGGCATGTCTGACTAATTTTATCTAGATAATTGAAATTCTAGGAGGAATGAAAATTTTGAGGATGAAATTTTATTAAGGGGAGGAGAGTTGTAACACCCAGCTTTGGCAAGTCCCAAGTTTTGGTGGGTAGGCTGGGAAATATCCATGGGGTGCAGTTCTATTTGCCCAATTGCTGTTTTTGGTGTATAGATCAGGCGCATAGCAGACGATTAGAAGATTATGCAAGATATTGTTCTTGGAGCATATTGAGTTATAAAGAAATAGAGATTGCTAAGAGTATTGAGAACTTTGTAAGTTGGGGTCATTATCAAAGGTATTGTACGCTTAATTTGTTGAATTACCGTCCTAGTTATGTTCTAACGAGGTAGTTAGGAATGAAACGAAGAGACAAACTACTTATAAAGGCAATTTTGAAATTTTTTGACACGTGTCAAGTTCCAATAGGGGCTTAGGATGTATATATATTTGTATTCATGGTGAGTAACGGGGAAGTTATCTTCCTTATTTTCTAAAAGTGTTACTATCTGATTCTTATGGAACTACTAGCATTTCTTCCTTTATTGAGCTAGAAGTTGCAATTTTGGGTTGTTATGAGGAGATATTTAATGTTTGAGTAAGTAATATGACTTTGCATGTGAGTTCTAAAAGAGTAAGTCTATTAGATATGGTAGAATAGTAAGATAAAGATATGAGGCTTTGCTTGGGGACTTCCAATGTTAGAAATGTTAGTAAAAGGTTATATGAATATATTTTAATGGGCTTCTATATTCTTTAGAAATGGTTGTTGTTGATTTCATGATGGGAGTTCGGATTTGGAGTTTTGCTCTGCGGTAGGTGAGAATCAAGTGAGTTTCTAAACTGACTCATGTGTGTACTATTTATACTAAAAATTCTATAGGAAATTGGTTGGAAGGTGATGCTATGATCCTCTAAGCTACAGCATGCGGTGTATGTGACTTTTGAGTGATTATTAAAGGATATCTATGACTGTGTGAATGTTTGTTAAGAATGGTATGCATATCTGGCATGAATATAATGAGTTCTAGTAAAGTGATGTGAGGTATGGTTGCATCTGAATGTCAGGAATGTATATGAGCATGTCTTGGATGTAACACCCCAAACTCGGCCCACGAGCCACGGCCGAATTCAGAATGCCACTGCGGAAAATGTTTGAAAAATATTTTGACTTAAAGTAAAACATAAAAATTTTATTGCCATTAAGAAAACATTGGGTATTTAAAATTTCCGAAATAGGTTACATTGTCACAATTTCTTTGGTTAAAAACTTTATCATATATTTTAAAAAGAAAGTTGCTAAAATAAAACATTTTCAGATATGAATACAATCGACAATCCAACTTAAAATATAATAAAAATCCTTAAATACTTTAGGGGGCCTTTATTACAATCAATAGTAATTCATAAATACTGGAAATATAAAATACTTAAAACATGTAAAACTTCTTCTGCATGGGCCACCTCGTACCCACTCCAACCCGGTCCAAGCTTTTTGCATTACCTGCGATGTTGGTAAAAATTGGGTGAGTCAAACAGACTCAGTGTGTAATCAGTCCACTGAATTCCACCCACATATCAAACCACATATTAACCCGCATATCAGATATCAATGCACTTATTCACATGATTTCACTTATTGGGCTTGGCCCATATCCACATCATATGACATATACTAATGCAACTCATTCACATATAGAGTCCACATATTGGGCTTGGCCCATTTTCACATTAATCCACATATCACACAGATTTATGCAAAATGCACCCAACCCAGCCTAGGATCCATCCTCTACACACCCCCGTACCCAGCCACCACACACCAGGGGATTACTAAATCGCCCTCCAACCTCTACACACCAGTTTGCCAATTAATGCCGTCCACGCGAACTAAATCGCAATTCATCCACAACGCGATCTCAGTCAGCGTCAATCCACGATGTAGCCCGTAGCTATCATCAAAACCACGATGAGCACAAAGCCATCATTAACCACGATATGGCACATAGCCTATATCAACCACGTACTCGAAGTACACCCTGTCCTTCTTTCATATTCATTTCCCATCCCAGGCACATGCAGCATACGATAATGACATGATAACAATAATGCATGAGCATGTTCATCAAGCATACCATCACATATACACATTAAACCACATTTATCAGATTTGGTACTTACCTGATTATCGACATACCCCTTAAGGGTATCCATATCTTAATGATCACTGCAATTATTAACACATATTCACAACACACATACATTTATAACATATATCCCGGAAAACGGTAGGCTAACTACACACCTGATAACTTGAAGTACTACGCTCTCGATCCCTATGCTATCACTAAACGAGACTACGGCTATCTGCCTACTCTGTTGTTCTGACGCTGGCCCACACCCCGGTGGCCAATCCCGAACTGCCAAAACGGATCTCTTCTTGAACTTAGGGATGGGGACTACCCCTTGTCCTCCTTGACTGGTATCCACGTCCATCGTAGAACACTTAATCAGAATCAAACGGTTAATACAAGGTCTTAATCGAATAGACTATAATCTAACATACTTACCAAAATGATCTTGAATCCCGAAAGCTTGCTTACTTATGTCGACTTGTCCCTAGATAACCATAGTCAAAAATCGGTCATTACTTATACTAAATATGGCCTATGGCCGAATATTACTTAAGTCACCTACTTTGCTAACTAAATCCCGAAACGTTTGCTTGTTCCTGAAGTTGTCAATATCTCTGCTTAACAACTATTAGAAACGGCTATTAGCAATAATCCATGAACATGGCCCTTGGCCGAATACCACTTATCTCTTACCTTGAGTATTACAAATCCCGAAAGACCTCCTTTAATGCTCCCTGTCGTTGGCACAAACAAAAACAAACACTAGATCATGGCTTATGAATATTCGGCTAACCTTAGATCAAGGCCCTATTAAGGTTCGGCCAACCCAAATACCAAGGCCAACCATTGATTTCGACATACTAAATGAAGAAGAAGAGAATCCGATTGTTAAGGAAGAACATACTTACTACTTTACGTTGCTTACCACTAACGCTTGCTTGAAAAGACCAAAAGAGACGAGGTTTCTGCTTCCAAAACTTGCGACAGAGATGAGAGAATATGGCCACAGAAGATTCGGCTAAGCCCTTAAAAAGGTGATTGAATATTCGGCTATCCTCTGAATAGGTATGGAGTTGGAGAAAAGAAGAATAGGAGAGGTTTGAGAGGATTCGGCAATGGTGAACAATGGTGGCAAAGTTTCGGCTACCACTCTTGATGGCAAAGAGGCATTCGGCTTCAAAGAAATAGAAATAGATTCAGGGTTGAAAGAAAATAAAGAGGAAGAGGAGAGGTAAAAGAGTTTTGGCCAAAAGATGAATGCTTGCACTTAATGAAATTCGGCACTACCTCCCCCCACTTGACCGAATACATTAACCCAAAGAGACCCACATTTGGCCACCACATCAACTCCTTATCAGAACCCTTATTAATCTCCTCATTTATCTCTTATCTGCTCACTTAAGATAAATAAAACTACAATTATCTTATATCCTAACCGAAATTTAAAAAGAAAAACAAGCTTAATCCTCATCCATTGAAGTCCCATTGCCGTCCAACACTCTCCTCTCCACCTTGACGCAAAATAAAATGCTCCCACTTGCTTACTTTGCAACTCGAACCAAGGCCCTTGCCCACTGCACATGGCGTCATTCACCAAGGCCCTAAGTGGCGCCTTGCAGCCACTTTACCAAGGCATTTCTTATGTCATAAATCCTTTACAAATTCCCTTAAGGCCTCCTTAGCCAAGCTCCCCCATTTTAAACTTAAAATCCAATAATTTCTTAAGACATTCCTCTACATCCTCGGGTTCTCAAAACCCTTAAAACACATCCAAACACACACTAAACCCACTTACACTTGAATTATGCACTAAACGCATAACCCCTAAATCTAGGATATTACAGTTCTACCCTCCTTAAAAATAATTTCGTCCTCGAAATTACTTACTATCGAACAATCGTGCATCCTAACTCATCACACTACGCTACAGCTGTGCACACTGATCTTAATAAAACTAACACATTTCCCTAGATACCATCTCAAGATTCGCATTCAAGGTTCCATACACTTCACTAGCAACACAAGAACGAACTAGCTCTATAATAATCAAGGCAATAAAGGGATTCCAGGTTTAGGGAACATACCCGATCCTATCTGGCCCAACTTCCTCCTCGCTACGACTGATTGCCTAAGTCAACCTTGGTTGCCTCGCATCTGAACCTTCAGCACCTCCGCTTGGTGTTCCACGACTTCGGTGGAGGACCACGACTCCTTGTCACCTGCTGACCATTTCTGCCAGGCTGCACAAAACCTTGGCCTACTGTCCGAGCCCTATCCATCACTTGAGGACATTTCTTAACCAAATGAGCCTTAGACCCACACCGGAAACATTCCTTACTATTTCCCCAACATTCTCCTGCATGAGCTCTTCCACACTGAGCACATCGACGACTCCGATTCTCAGTGACTAGTACAGGTGCATGTACAGAAATCTCAATCCTTGATCTTTTTTGAAAATCTCCAGATGGTTCTAACGGTCCAAAACTCCTTTTGTTCCAGTTCCTATCCTTATCTCGATTCTGTCTCACAGTCCTCTTAACTTCTTCAGCGATCTGAGCTTTCTCCACTAAAATAGTGAAGTCCCTTTCTCTTTGCGGAGCTATCAGCACACGTAGCTCGTCCCGCAATCCATCCTTAAATCTGACACACCTCTTGTAATCCGTAGCCACGATCCCCTTGGTGTACTGACTTAGCCGCACAAATTCTGCTTCATACTCTGCTACCGACATACTTCCTTGTACCAAGTTCAGAAACGCCTTCCTTTGCGAGTCCAAGTAACTAGCTCCAACATATTTCCCTTCAAACTTAACCCTAAAGTACTCCCAACCCACTCGATCTGCAGGGGTACCTTGTTTGACAGTGAGCCACCATCGATAAGCCTCGTCTCGGAGCAGCGAAATAGCACCTTTCAGTTTTTCCTTAGCAGTGCAATCCAAATCATCCATGATTCTTTCGACCGCCTCCAACCAGTACTCTGCCACATTCGGAGCCACTCCATACACTCCTCTGAAAACCTCAGCTCCATTTGCTCTAAGTCTTTCGGGCACTGACTTCCTAGCCCCATTTCCCACATTGGCTCCTACGACTCGCTCTAGCACTCGCAGCATAGCCAACGATACTGCGTCATCACCTCCAGTCTGATCTTGATCCTCCGCGCCCACTGCTGGCGGCGGCACATCATTATCTGACCCATGGCCAGACCCTACTGGTTCCGATACTACCATTCTACCTCGAACATGTCCACTAGAGCTCATATCTAACGTCGCAATTTAATCTGATTAAAAAGTTTTATGCATTAGTCTTGGTTCTACTGTTTATCCGCGAGCAGTTTTATGAAAGAAAGTTTAATGGTGGTTCTTCCGATCAATCAAAGTTTCAGCTCAAGTTCACTATTCTAATTCAGAGAGTCACATTCATGCATTCACAACATTCAACACACTATTATGGGCATTTTTGTCCATTCCCAACCCAAGGGTAATTTCGTCATTTTTTTATAGGGGTATTTTGGTAATAAAACGGGGTCAATTCGAAAATAAACTTTGCAAATTAAAAGTGTTCTCGGATTTCCAAAACTCGAGGGTAAGGTTTTTTTTCAAATCAAGGATATTGCAAAAATTTTGGAAATCGGGGTTATTTTGGTAATTTTAGGAGTCAGGGGCATTTTCGTAAATTCTCCAAATCAGGGTATCTTTCTATTTTGAAAACTAGGGTGTTCGGTATTTCATAAAGTAAGAATATTTTTACAACAGTCGAGGGTAATATGGTGATTTTATAAACTAAGGGTATTTTTGGTAATTTTACAACCAGGGGTATTTAGGTAATTTTGTAAATCGGGAATATTTTGGAAAAATTTTCAAAAATAATCTTTCTACGAATCAGAAGGGTAATTTGGTGATTTTAAAACTAAGGTTTTTATAAAACTGTGTGGCTAGTCCCTTTCGAGTTTTAATTATCGGGTTTAGGTGGTGAATAAGTCCTCTTGGTTAGGGTGAATCGTCACTACGCACCAGGTAGGATTCGAGTAAAGAGGAGGTGAGTCACTAGGACTGTTTAAATACCAAGCTCTTACCGAATCCACTCCTAGACATGCGCACAACTGTTGCCACACCCTAACTCGGCGACTTACTCACAGGTTTGTTCGGTTGTTCTTAAGTCTTATGAATCTTTGTGTTGGAATAGACTAGTCCTAGGGTTCAATAGTTCCTAATATACTAATCTACGTTCCCATAATGCCCATACAGTTCACATATATCAATCACTTCAATAGTCAGATGTACTTACCTGGTGGACTTCGGGTCGGAGATACAGGTGCCATGCCAGAACGAACCTGAAAAAATTTCATGAAATCTATAGTTTTGAAAAGCCATTAAAAAAATGTTTTTGGGCCCAAAACCCTCAAAGCCGAGTTTCGAACCAGGATCTGATACCAAACTGTAACACCCCAAACCCGGCCCACGAGCCACAGCCGAATTCAGAATGCCACTGCGGAAAACGTTTGAAAAATATTTTGACTTAGAGTAAAACATAAAAATTTTATTGCCTTTAAGAAAACATTGGGTATTTAAAATTTCCGAAATAGGTTACATTGTCACAATTTCTTTGGTTAAAAACTTTATCATATATTTTAAAAAGAAAGTTGCTAAAATAAAACATTTTCAGATATGAATATAATCGACAATCCAACTTAAAACATAATAAAAATCCTTAAATACTTTAGGGGGCCTTTATTACAATCAATAATAATTCATAAATACTGGAAATATAAAATACTTAAAACATGTAAAACTTCTTCTGCATGGGCCACCTCGTATCCACTCCAACCCGGTCCAAGCTTTTTGCATTACCTGCGATGTTGGTAAAAATTGGGTGAGTCAAACAGACTCAGTGTGTAATCAGTCCACTGAATTCCACCCACATATCAAACCATATATTAACCCACATATCAGATATCAATGTATTTATTCACATGAATTCACTTATTGGGCTTGGCCCATATCCACATCATATGACATATACTAATGCAACTCATTCACATATAGAGTCCATATATTGGGCTTGGCCCATTTTCACATTAATCCACATATCACACAGATTTATGCAAAATGCACCCAACCCAGCTAGGATCCATCCTCTACACACCCCCATACCCAGCCACCACACACCAGGGGATTACTAAATCGCCCTCCAACCTCTACACACCAGTTTGGCAATTAATGCCGTCCACGCAAACTAAATCGCAATTCCTCCACAACGCGATCTCAATCAGCGTCAATCCACGATGTAGCCCGTAGCTATCATCAAAACCACGATGAGCACAAAGCCATCATTAACCACGATATGGCACATAGCCTATATCAACCACGTACTCGAAGTACACCCTGTCCTTCTTTCATATTCATTTCCCATCCCATGCACATGCAGCATACGATAGTGACATGATAACAATAACGCATGAGCATGTTCATCAAGCATACCATCACATATACACATTAAACCACATTCATCAGATTTGGTACTTACCTGATTATCGACATACCCCTTAAGGGTATCCATATCTTAATGATCACTGCAATTATTAGCACATATTCACAACACACATACATTTATAACATATATCCCGGAAAACGGTAGGCTAACTACACACCTGATAACTTGAAGTACTACGCTCTCGATCCCGATGCTATCACTAAACGAGACTACGGCTATCTGCCTACTCTGTTGTTCTGACGCTGGCCCACACCCCGGTGGCCAATCCCGAACTGTCGAAATGGATCTCTTCTTGAACTTAGGGATAGGGACTACCCCTTGTCCTCCTTGACTGGTATCCACGTCCATCGTAGAACACTTAATCAGAATCAAACGGTTAATACAAGGTCTTAATCGAATAGACTATAATCTAACATACTTACCAAAATGATCTTGAATACCGAAAGCTTGCTTACTTATGTCAACTTGTCCCTAGATAACCATAGTCAAAAATCGGTCATTACTTATACTAAATATGGCCTATGGCCGAATATTACTTAAGTCACCTACTTTGCTAACTAAATCCCGAAACGTTTGCTTGTTCCTGAAGTTGTCAATATCTCTGCTTAACAACTATTAGAAACGGCTATTAGCAATAATCCATGAACATGGCCCTTGGCCGAATACCACTTATCTCTTACCTTGAGTATTACAAATCCCGAAAGACCTCCTTTAATGCTCCCTGTCGTTGGCACAAACAAAAACAAACACTAGATCATGGCTTATGAATATTCAGCTAACCTTAGATCAAGGCCCTATTAAGGTTCGGCCAACCCAAATACCAAGGCCAACCATTGATTTCGACATACTAAATGAAGAAGAAGAGAATCCGATTGTTAAGGAAGAACATACTTACTACTTTACGTTGCTTACCACTAACGCTTGCTTGAAAAGACCAAAAGAGACGAGGTTTCTGCTTCCAAAACTTGCGACAGAGATGAGAGAATATCGCCACAGAAGATTCGGCTAAGCCCTTAAAAAGGTGATTGAATATTCGGCTATCCCCTGAATAGGTATGGAGTTGGAGAAAAGAAGAATAGGAGAGGTTTGAGAGGATTCGGCAATGGTGAACAATGGTGGCAAATTTTCGGCTACCACCCTTGATGGCAAAGAGGCATTCAACTTCAAAGAAATAGAAATAGATTCGGGGTTGAAAGAAAATAAAGAGGAAGAGGAGAGGTAAAAGAGTTTCGACCAAAAGATGAATGCTTGCACTTAATGAAATTCGGCACTACCTCCCCTCACTTGACCGAATACATTAACCCAAAGAGACCCACATTCGACCACCACCTCAACTCCTTATCAAAACCCTTTTTAATCTCCTCATTTATCTCTTATCTGCTCACTTAAGATAAATAAAACTACAATTATCTTATATCCTAACCTAAATTTAAAAAGAAAAACAAGCTTAATCCTCATCCATTGAAGTCCCATTGCTGTCCAACACTCTCCCCTCCACCTTGACGCAAAATAAAATGCTCCCACTTGCTTACTTTGCAACTCGAACCAAGGCCCTTGCCCACTGTACATGGCGTCATTCACCAAGGCCCTAAGTGGCACCTTGCAGCCACTTTACCAAGGCATTTCTTATGTCATAAATCCTTTACAAATTCCCTTAAGGTCTCCTTAGCCAAGCTCCCCCATTTTAAACTTAAAATCCAATAATTTCTTAAGGCATTCCTCTACATCCTCGGGTTCTCAAAACCCTTAAAACACATCCAAACACACACTAAGCCCACTTACACTTGAATTATGCACTAAACGCATAACCCCTAAATCTAGGATATTACATTGGATGTATGCTATGAAGAATGTTCCGTTAAAAGTGAGTTGTGTTTCAAATGGTGATTGTGGATTGTGTCATTGCATGTAGAGTATGTGTCTGTCTCTGCTATATTGTCTAAAGGAGTCTATCTAGACTTTAAAGACAAATTTTGAAAAGAATAGTCCATATCCATGACACCTTTCAAAAGGAAGTAAAGGACAATGATTACCCAATGGAATTCTCTGCGTGTCCCAAAACGATGATGGGCAAGCCTCACACAACGTGAGTTTAGGCAAATCTATATCATAAAAACATCTAAAGAGGAAACCTTTGTGGCTAACTATGAAAAAGAAGCCTTTGTGGCTAACTTTGAAAAGGAAGCCCTTGTGGTTAACTTCGAAAGAAATGCCTTCCTGGCGAATGTACTTACTTACCGAACATACTTATGTATTTAGCTTGAAATATTCAATTAAATAAGTTGTAATTGTTTGAAATTTGTATAAGTAGGTTAAGTTTATTTTGGTAATACCTAAGATCTAGATTCGAAAAATCAGATCGGGTTGAGGGTATTACATAAATAAAAAATTCCTTAAATTTTGATAAAGTATCAATGTATCAATTATGTGCATATTTTGCTACCCCCATAATCCCAATATATAAGAAAAATCACAAAAGTTATATTAGAATAGAAAGAGAAGAAAAAATAGTATTTTAATAGAAAGCGCAAAGTCCCTCTAGACTTAATTTGGTGGGCAACACACACATTAAGATTCCCACTGTACCACCCACCTCTATTACATGTTTACAAGAGTTCTAGTAGGTCTTTTCATGTATTGTGTACAATTATATGTTTAAATATTATTTATCAAATTAATTTAAATTATTTTTCAACCAAATTCTAATCTCGTCAAAATTAAAACAACTTTACCGTATTAGAATATATGAGTAAATAAATTTTAATTGTCATGTTTAATGTAAATAAATTTTAATTGTCATGTTTAGTAAAGCTGTGGTGACTAATTAATTTAATTTTCACTTTGAACTCAATTATTTAATTAAAATAAATTAAATTAATTCCTAATTCATCTATTGCTCCTTCTAGAAAATGCATTCACTATATACAGTAATTCATTAATCTCTTTTTCTTTTGTTATTTTCATTCATCTATCATATTAGTTCTAATTTACAATCCATAGAGTGTTGTGTAAAGCTAGCAAAATGACCGATCAGACATATATAATTAGAGCTTAAATAACTTGTAATTAAGTTTCGACTATTTTCCTATTAATTACAACATTATTTAGTCATTGAGTTAATTCACTAAAAGTACCATGATTGAACTCCTCATTATATACCATTACGAAAGTAACTTAGATTTATGCTTTGTCTAATGACCTTGCCATTAGTGTGTTACCCTTAGAGGATATTTTTAATCTCTTTAGGTTAAATCTCTTCACCCAGTATGATCTTGTTTTATCTCATGGTCATCATTGCATCTTCCATGATGAAAAATATTATTACTAACAAATGGTAATAACAATTATTTATCCTTTGACAAATGACTCGTAGCGACGTTCTTTTTTCATAACCCATGCAATGCTAGTGAAAGAATATCATCTACTCTTGAATCGAGCTATAAATTCCACTAATGTAAGTGAAGTCATGCTATACAAAGTCATATACTCAACATATCAGCTTTCGGCTCTGATACAAATTGAGAACAAACTCTTAATATATCAAAGTCTATGAGTTACATACACATAGTGAGTCACTTACTTAGGGTTGAGGTAAACCACACTATGAACATCACAAGTAAATTCCATAAAAGGATCCATGATAAATTCAAATTGGGTTCTATGTAATGTATTGTCAATCTAGAAAATCACACATATGCATTTATATTTTTAGGAGTCATACGCTCTGATACCCAAGAAAATGTATCTCTCTAATTTGGACTTGATAGGCAACCTAATATTCTCTTGAATCAATTGCTCATTTTGATTCCTCAGACTACAAACTATTTATATTACCTACTAATATAAATTATCTTCTCGCATCACAATCCATCCCTATAATGCAACTTATTATTAGTTAAACTTTGGGTAATCAATGAGCCAATATTTATTTTATTCATTTTTCTTTTCATGCAAAACCATTGAAGACAAATTATACAAAAGATAATAATATAAATATGGAATTTTACTTAACCAATCTATTAGAAAAAGTACAATCATAATGACAAAACAATTGCAGTCCCAATAGAAGCAACTTTGGAATATCTTGAAATGAAATATTTTGTATATATGCAAGGCTATGAGGCTATCATAGGATCATAAAAAAATTAAACTCTAATTGTGATTTGCAAGTCTATCAGTGCATTTGTTAAAGAAAATTTATCGATATCCATTTTATATTTAACAGTTGAGATCCGTTCTCGATATGGGCATTTCTTCTTATACAAGAATGCATGGAAGGAAAACCAAAAGATAGTTGCACAACCTTTTGGAGATTGGGATAGATCATATAACGATCCACCTAAGTGGTTAGCTACAATCTAAGATGTAACACCCCTTACCCTTGTTCTGCACCCAAACAGTGGTTTCGGGAACACAAATCTGACGAAGAAAATTTTATTTTTATTATATTTTTATGGTCTACAATTTTACGGAATGATTTCGTGAAAATTTCGTTCGAAAATTTCGACGTTTGGGCCTCATTTTAGTCAAAAGGACTAAATTATAAAAAGTGCAAAAGTTGAGTTCTACATGTTAGAGGTGTCCAATTGTTATGAAGTTTAAAATTGGAGGTCCTTAAATGGTAATTAGACCATTGGTTAAATTGTTGGACAAAAATAGACATGAGATAAGTGAAATAGGATATTTTTAAGTTAGGGGCACTTTGGTCATTTAGTAATTAAAATGAATTAAAAACAAAATTAAAAGCCAATTTTTGTCCATCTTCAACCCCATGGCCGAATTTTACAAGGGGAAACCATGGCTAGGGTTTTTCAAGCTTCCAATCTCGATTGTAAGTCTGTCCTTGCCCCGTTTTTAATGATTTTTACATTTTTGAAATCCTCGTAACAAGATCTATCTACCACTAGTTTGAGATATGGTTAAAGTCTAGGGTTTTGACCCATGACGAATATGTAACAACCCGATTTTGGGGCTAGTTGGAACAGTGGTTTCGGAACCACTAATCCGAGGTTAGAGAAATTATTCTTAATATTATTTTATGTGTGATAGCATGATTATATGAGTGCACGAAAATTTTGGTGAATTAATTTTAGTGATTTCATATCAATTGCAAAAAAGGACTAAATCGCATAAAGTGCGAAAGTTCTAATTTATAAGCTAGAGGTGTTAGATAGCTATAGAACCTTAAATTGAAGGTTCTTAAAGTGCAATTAAGCCTTTCTAAAGGGGATAGCCGGCCATAGGGGACAAGAGACTAAGTTTGGTCAATGTTTGGTGATATTAGGTAATGAAATGAATAAAATAAAATAAAAGAAAGAAAGCTATCATCTTTTTTTTTTTCCTATCATCTTCTTCCACCGATTTTCACTCAAGCATAAGGGTTTGGAAGCTTGAAATTTTCAGCAATTTATCCTTCTTGCAAGTAAGTGATTTTGGTGGTCTTTCTTGATAATTTTTATACTTTTGAGACCCTTGTAGCATAAGCTAGCTAATGAGGGGACTATTTTGCAAAATGGTTGAAACTCTAGGGTTTTTCCATGAAAAAATTTATGTTGTTTGCTGAATTTTTATGGAAGAAAATGAATCTTAGTTGTTAAATAAACAACTTTTGTGAAAGGATTTCTCATGAAAACATCTAATAGGACCTTTTTGTCAAGGCTGTAAAATAGATGGTAAATGTGTGAAATAATTGAAATCTTGAGTTGCTATAAGAGGGAATATGAATCGGATAGGTTTGAGTGTGAGAAAAAGGAATACATTTCATTTTACGAGCCTAGGGGCAAAATCATAATTTTACCAAAGTCTAAGGGCAAAATGGTAATTTTGCCAAAGTAGACATTTTAAAGTGTCTTGATTTATGTAGTGATTAAATGAGTAAATTCTATCATTATAGATCAAGGAGAACGTGGAATCAACCTTGACCAAGGAAAAGGCAAGGTTACGGACTAAATTGCAAATTTACATATTTTGTATCGAGGTAAGTTTACATGTAAATGATACATCCTTTTTACTTATGTTTTTTACATATTAATGCATTGTGTGAAATGTGAATGAATAATATTGGTATCAAATAAAATGATAGAAAGTGAGGAAATTCTCGGATGAACCTTTGGAATAGGAAAAAGGATACGGGTAAATATCCGTGGTCATGTTATTATTGGTGGGATGTGTGCGATACCACCGTATTTATTATTATTGGTGGGTTGTGTGCGATACCATCGTGAATATGTAATTATAGGTGGGGTGTGTGCGATACCACCGTGTTATTTATAAATGGTGGGCTGTGTACGAAACCACCGTGTGTCAGGTATTATTCCGAAGTGTTCATCGAGAAA